>VZRS01009376.1:350946-548932 GCA_013398055.1 Ifrita kowaldi
AAACACCCCGGGGTCCAGCCCCGCCGGCGCTGGGTGCTGGCGGTCTGCCCTCGGGAGGGGCAGCAGCAGGACCGGCTCTTATCTGGACTGATCAGTCAGCAGTTCTTTACCCCACGAACACAAAACTAAACAATCCATCCCACCTCACGGCTCAAAGCTGCTCATCCCGCTCCTTTTTCCTATGGACCCTAATTCATCCATGTATATAAGTACTTAAATGGGGAGAGGGTGCCAGGAGGATGGAGCCGGGCTGTTCCCGGTGGTACCAAGCAGTGGGACAAGAGGTAACAGGCAGACACTGGTGCACACAGAGTTCCACCTGAACACGAGAACGAGCTGCTTTGCTGTGCAGTGCCCGAGCACTGGAACAGGTTTCCCAGAGAGGCCGTGGAGCCTTCCTCACTGGAGGTACTGCAGAACCGTTTGGATGCAATCCTGTGCCATGTGCTTTGGGCTGACCCTGCATGAGCAGGGAGGTTGGACCAGATGCCCCGCTGTGGTCCCCTCCAGCCTGACCCACTCTGTGATTGTTGCCCTGTCTCAGAGCCCAGGCATCGGCTGTCTGCACATCTGCGCCCTGTCAGAGGTTGTTTTATGACTTGTTTTGCTCTTTCATATAAAAATCCTAAGAAAACTATGCAATGTTTGCAAGTCTTTCCCCACCATGCACGTGTTGCGCTGTTTGGATTGCAAAAGAAAGATCCCATTACCCGATAATAGGATCATAGAACAAATGGGGTTGAAGGCACCTCGGGATAATCCAGCCCAAGGTCAGCTGAGCTGCGGTGTAACTGGGACCCACCGCCCCGGCTGGTGAACACTGATAGGGTGAAGCAGTGATTTCACTGAAATTCATAGATAAAACTCTGCACAGGCAATAAAACTTTGTGAATCTCAGGAAAAACTTCAGTCAAAACATAAGGCGCAAAAGCCTACGAGGCAAATCTGTTAAATTAAGATTCATCATCCCAGTGTGTCCTTTGGAATTTTGTTTCTATAGAATCTCAAGAACTTCTGCCCCCAGAATGAGCTCAAAAAGAGCAACATTTTACAGCACAGAAGGTGTTTTAGCATTACAGTGCAATGACTTTGTCAGACTCAGCTATTACTATACTTAGCAAATCCAAAGGCTTTTTTCCTGTAGTACTCAATGGAAAAGTGTATCAAATGCTCTATTTTTATTGGATGTGTTGCTTTTTCTTCTTTGCAGGGGTCTTTGGATGCTGACAATGAATAAACCATATGTAATGGTGTAAAAATGAAGTTGGTAACACTCAAACTATAACTCAAATATTTTTCACATTCTCTGGTTGGTAGGCATGCTCTCAGCCCTAGCAAAGGATGGTATAGAATCCTTTCTTAAAGAAACCACAAGCAACATCAGTTCTCAAGACTTTATAAGAGCTCTGAGACATTTTCTTTGGCTATCTTCATTGTGTTACTGCTATGGAGAATGCCAGGGCACCTGAGAGGTGTCTCTTGCTTCTCTGCCCTCCTGAGTTGTTCAGGTGCATAGTCTATTTTGTGTTCTCTTGAGCAGATTTCCACACTGGTACGGTGTGGGATAAAAGCTTTCCCAAAACGGTTCATCTCACCACTAGGTATGGAAACCTAGTCTTGTTTCTGTCTCCTGTGGTAGAGGTAGCAATGTCAACTGCTGCTCAGGAAAGAACAGAGTTAGGGGAGATGAAAGTTAATAAGCTTAGGGATACTTTTCTGATTTGGAAATCAAGGATAAAGAATGATTTCTGAGATAAACAAAACGTGGTTAGGATATTTGCAAGTGAAAGTACGGATTAAGGGATAAGAAAGTAGTAAACAGAGATTATGGTAGATGGAAATAATGTGATAATGAGAGTGGCAGATGTTACAAAGATGGAGATACTACAAGTAGGACACCTCAACTCTGCATGGATTTTGTTTCATTTCATCATGTGCATAGAGCACACGTTTCTATACTTTTGACCAGGAGTATTTGCTGGGGTTCTCTCCTTTTTCTCCTTTAACACTCTCACTACACTCATAGGCAGAAAGGGTAAAATAGGCCCAAGTTCCATTTCTTTTTATCACCCTGTATCTGGAAAACAGAACTGTATAGTATCTGCTCTTTTACAAATATAGCTTAGTCTTAAAAATAAAGATTGAATTCTCTTTTTAGTTCTATTTAACCTAAACCCACTTTATTTCATAGTTAGGACTTTTCTACTGCCTTTACCTATTACCTGTGGATAAATTGTACCTTGTTGTACATGGACAACATTACAAAAACCAGGGCTACTCCTGAGTATCTGACATGCATTCATTTGAAATTTGAAGCCAATTTGTATTGATTTTTAATTTTCCAGGAGTGGACGTACTACATGGTACAGGTTACATAGGATTTACCAATATTATTTCTTTATGCAGTCTTCTTTGAAATGATAAGAGATCTTTTCAACAGCGTTCAGCAATGTCAGTTGTTTAGTTCTACTTATGCAATAATGGCCCAGGGGGTAAATTACTGTATTCTAGTTACTTCACATACATAGCAGCTCTCAGGATCATGGAATAGCAGAAATTCTTTTTACAGTGCACAAGAAGGCTGAAAAATGATTTTGGTAACTCTGTTGTGGCCAGCAAATTCCCAATATTCAGAACAAAGGTTGTCAGTGCAGTGTTTTACAGCAAATAATGTCTTACATGATGCTGTAGAGCAGTGTAGGCCTGAATCTCTGTCTGGAGCTACCACAGATCTGTACCTGATGTCTGAAGTATCTTCTTACAAGATAAAATAGTCTACTAGATACTGAAAGAAACTATAGTAAAATAGTTAAACATAGTCTATATTCGGACAGTACACCATTGATCCCCTTTATTCCAAAATTTAGGGAATGTGTAAGCTCTAACTCGTTGATTAGTGTTGCTTCATAGCAATATGGTTATGTGAGACAGTGTATTTCATCCCTGCAGTTAGAACTGTGCAGCTTTTACCTTCATCTGACAAGCTGGGAGATTGCTCAGGAGCTATGTGTGTGTTTCATGGCCTCATTCCTGAGAGGGGATTATTTCAAGAGATTTTGTTGTTTTTGTTGGTTTAACAATGAATAGCTGTTGTTTAATATGACTTCCTTTTGAGTCCCCGTCACCAGCTCTTGGGCTCATTTCTCTGTAAGATTATCTTTAGCTGCTGCTGCATGGGCTTAATAGATAAATTTCTTGTGTTTGGTATGGAATACACAGTGTTTTATGGGGATAATGATCAGTCTTCAGCCTTCTATTTTGCTGGTTTTCAGATTTTAATTTAAATTATCTGATTTAGTCATCTTATTTGCTCGTCTTTAACCAGACACAGTATACAAAATCATATATGAGAAATTGAATACAGTTGTTACAAAAAAAAGAGAGGAAAGCAGGCAAGAATTTGAGTTTCTACCTTTGGAAAAGTGAGTAGAGCAAGGTGAAATACTTTCTGAACAAAGTGTGTAACTGTATGCACAATTATATCTCAATGCCTGAACTAAAACATTTTTACCTAATTATTTTATAATTGTAAATATTTTTACCTGTTTAATTTCCTTTTGTGCTAAGAAAATAAAATGTTCCCAAAGTATGGTGCAAGGTATCTTCTTCCATACTGGTCATTCAACCTTTCTGCCATGGGCAGGGACACCTTCCACTAGACCAAGTTGCTCAAAGCCCCATCCAGCCTGACCTCCAACACTTCCAGGGATGGGACCTCCGCAACTTCCATGGGCAACCTCTTCCAGTGCCTCACCACCCTCACAGTAAAGAATTTCTTCCTAATATCTAATCTAAACCTACTCTTGGTCAGTTGGAATCCATCTAAGGGCCCTTGTCCTGTCACTACATGCTCTTGAGAAAAGTCCCTCTCCATCTTCCTTAGGCTCCTTTCAGGTACTGAAGGGCCACAATGAGGTCACCCTAAAGCCTTCTCTTTTCCAGGCTGAACAAACCAAGTTCTCTCAGCCTTTCCTCACAGGAGAGGTGCTCCATCCATCCAATCAACTTGATATCTATCCGTCCTCTTAACTTGCTCCAACAGGTCCAAGTCCTTCCTGTGCTGGAGCCCGCAGACCTGGATGCAGTGCTCAAGGTGGGGCAGAATCCCCTCCTGACCTGCTGCCCACAGTGCTCTGCATGCAGCCCCAGGACATGGCTGGCTTTCGGAATCTACACCAACAGCTGTATTGCACCATTTGAAATTTAAACAGATGAAAAAATGATTAAACAGACAGAGCAAATACAAACCCTCCATATGAATTGAACATCAAAGGCCCCTCTGCCCCATTGCTTAGTCTTCCGGCAAAGTGCTTGCAGTCCACCTTCAAGAACCTCTGGATTACACTGTGTGCATACACAACGCTGATTCTTCTCTCACGTTACTGTGATTAATTAATGGATAGTGGATACTTTAGATATTAATTAGCTAGGATAATGTCCCTGTTCAGCAATGTCGCTAATGACAGGGCAGAGCTCATGCAACACCTCTGTGAAGGACCTTTCTGAGTAAGAGATTTTGTAGGCTTAATTCAAAATGAAATTTTTCTTGGTACCACAAAACAAGTTTGGCTTAAAAATTTCCCAGCGCTGTAGCTGAGCAATACTGAATTGATTAAGCTGTAGCTTGGTAGCATAGTAACACCTATAGTGCTTGTTAATATGGATGCAAATAATTATTGTCAGAGCCTTGGGAGATTCCAAGGTGTATATTGTGTGAGGCAGGTGCTGTTGGCAGGAGAGGAGACGTGTGCTGTGTCTGGCAGTGAGTGCTATGCACATCCCAGTGCTCACTGTTGCCTTGAAATAAACAGTGAGAATTCTGTTAATTTTAATGAAGGCAGTGTAATTACAGTGATGTGGGAAGAAAATCAGCTTTGCGTATGCACACTGTGTAATCCAGAGGTCCTTGAAGGTGGACTGCATGTATTTTGCTAGGAGAAGGCTGAGCAATGGGGTAGAAGGGAATTTGACACTTCATTCGTTTCGTGTTAACCTTTCCAAGAGACCAGGTTTCCAACGAGTTGTGCAAGTATCTAAGTTGATGATTTCAATGTTCAAAACACTGTAGATAGGTCCTCTCGTAGAATATGATAGAATCAGGAGCAAATGTTCAGCAAAGCAGATTTCTTTTTGTATAGTCAGCATGTTTTTGAAATATTACCGTGTTAGATTTAATTCTGAGTCGTTATAGCAGAAGAAACTACATAATCTACTGTCTGTTAAACCCCAACCTGAAAATGAACTAATCATGGTACAGACTTCATAGTATAAATAAACAAAGGAAAAACTAATTGAAAACTTGAGCACTTTATTAATAAAGATGGTATTAGTTTATAAGAGAAAGATGATACACACACACTGATAGACATTTGTTTCCATATTGCTAACAGGCTAGCACAAAATCCTGTAGAACTTCAGGGCATAATGTCTTCAGTATACCCATAGCAGGAATACGTAAATTAAACCACAAAAAAATCAGGTAATCCTGTAATATTATGGAATACATGGCTTTTTGGGATGTGATCCAGGCAATTACATTATGTTTTGTTCCTTTGTACATATTAATAAATTGAAATTATTTCCCAATAAGTGTGAAATAGCACTGAAACACTAGGTGTTGTATTTGTAAATATTACTGCATGTTAATAATAATTAGATACATAAATAGGTATATTCATGTGCAATTGTCACATCAGTAAAAATTATAAAGGGGATATCATTCAATTTGTGTAAAGCTTCAGTAACACTTTTTTATAGTGACTGTTTTAATTTCGAACTGTAGGAAGTAAACATCAGTGTATATGTAAAGATATCCAACAGTGTATTTCCTGTTATGATGCTAAATCTTCATAAATTGGTGTCTTTTTAGATGACTTTATGCTAAATATATTTATTCAAGATTCATAAAAGTACAGTAAGTGAAACAACTGCATAAGATGTTACAATAAATGAGATATTCAGGAAAATTGCTGCAAGAATGGTCAATTTTTATCTCACATAAGCACAGCATGACTATAAGACAATACAACAACTTTTTGACTGTCATATCTAAGTGTCTTCATACATGCTCTGAAAGGCAGCTCATATGAGTAGACAGCTTGAATATTCTGTTTTCTTTTACTGCATATGAAAATATATGAATGTTACTTATTGTGATAAATTAGTTCTATAATGTATTAATACAAGGAATTTATTCCAGTTATAAGTATAGTATAAATCCAGCAATGATTTTGCTAACAAAGCATATCAACCAAACAAAGATTAGAACTGATTACTCACAGAAATTCAGAGAGTTTTTCAATAATTGCAATTTTAAAATAAATTGCAGGTAAAGTGTATTGATTGAAAGGAGTCAACTATGACCACATTATCCAATAAATATTATTTGTTTTGTTTCAAATGAAAGTTGCACAATATTTACATGGAAATTAAAAGTATTTTTTTAATAAGTGGTCCTTTTTATTTTTGCAACTATTTATGTGTGGACTATGGCAGTAGCCATTTCCATTTTAGAATGCTGAACAACCATGAGTGCTGATCTGTAAATACCACGTAAAATAATTTCGAAATATTTATCGAAGTGGGTTTGTCCTTCTCCCTAGGCATGATGAGAGAGACTCTAGTACTAGACCTTGGGATTTTTGTTCTGTAACTGCTAAAGATTCCCCTGATTACAAAAGATGGAGAAGAAACGAAGTGGTAAAACTGCCTGCCTCCTTCAGTGATTGTTACGGAGCAGTGGCAGGAAGCAGGGGCGGCCTTTGCTGTGGTTTTGTGTTTACAGGTTTGCTGAATCTTCAGAATGTTCCTTTTCATTCTCAGTCATACCAGGTCCCAGATTCAATCCAGAGTTATGCTTTCTTCTACTCTTAGCTTGTAATTAGCTCTGAATTCTGCAGCTTCTGAAGACGGGCTTGTGTACCCCAAAGCTTGTTTGTTTTTCCTGAGCTACACCAGTTAATCTAAATAAGCCAACAAGCTTTAGTTTTAGGCATTTCATTAGAAGTAATGAAGTTCGTGGTTCAAATCCTGGATACACTGGGGTCAATAGAAATGTGACTATTACTATTAGTTTACCATTACTGTATGTAACTACAGCCAGAATTTCTCTTTTGGAACTGCTCAAGTGCTTCAAGTTACACATGTGTTTAAGTGCATTCCTGATCTACAGCCAGGCTCCTCAGCATCTTTCAAAATTGTTTTGTAGTTAAACAAATTATGCTGACACTGTTGCAAAACCATTGTTTTTACTGGGTGAATGAAAAAAGTTATTATACTTTTTGTCTAAAATCAGATCCTAAATTATTTGGTAGGAAAGATACAGTTAAAGTTTAGATCTTGAAATTATAACGTCTAAGTTTATTTCCATTCAAAATTTTGTGTTTCTGTTGGCTGACTAATTTTCTCATTTAATTCTCCTTAAATGGCGTAAAAAAGGCAGAATACTTCATGTCAGCACAAAGACCCAGATAAATATGCAGGTTATTCTCTCATGCAGTGATGAGACTGGTTGTATCTTGTTTATTTATATGAAAGTAATAATTTCTCAGAGTAAAGCAGGTATGAGCCTTATTGCAGGAAATAGCGGTTTTGAATGTTACTTCCTTCGTCTTGCAAACAGGAACATGTAAACCCAGCACATATTTGGTTATATTCCAATGCCCCTTTGTTTGTCTTGGCATTTGCTTTGCTTTTATATAAATTAGTACAAGTTGCCTGGGTAATGTTTTTCATTCTATTGTTTGTTTACATGTCCAATGTCCTTAAAACTTGTAGAAATAATGGACTGCTACTTTTTTTTCTCAAGTAGACTAGTTCACTTTTCTCATATCTATGCAGAATACAGAAAATCAATGGTTGCAAAGTTATTAATTTTTAATTTTCATTGTGGATTGGTTACTTCTATGGTGTTCAGCTGAATAATACATTATGTCTAAGGGTGCCTGGTATTATAAATTACATTTTGAATGTAATATTTACGTTGAAAGCTAAGCAGTTTTGCCTTGGAGCACTCTTTATCTGTTTAAATCTCACTCACCACCCAGAAAAAACTATATGTGCCAGAGGAGGATTCTGACAGAAGGTTTTCTTATCTTGAGTAAAGTTTGTAGAATCAGTTGTGTGAACAAAATAAAATCAAGCAACACAAGCAATGTTTCTTGTAAAAATACAATGATGAAACAGTCATGATACCTATTTGTAAAATAACATGAAAATATGTTCAGAAATATTTTGTCTTAAAAATGTTATTATTAACAACAGAAATAAAATACATTAGCTAAGCACTGTCAACATTATTAATACCAAAACCAAGGTCCACTGTGATCAATATCCGTAAAACTTGGTTGTGGCTTTGCATTACACAATGTTGGAGACAGTGGTAAAAGAGACCAGAAATAGAAACCCTGCGTAACAAAATAATTTCTTCTCTCCAGTATGCAAAGATAATTCCTCCTTGTCTGTCACAAGATCACCTGATTGAATAATCTGGCAAACTACTCTACACAGTTTACTTCATCATGATGAGTTCTGGCTAGTATATCTAGGCTTTGCTCCCAAGAAAATAGATGCTGTTTTCAAGCTTCTCTCATGAGGGGTATTTGGAAGATCCAGATATTTCCATAGCTGAGCAGAACTATGAAACTGAGTTGTGAGCCTCTGCTTCAAGAATTTGGAGAACCCAGATTAAGAAAACTATGTATTGATAAAACTGTCTAAGGGAACAAAAACAGGAAATGTTTTTAGATGAGAAAGAGCTATCAGGAATTTAAACAGGAAAGGCTGAGTACTGTTTGTTACTGCAGAATGCTAATGCTGTGTGCAGAATGACCATTGCCCTATGTGACATTCTGTCCAAGGATAGGCAGTCCAGATCAGCAGTGCAAAGTTGCCCACAAGGTGCTTCACTGGTTAAAAAAGCTGAAAATGGAATTAGAGTCAAGGGAGTCAGGCATCCAACTATCCCCTAAGGTAGTAGGACCAAGCTGCAAACAAGAATTATGACCAGAGAAAAGGTCTCAGACATATTGAAAAAGCAGAGTATTACAGCTGGGGTCGGAGGAGTCAGAGGCGAACTGAGGGAGCCAGACAAGCAGTGAGCTCCAGCTGGAGCCGAGTGTTAGAGTAGGGAGACAGTAATCCAGAGCTGGTCACAAGTGGAGATACGAGCAGATATGGTGCTGGCACTCAGAATGGGTTGTCATCCGCAGGACAGAGAGCCTTGGAAGGAAGAAGGAGGTCTCAGCGCCATCGTGGCGGGTGCTCTGTGGTGTGAGTGCAGAGCTGCGCTGCCCGGGGCTGTTTGCAGGTGCGCCGCGGACAGGCACATGTTGGGCCAGGGGCTCACAGGCCTGCCCATCCCTGGTGGGCTCTGAAACCGCCCAGCTGAGACAGCAGTGCAGGACTCAGCGGCTCCTCCGATGATGGATGAGGATGGTTCTGTCAATGAATAGCTGCAGTTCTCAGATTTCAGTTCCCGAAGCTCACAGCAGTCCCTCCTGCAGTGCGGGCTGGGGCAGAGCTCTGGTTTCCCAACAGACCTGTAAGCCATGGGCAGGTTTCCCCCAGAACAGTCCTAGAGTGAAAGCAGATCAGTAGTGTAGGGAGTGAGCAAGAGAGTTCAGAATCCACAAACTGTGTTTTTACAAGGAGACCCAAAACAACCAAACAAAAAATCAAACCACCCCTGACCCCCACCTTGCAATCTGCCCCCAACCCTCATAACATTCTCAGAAGTTCTAAACTGACTTATTTGGTAGGTAGGCTTTCTCGCTCACTGACCTATGCATCCCTTTTATATTGGGGCAAAATCAGAGTAAGTCCCGGCCCAAGTCTTAGTTTTGCTAGGCAAAGTTGGCATGAGTTTGGGCTATATTGTGCTTTTCCATTTCTGAAGTATTTTCAATTAGTGTATAAACAATAGGTCTCTACAAGCATCTGTTCCTACAAAACCAGATCTGATGTTATTGTATTATCTATTATAAAAGCAGCAATGAGATTATACATACATTATATAAACATATACATATATATATATATAGAAAAGTTTATTGCTTTTTTAAAATTATGACAATAACATTGAAATTGTGCTGCTAAGATACCTCTGCTACAGTAGGCTGTCAGTCTGACCAAAAACAACAGAAAACAGATACACAATTTGTTCTTCTTTATGAAGTAAAAGGTAGGAATAAAATCAATTCCAACCAACATTTTACTGAATTTTGTTTTCCAAAAATAAACCTTTTTACTTCTGTGGTGAAAATCTGTAAGGTTTTTGACTAAGTATCCCATGACATTCAGACTGAAAATGCAGCAAAATGCTTTATCCATGATTCAGACCTTAGAGGGATTTCAGAGAAGTGAGCTGGAAGATTTTTAAATGTATATAAAATTTTGTGCCTTTATATAGACATGTGTTTTTGTCGTCTGTGACATTTATGTAAATACTTTGTCCAGATTTTTATGGACAGATGGAATTTGTGGAAGAGTTCAGCAGAAAACAGGACTCATTTCTGTTCTGTTCAGCTTAGTGCGTGATAACTTCGAATTTTTTATCATACCATATCTGATAAAGCTTGCATATGACACACAGGCCAACAAAACATTAAGTAATGATGAGGCTAAAGCAGTTATATGCAGTATCCTAAAATTACCATACCGCAGGGCACTGGGAAGGGAGGAAAAAGTAATTATGCACCTAAACAAAGAGTAAGTCTATGAAGAGGCAGTTTTATCTCTCCTTGATGTTTAAATGAGACCAATATTGAAATACTACTTACAGAACTAATGTGAATGCACCAAAAAAAAAAAGGAAATTGAAAGTCTACAGTATAAATCATTATTAAAATGCCCAGGGAGAATTCTCTGATAAAAAGGATGAGGAACATGAGCAGCAGCAGAAGGAACTGGCTGCCCTGCATCTGGCAGTGGCTTGGACAAGCTCTCAGAAAGTGTCACACATTCAAGTGGAACCAGGGAACAGGAAGGGATGGATGTGAAGTGGCTGCCTCATGCCAGGCAGGGCACTGAGGAGACCACTGAAACTGTCTTTCTCAAACGACAAGTACACAATTTAAGGGTCAGTGAGAGATGGAATATTAAACTAGATAATCCACTTTTTATGCTTCCTTAACGTCAGTATGTCTGTAAATAATAAGTAAAATAGTTTAGGAATAAACTGTAACAAATCTTCTCTGACTAGAGATTAGAAATTGCTCCTATATGATCTTGCAAAAGAAAGATCCTCTGAGTGAAGCTGATTCTCAAAGCAGCATGATTGTCCCTTGGTTAAAATAAAGCTGTGTGACTTGCCACAGATAGCTGGGACACAGAATTCTTTAATTTGAATGAAAGGAACCTTTTAGTTAATTCTGAAATGTGGTGGAGATACCTGGCAACTTTGATGTTCCTTTGAACTCCCTTTTAGCTCATTGCAAGCCAAATGGCTGCTGGGCCTTGCAGATATAGTTCAAAGCCTGATTTATGTTGCTGATTAAAAATCATGTAAAAGCCTCTGGAAAAGAGAAGTATGGGCACATAATAATGCAGTATCCACCAGCTTTACTGAGTCTTTTACTGGATCAGGCTGCTGAGTTTTGATTCTTATATACTAAATTTTCAGATGAAAATTGAGTGAGTGGCAGGAAAAAGAAGTTGGTGTTGGCACTAAAAAATCACTTAGGTAGTCATGTTATTGTGCAGAGTAGTCCAACTCCTCAGTCTGTCATCTGATATCTAAACAGGATAATGTATGTAACTGATAAATGTGACAATGGGGAGAGAAGAGATAGTGCTCCCCAGTCATGGGTGAACATGTGATGTGGCTGTGTGACTTGGCCGTGGTGATTGCAGACACAGATGACACTGTCACCAGCACTGACAGGGAGCTGGCTTTGCACAGGAGGTCCCACACTGTGCAGTGCAGGACCAGGGCAAGTTCTGAGCTAACAGGGCTGTGAAAGGAAAATACGCTTTGCATTATTGTTCTCCAGTCAGGGCTTGTAAGGCCAGGCAGCGCTGCCACACCTGGCCTGCGCTGCAGAACTGGGTCCCTGGCCTCTCTGGCCCCTCTGGCCCCTCAGCACAGTTTGAAAGTGTCTATGTGACCTGGACACCCTCTGATAGTTTCCACAGTACAAACAGTAATGAATGTTCATGGCTTGCTGTGCCCTATTTAACGCCATAATAAGACAGTAAACAAGCCGGATTTCAGGGATGAGGAGCTATAAAGGCATCATAGAACCAAGGCCTTTTTCTTAGGAATAGGTCTTCTTCAGTACTGCCTTGGCCACAGCAGCCTAGCCTATCCAAACACAAATGTTATTTTTCACACCAAACTTTTTAATTTTAACTTCCTCTTTATGTGTGTGTATATATTGTTTATTCACAAGCATATCACATCTTCCAGTGGGTTGAAACAGGCAGTGGGGTCTCTCTATTCATACATTCTGCTTTTTAATAGGATCTATTCAGAGCAAGACAAAAGGCTGATTGAATGCTGGGAGAAATTTTGTATCGTAGAGTCATTTAAATGTGAACTAGGACATTCTCTGGACAATTACATAAAAATGGCGAGTGACCCTCTCTACAATAGTTGCTTTCAACATTATCCAAGGCCAAGACAGGCTTTTGACAGTTACATAATGCAGATGGGTCATGATCAGCCAACTCAGAAATGTTCAGCATTGTGCAAAATGAGAATCACATTTGACGAAGTTGAAACCAAAAAAAAGGGACCAAAAACCTTTCATTTTCAGTAAGCTGATCAATTCTCTAATTAATAATACCCAAATTTAGAAATTTTTAGAATCACAGAGTCATTAAGACTGAAAAGACCCCCAAGATCATCGAGTCCAACCTTTGAAATTTTACTTGTTTGAAATCTAAATGCTGGTAGAAAAACTGGAAAAGGCACAAATAAAAAATCTGGGAAGTCTTCAGCCTTCGACACACCTGTTCATAAAAATAGCTGCAATATATTGTAAATGGTTTGTAAAGCTACAGATGAGTATCATATGTGCTATTGATCTCTATTAAATACATGTATCTTGAGTTAGAGATATTTTAATCTGACTCTAAAACAGCCCTAGACTAATTTAGCTACAGAATTGAATTCCAGAATTCACAAATCCAAATAATTTCTCTCACTGCTAGCATCCTGCCACCTCTGCTTTTCTTCCTGCTTTTTCCACTGTAAAAAATGACACTTAGGATTTTGCGTTCATGCTTATTTGCTCTTTCTTACACCAAAACAGTAATTTCACAGAAAAATAACAACAAAATATCTAAAAAAACCCACTTGCATCGGTAAACACCACATGGCAGCAGTGTGAGTTTTCCCCCGGTGGTGATAAGGTCTTAAACTACATAGAATTGTGGTGTTTCAGTGTACCCAATTTGTAGTGTGTAAGCCAAAGGCTTTACACACAGATATATATAGATACAGATATATAAATACACAGATATATAGATATATAAATATATATATATAAATAAAAAGAAACTGCGGTAGAAAGCCTTATAGGTATGTATATACATTTTCTGCAGGGGAATTTGAGCACAAGCTTCTTTGATATCTCTGCTATTATTTTTTCACTGTAGCCTGAAGAGAAATCTATTGGTACTGAAGGATAATTTATGGTCTTCCTTTGCATTCTCTCTTACTCTTCCAGGATGAGACCAAGAATGTTAATTACTAACATGCAGCAATTGTAATATTATCTCTAATTAATTATGCTTTTGTGGCATTCCTTCCTTGGGAATTGCAGGCTCTTAATGTTCCCCAGTAAGAATTCCAAAATACTGTAACGGACAATCAGGTAAGAACACATCAACAAGACAACCTTTTTGTAGCTGAGACTACTAAATGGTTTGTTTATATAAACTAGTGCTGTAAGTATTAGTATCTTGATTTTGCGTGACTAAACACAATATTTTATTATTCACTCAGGTCTATTTTTTCCCCTCTTTAAACCCTCTTACAGTCACAAAACTACTTTATAGTAGTGAAGAAGTGAATTATAAGTTGCAGTGAAAACAAGATTTCCATATCTGCCTTTAGGTTTCTGATTTTAATATGTATGAAATGAATTAGAGTGGTGAATTTTATCAGGAAGTGGGTTTTTTTATGTTAAACGTAAAGAAGGCCTCTACTCCTTGTCATGCAGTCTTCTGCTTCAAGGCTAGCTAGTTTGGATTGCTACTGCTTTTTGGCAAGATGTGTGCTGTCAATCTGGAACAAGTATAAAAAAAGACTGAATGTAAAGAAAGTGAAAATTAAATTTGATTCAAAACAACACTGAACACTGAAGAAGTTTCATTTAATACAAAGTGTTTTTGTAACTTGAGTTGTCAGTCAGTGCTTCTTACCAACATGATTGTCCTGAATTTGATACTAATGTCTTGAGGATGTTTTTATCAGAGCTTTTCTTTCTAAAGCCTAGTTAGGTGGGGAATAACCCCAAAATACTTCTATCTCTCAACACAGTAAATATGCAGAGATTTAAACTTTAGTCCTTTCATGGGGCCTTCCTTACTATTAAGTAACAGCAAAGAGGAATAATAATTTTATCTTCTTGCTAAAAGCATCTTGTTTCCAAAACGTCTTTCTGCTCTCTGAAATTCATGTCCTCCTTGAGGGCTCCTTGGCCAGCAAGGGAAACAGCATAAGAGCTACATCTTTTTTCAGAACGCTGGTCCTGGTCCTTAACCGAAGCAGTGCATCATCTCTGCATTTCACTGTAGAGCTGTGGAGTCAGGGCAATAACAAGCACAAATTTAGGCTGGGTGGAAAATGGATTGAGAAGTCCTGAGGAGAAGGACTTGAGGGTGTTGATGAGGTCATGACATGCCTGACATGACCCAGCAATGTGCTTTTGCAGCCCAGAAAGCTGCTTGTGTCCTGGGCTGCATCCAAAGCAGCGTGGGCAGCAGGGTGAGGGAGGGGATTCTGCCCCTCTGCTCTGCTCTTGCAAGACCCCACCTGGAGTTCTGCCTCCATCTCTGGGGTCTCCAACACATAAAGGACATGGATGGGCTGGAGCAAGTCTGGAGGAGGCCACAAAGATGATCAGAGGGCTGGAGCACCTTTCCTGTGGAGGCAGGCTGAGAGAGTTGAGTTTGTTGAGACTGGAGAAGAGAAGGCTCTGGGGACACCTTGTTGCAGTCTTTCAGTAGCCAAAGGGGCTACAAGAAAGCCTAAAACCAATTTTTACAAAGGGCATAGGAACAAGATTAAGGGGACTGTAGTGCTTTAAACAGAAAGGATATGAAAATCTTATTTAGATTCTTATCTTGATCCCAATTAACTTATAATTAAGAGAATTGCAGTGAACTTCTGATAATGCTCTTGCTGCACAGAGTATTTAATAGTGGCCTTTATCTACTTCCAGTCAAAGCAAAAGTACAGACTTACAAATATTTAATCCTTTTCATTTCGTTTGGGTGAATTAATCTATATAAGTATAGTGTTTAATAACATGGTACCCTTCGCTGTATTTTTCAAAAGCAGGTATTACAATGCTGCCTGAACTCACTTTGGGTCATTAGCCTTCATTTAAATTTTTCCTGTGGTTCTTCACAGTTGAAAATGTTATGCTTCATTAACCTTTTTGGGGGCACAGCTTGCTTTTTCCATATTAAATGTAACTTCCTTTTCTATCAATTTTCTGTCAGCCCTTTTTGACTTAGCTGCTTGACTTCATTATTATATATAAAACTGTCCACCCCTAGTATAGTTACATAAAGTTTAGTCAAGGCTCATGGTAGACAGCAAACTAACCAAGGCAGAGGCTAAAGCTGACCATGTTCCAAAGAACCATCCACACTTAATTCAGTCTATAAATAGTAATACAAAATACAAAATACCTCATGGTGACAGAGATATCATTTTTCTGTTCCAGCTGCTATCTAGCAACATTGCAATCCATGGTAAATGTGTACATTAATCAGCTTACTTCTTTGTACTAAACTCTAAATATAGGGTGCCGTTTTTGTTAATACACAAATATTGTTTGGACGTGGAAGCAGAACCTTGGATGAAGCAGAAACAGAACATCCAAACCCGTGGATGATGTTCTTAGCATACAATACAAAAATATATTTTTTCTCACAACTATAGGATTAGTTGCAAAGGATTCAAGGAAATAGATATATTCTAACTGTTGTCAACTGTGGAGAGAAAGTGAACTTTCTTGATAATAACAATACTGGTTTGTTGTAAAAAACACACAAAAAATAGAAAATATATAGCAAAGGCTCGTGGGAGAGAGAGAGTCCTTATTTACCTGTTATCTTGGGAATTTAACCAAGTGATTTCCCCCTACACCATGGCAAGGAAAATTCATAAAGGCCCCTTAAAATATTTAGTGTAAATGTAAAACGGCATGAGGAAAGCAGCCTGATGAGAAGAACACAATATCATTAAATTTATACTGATTATAAAATGTGAGCAAAGCCAATGTTAAAGTCAGTCAAGATAAATGAGAATTTGCAAATGGTTGATGAAACATGAATATGGAAAAAACAATGCACACAGGGATAATATCCGAAAGTGTCAGAAGTGCCATATTCCCTGCTGTTTGCACTGCTGAAAGCATTAAAATAACACCTTGCATCTCAAATCAAAATTATCAGGCCTCTTCTTTCTCTTTTGTGCTGAGGAGAAGAGAGGGATTGCTATGGAGACAATATATAGCTAATAGCTGGAGGGTAGGTGGAATAAATTCAATAAATAAACAGTCACAGCTGAAAAGAAGGAACGAGGGATGACAACCAAGTCTGACAAAAAGCTTCTGATTTTGTATTTAAAATTTTAAAAGGATGTAGAAATCAAATGCTGTCACTAAAAGCTGATAAAGCCATTGAATCAATCTGGGAAAAACATCAGGGATTGATCTAGTGTTCAAAACGAGAAGCTAACAGAGAATCATAGGACCTTTTGCTAAACTCTACATCTGTTTCTATGGCTTTGAACTGGTCATTTATATTATTACATTCTCTGAACATCAGATTACTATGAAATCTCTCTGGGTTTTTAGTCTGGGCATTGTGTGAGCACTTGCTCTCTCTATTTAGCCAGTTCATTTCTTCCTGTGCTCTTAAAACCAGCATAAAGCTGGGCTGGCATGACAGCTGACTCCAAGGGATGCAATCAAACAATCTTACAAATCACCTGCTAATCTTAAAAAGCAATTATATGTCTGAGAAAGGTCATTAAATAATGCATAGTATGTCAGGTGACATCGAGTCACATTAATGGAAACACTTAACACTGTTACCATGGTTAGTGTGAAAAACATGCCCAAAAGGGGCTGGCGCTGTTGACTGTCACTATTGATTCCAGAAAACCTCATTAGTTCTGCTTCTCAATTAGTTATGAAATACTGGAGAAATTCCTGTCATTGTTCTTCTGTCAATTAGAATTAAATATAACAAAAACCTGATCTGGTTTGTGTTTCTGTATTTCTGCCCTGTATAGAGCTCCTGCCCGCAGTGTATTATTTACTGTTGATCAACAGAAATATTTTAATGGTAGGAAAGGAAAACTCTGACAGCAGTCATTACCTTCCAGTTGGCTTTCTGGGTACCTGGTCTGGCTTCACATCCTTCATTGCACAGCCAGATCATAAATAGTTTTCCTTCAGTGACTTTTCCCTCTTTCACGCAGATGTTTTTTAATCATTACCTTGTGCAGTTTTACATTGCTTTTCGTCAGATTCACAACTTGGTTCTGGTCCTTTGACAGGCCATATCTCACATCTCAGGAAAGAAGGAGGGTTCTGGTCCTTTGACAGGCCACATCTCACATCTCAGGAAAGGAGAAGGGTCATTTTGGTAGGCAGGAGGAGAAGGATGCAGAGGTCGAAGGGTTGTTGAAGTTTTGTTTCTAGAGCCTCTAATTCTCCACATCTCTTCTATCCCAGTTATTCACCTGAACTGTAACTAACCAGCATGACAACTTTGTTAATTTTTGGTGTTATTTGCGAGAAATTAGCTTTGTGCTTTTTATTAGCACAGCGACTGAGTTCTTGGAGTTCATTTGGGTTCCTCATTCCTCCTCTGTAAAATAATACAAATCTTTTAATAATTTGCAAATGCATGTGACAGAACTATGGTTAGAAGATGATGTTCAGCTCATTTTTCTCCCTGTCGTCACCTTCTAATCAAACGTGGCGGGCAGTGACCTGTAGCAGTTGAGAAGCTGATATACATTGACTTTTGCTCCTCCTATTGCAGATGCAATAACCTGCTGCAAAGAAAATATGTGATTCAGGGCAGAAATAGGCTGAGATGACTAGATCAAATAAATGCTACTAACCAGGGAAACTTGTGAGCCCTTCACTTTAATTGCTGTCATAATTGGTGGAAGCAAGGAAGTGAGTGTGTGAGGTTGAAGGAGGAAATAGGAGGGAGCCTGGACTCATACTGCTAACACATCTTCATTTTAATGCAAAAGCTATCAAGAGGAGCTGTATTACTCAAAATGTCTTTTACAAGGTGGTGGTATGTAGTGGATGTGAACACGCATTGCAGAATTTTCTATATAGAGAGATAAAAAGACTCCTCAAATTCTTCCAGGGCAGTAAAAGCTAGATGTGCTCAGTTCAGTGAACACTGATGTGCAGCAGTACTCCCACTATTCTCTGACCTATCTCAGCCTACACTTTCCATCTCTCTCACCTCTGCGCTTGGCTGGCACTACAGACATTGCAGCAGCACATGGCCTGTTCCTTGAGCTGTGCTTGCTATCTGTAGGAGCCCAGAGTGAGCACCCTGGAGCTGGCTGCATGTTAACCTTCTCTTTGTCTCAGGTGGGTTCACTGTGCATGCTGGCATCTGTACTGCCGTAGTGCTTAAAGGTGTCTCCAAACCCTGCTCCCATTACTATTGGATGAAGACATTTTTTTCTTCTCATTTTAGCTGTCTAGAAATGAGGCATGTAATCCAAGCAGTTTCTCTAGTCGGTGTTACCTGGATATAAGCAATGTGGAAGAGACAGTTCTGAAAGACAATTTGTCTCCTATTGTATTCAATCATTTGGGGATTAGATGAGTCACTCCTAAGATTTATCAGACCCTTTACAGCGAATACAAAGGAAGCCTATATGACTAACCTAGATTGCAACACTTTTCAGATGATAAAAGCTTGGAGACAGGAATTCCACCTAACCTGAATGACAGGGAAATTGGTTGAAAAAGTATTTCAGTGAAGGAAGCTGAAACATAGGGCAGCATAGAAGCTAAAAAGAAAAACAATAGAAGTACTAAAACAATATATCCACATATTACTGTAGTAAAGTATTGTAAATGAGTTTGTGGTGCAATTAACTTTTTTTACAAAATGTCGTGCTACATACCCCAAAAGTAGAGACATTACCTGGTACGTTAAAATTTTTATGTTTCCACTGAAAAAAAATCCTCAAAGTTAACTAATGTTATTGTTAATTATTATTTATTAATAATTTTAACTATTGTTAATTATCAATATTAGTTAATTAATATGTTAATGTATTTTGGGGTTTTTTATATGTACTGGTAATGTTCTACAATATTTTAATGGAGTTGAGCTATGGATATGCCTGGGCACAACAGCTCTGTGAGCAAATTATCAACTTTACAAATAAACAGAATTCCACTAAGCACAGCAAAACTGATTTATGCCAACTGTGATTTTGAAACTATGTATTTTGATGGAAAGCTTTGAAAACAAGAATTCCATTATTTAAAAAGTGTAAAGAGAAATCTGAAAACAGAAATAATTGCTCCATTTAACTGTCTAAGATGAAACACAATTGCATCTTTTCTTCTTTTGTGCATTCTTATTTATAGCACACAGTAAACAAACAGCATATTGTGTAGCTTCGAATAGTGGCTGACACTAGTTCAAATAGATGATCTTGACAGCATGCCCAAAGAAATGTTGCAGCTTTACAGTCTAGAAAATGTGGTTTTTTCTGTGAACTAGGTGCTCATATGGATACATCTTTTAAATTAGGAACAGTGTTTATTTTGTTGTGGGTGCATTGTTCAAGCTCATGGTCCTACAGGGAGGACAAGAAGATCTCAGAGAAATGAGAGGAGTGCTGGTTGAACCTCACTGTTCATCTGAAATAGCATTAAAACTGTTAATACAGCTGGAGTGCCTGACTCAGTCCCGTGTTTTCATGACTAAGAACAGCATTAGCTGCCAGGGCTGAGAGCAGTAGGCATGACCCATCCCCAGACTCTGCATGGGAGGCTCTGTGAGCTCTCCAGGTCTGCACCAGAACCGTGGCAATGTACAGACTGCAGCTGCAGGGTGACCAGGGACCAGGCTCTGGGGTTTGGTATGAATGCATGTGAACACACAGGTCTGTGAGTTCAGGGATTATCAGCTCCAAAAGCAAACTATGGAAATAAAATACATTCAAGAAGCCTGATCGTATCAGGTTGAGAATATTTTAAAGTTTCTATCGTATTTGTATGTTTGTACCAAATGTGTGAGAGGCACCTAGTTTGAAATGCTACCAACAGTAGAGTGGAATATTGAGGAATGTTGGACTTTCCTTTCTCATGCATTATACTTACAGGTCACTGGCTTCCTCTGCTGCCCAGGGAGGTGATGGAGTCACCATCCCTGGAGGTGTTTAAAAAAAGGCTGGATGTGGCACTCAGTTTTAGTTGATAAAGTGGTGTTAGGGCATAGATTGGACTTCATGATCTCAAAGGTCTTTTCCAACCTACTTAATTCTGTGATTCTGTGAAATGTGAAATAGCTTGGTCAAACAAATCACATTTGTCAAGCTCTATAAAAAGAACCATTTTGCTCAAAGCAATTCTAATTAGTACAGAAGAGTGTGAATAGACCAAATTCTTCTGATAGTTTTCATCCCAAGTATCAGAGTTAACATTAGTTCTTCTGATAATGTTCCCCTTCAGTCACAGGGATGAGGAATCCAAACATCACATTGTAACAGTCTGTAGATAAATCACCTTCACAGAAACCACGTGGACAAGGTGTGGCCTTAAAGGTGTGTTGGATTTACAGTAAACTGACAGGATCAGCAACAGGTTCTGCACATGACCTTGGTGTTCTGGACAAACCAACAGCTGCCAGAGCTTGTGTTTCCCATCAGTTTTGTAGGAAATGCTGAGCCTGTGATATGTCTAAGTATAAATTTGACTTATTTTAAATGCATAAATACTCCTGTTGGAGCGCTCAATTCAAAATAGCTATGAAATGGTGCAATATGACACAGTCTGACATTCCAATTTTTGAAAGCATTCAACTGTTTAATAAAACACTAAGGCGCAATATTTTGTCTTCACATGCAATGTTACATTAGCTATATGCATTTAGTTATTAACATGAGTATATCTATTAGAATGATTTGTTGTGATAATTCAGACTACGAGTCACTTTCAGACATGGGAAGTCTGTACTAACTGATGTGCTGTTTGAAGGGCAACCAAGTTGTCCATTACTGTGCCAAAGTGAGATGCACATGTGGCACATACAAAATGCAGCACAGCCTAAAGAGGAAGCTTTTAAACTGCTGTTAACTAATTATTCCTGGCTTCAGTTCCACCGCATACTGGATTTGTGATTTCAGGATTCTTTCTTACTCTTTGACCAGCTCTGTTTGTTCACAAAACCTGCCCATGGTTGCTCTCATCCAGACAGCCCCAGTTTCAGCAGCAAGAGTTGGAACCTTTTCACCTCTGAGGCTCTGGTGACCACTGGCAGCTAAATCAGACCTGGGTCCTGTAGACCTGCTCTGACAGAAGGCTAAAACTCAGATAACTTCTAAAATCACCTAGTGATAATCATGGAGCATTACATGAGACACCGAAGTGCCCAGAATGCACCACAGCCACTGCTTTTTGTTATTAACATAATTTCAGTATAATGCACGTATGTTCTTCTGGCACCAAGACATCCGATGATGTCAGGTCAGATGAATGAAACCTGCATTTTCAGCATTTGGAAAGATATGCATTTCAGGAATAAAAAAAAAAAAAAAAAAAAGGCTAAATTGTAAGGTGGTAAGTATTATTTTTAGGTAGGTCAGTATTTTATTTCATTCAAATTTTTATGTTTCAGGCATTTTTAGAAAACAGGTTTTTATTTTTTTATTCAGTATGCCCACTCAAGGGAGAACAGACTTGCCATTAGCATGTCCTAATTAAGGTTTTCTAGTAGATTACAGTGACTTTTAGCTGAAATATGTACAATAATACTGACTGATTCAGCTCTGCATCTGCCAGTGCAGTCTTTACTGCACTCTTATTCCCCTGATTTTCTGTAATGCGAGTACTCTGCAAATAACACCAGTTCCTTTGTTCCTGGGAGGCAACTGACCTGCCTGAGGCTTGTTGAGTTTATCAATGTTTGGGTTGTTTTCTCAGAAACATACTGGCCTAGGCATACTGGCAAGTGTGGCAGATCTGATGAAAACTATTTACCCACCCGACACAATCATGGAAACTCTCTTCATCTTCTTGGAAAGGGTTTTGGGTGTATATTGAACTGTGAACCCTCTAATATTGATTGTATTTCTGCAGAAATTATGTGCATTTATCAAGCCAGAAGCTGAATGTTACTCATCTGGGTCCTGTCCTCTGACTTTTTTTCACAAGACCAAACATAGTTCTTGTTTCTCTTCTGTAAAAATGTATATTTGAGCTTTGGAGTTAAATCTGGAAATATAAGAAAAAAAGAAAAGAACAGAACAGAAAAAACTTGTTGAGTGTTACTTTTGGGTCCATTAATGCTTTGTTCAGAATGTTTTCCCCAGAGAAGCTGTGGCTGCCCCGTCCCTGGAAGTGTTCAAGGCCAGGTTGGATGGGGCTCTGAGAAACCTGGTCTAGTGCAGGGTGTCCCTGTCCATGGCAGAGGGTTTGGAACTAGATGGTCTTTAAGGTCCATTTTAACCCAAACCATTCTGATTCTATGAAAATGGTCTCTGAATGAGGCTTTACCTCAAATTAAAATAGGCACAGTGTATCATACCTGCTAGTCAGTAAGAGAACGTACAGCCTCAGCCCAATAGACCATTCCCCCTCCCAAATAGCATCTATTTTCTATTGTAAATAGAAAGTGAATTTTCCTCTGAAGACTATAATTATGGAATCAAATATTAATTTAGAAGTTCACTGCGAGAGACTTATAGTATAAACTAAAGGCACAAAAGTCAGCCAACACATAATTATGATACCTTTGTGAGAATTTGAAAAATTATGATCTTCCAATCACAAATTTAAATCAGTAGATATAGGGAAGTATTTACAGGTTTGATTTTTTTTCCATTTTTCTGCCAGTTCATGTTGATTTCATATTCCTGTTTTTTAGAATTTACCTTTTTCCATCCATTAATAACCTGATTTCATGACTTCATGAACTACATGTGGGATGTGACCCTGGGTGAGTATACATAGGGGTGACCAGCAATCCCTATGAAGGCTGCAGTGCAGAGCTGAGAGAGTTTGTGTGGGATGCCCTTTGGGACCACACCATACTTAAAGCATACTCTTCATTTTATTTCCTCATTTGAGCACAGTGTGTTGATTTGACAGGGTACAGCAGGGTGGAAATCATTTCGACAAGATGTTGAGTTTTTACTGTCTGAGACTGAAGTTGCCTTTAAGACTGGACCGGGTTGGTCCCAGCTGCTGCATATTGCTGGCTCACTGACAGCCAGGGAATGTCCTATCCTGGAGCACACTCAAATCATGCTGTTTACTTTAAATATTAACTTCATGGGGAATGAAAAAAGGTTCAGAGGCAAAGCAAGCCGTGCTTAGCTTCTGTTTGATTTGCAACAGTTGTAGTACAGTTTTCCCTTTGCAGTTTCTCTGCAGTCTGTTAAATCCTGTATTTCTTTGGGGAGCCAGGTCCTCTGCAGCCAAGGCAGGTTTATAAGGGCAAATTTCGTTTGTGGAACAGACAGAGTGGTTCAACACCAATACAGACTGAGAAGAAGAGAACAGACAAATGTGAAGTGGACAGAGCACACTGTAAAGGATGAGGTGGGAACAGATTTAGCATTGACTGGACAACAGGCTGCAGAGAAAAACGTTATTCCATCACCACGGCAACTAAAAGCCAAGAGAAAAGAGTAAGAGGCAGTGATGAGTCCTGTGGCCTCACACAAGGATGTGTATTCAAGGATGTCCCACAATGCCTATTTTCATTTATGTTTCAGATTAGATATTAACTGCAGTGGTTTTATCCCTTTCCTGCAGTGCAGTGTTTGCACTGTTTGCACATTACAGGCCTGTTTCCGAGGACTGATGGATGCTTGGAGCCCATGGAGGTGAGGTCAGCAGCTCACAGCACCACATCCCATCCCAGCTGAGAGAGGAAATCTGTGTTATCTATCTGGTAGTTCCAAAACTTCTTATATTTATTTCACTTTTAAAATGTTACCTAGCCATTTCCTTTAAATGGAAACTGACTCTTCTCTCCATCTCATCTGTTTCATAGTCTCATGATTCTAATGAGGTCGGACTATCCTATAGTGTGCCAGACAAGACAAAATGTAACAAAATTCTGCAGTCTGCGAGGCTGTGCTGTGAGTGATTAGCTGTCTTATCAAACTTGGTAGGTCAGATGGAAATAAAACTGGAAATCGGGCTTGCAAATGAGCAGGTACTGACTACTGACTTTTGCCAATGAGTGGCTGCACAGGAGGAGAAATCCTACCGGCAGCAGTGGAAGTCAGGCTACAAACCGATGGTTGTTTTCCAGCAAACTGAAACACACTGCGACATTACAATGCACTATTTATATCTAACCACCCCTGTTTGGGCAAACAAGTTTCTAAAAACCGCATCAATGAACCTAGATCTCGATGTTGTTACATTGAAAACACCATTTTGCCACCTAGTGGTGGTTTCTCCCTTCATGCTTTATCTATGTTTTTGCTATTCCAAATTGCATCTTCTTACCATGCTGAGAGCTGTATATTGTTCAGGCAGGCAGTTCTTTCAAGAAGACACATTGTAATTTTGCAGAAAAGTAGCTACGTGTTCCGTAGAAACGGAAAGTCTGTTGGGATGAATTAGCCAACTTCTTTCTTTTAAGTATTACATGGTTTGGAAAGTTTCTTAATGTTCCCAATTTGCATTACTTTGTTAAAGATTAAAATAATTATTCTATTAGCTCTGTTCAAGGTTTTAGTTAAATGGCATTTTCCAAAGTTCTCCTCTGCTATGATTTTCCGAGTAGATAGATGATTTAACTCTGTAATACAGCTGAGCAGCATTCCCTACCACACACAGTGTTTTAACATGTTGGGCTGCAGCAACAAGGCTGTAGGTGCACTGGTATTTTGAGGGAGGCAGGTTGCTGCTCTACAGCCCAGAGAGAAACCCTTCTGAAATAACAGGATCTCTAAAAGAGGTCTTTTCAATACCATGTACTGTGCGATTTACTGCAAGGGGACACTCCCATCTGGGATGTATTAAGTTATAACAAAGCTGTCCTTTGTTTAGCATCTCAGAAACAGCTGTGTTTGCCCATAAGCTAGAGAACAAAAATGAGAAATAAAATGAAGGTATCTTATGGTGCATTACTTTAGTTCATATAGTTTGATTTTGATGTTTTCTTCTTGTGAGGTTGCATGGAACTCACTTCCTGAGTGATTTGCCGAATATTTTTTTTTTTCATCTGAGCCTCTGAATATATGCCAGAATTCCAGTGTCCTTTTCTTTTACTATAAAGGCTCTTGTCTTACTGGAGAGGGCTGTATTGCTGGTGAAATTATACCTTCATGAGAAAAGTATGGTGTTGGCTAAAAGAAAGAACCATATAGAAAGGAAAACCATCCACAACCTAAAATCCTAAGGAAATTATGCACACTTCCTCCCAAGAAAATGGCCTGTTTCTAGATTTTCCAGTCAGTGGCACTGCTGTATGAGCTGATGAGAAATCAGAGTTGTGTAAAGATCGTAGCATTGTGATGGTCTCAGCCTGAGCATCGTTGCTCTGCATCTGCTGGGGAGGGGCTGAGGGGACCCTCAGCAAAGGGGGACTCAGGTGTGTCAGAACCATCTACTACACACAAACATTCAGTTCTCATTTCTGATTGCCTGGTTGTTCATTCACATTGTGGCATTCTTGTGAATAATCCTTTACAGACAGACTGACGAGGGTTTCCAAATGAAAGCACATGACAGCTTATGAATCCCCATAAAAATCCATCTAAAGTGGCAAAGCTTTATTCAAAGGGTTAAGACAAAATTCAGAGGGCAAGAAGACAGCTCGGAACTGGATGTGAATTGGCACAAGCAGAACTAAATTTTTTCAAGTTCCTCAATACATTTCAAAGTAAAATATCAAAAAAGATCCTCAGAAAATTATTTTAACTCATGCTGGCAAATATGAATTTTAAAAGGATTTATTGCTCAACTTCTATTATCTCTTATCTCCCCCCAAAATTAAAGAATTACATTTATAAATAAAGTCAAAGTCACACCCAACTCTATTACTAGCAGATCTTATACAAAAATATTTATTTCATTGATGTTTTAACTTTGACTAATACAGATATTTAGTCATCTCCAGTAAGGGTGTTTATGTTTCTTCAAATGAATTGTTTCATGACATCTGTAAACTGTTAAACAATGGTTTCTTCCTTGTACGTATGTCATCATGTGCCAATTGACTGATATAACTCACTGTTTTACTGTGCGTTTGGCCCAGGTTGTCATGGTGTAGAAACCTGAAACTATGACCCTTATTTCTGTCAGCTTCACCTCTTTGGTAAACAGATGGTATTTGGTTTGGCTGAGTGAACTGGGATATTTGTGAACTGACTCTAATGACCCATCTGTGCAAGTTGTTTTTCAACAAATTATAAGATCATAGGACAATTCAGGTGGGAAGTGACCTCAGGAAGTCTCTAGTTTAACCTCCTACTCCAAGCAGGTTTAGCTGTAGGGTCAGACCAGCTTGCTCAGGGTTTTGTCCAGTTAGGTCTTGGAGCCCTCCCAGAATGGACATTGAATCAGTCTCTCAGTGAAAGCTCTGCTGCTGCTTGATGGTCTTCCCTGAACACTTTGACCAAGAACGGATGGCTGGGAGACCTGGTCACCTCCAAACACTACCTGTATTGAGAATCTACTCCTGAGGATGCTCAGAAACCTCACTGACTGGTTGTGTTCCATAGCCACCCATCCAGCAGATGTTGGGTCCAGTTCCCCATGAGAACCAGGGGGTGTGACCAGAAACACCCTTAAATTTAAAGAAATCTCTGTCCATTTCTTCACCATAACCAGGGGGTTTGTAGCAACAACCCATCACAGTGTCTTGTCTGCCTTCCCAGCCTCTTCTCTGTTCCTGACCCACAGGCTCTCCACCAGCTGGACATTCATACCATAGAAGAGATCCATAAATCCAAGCTGCACCTTCACACAGTGGGCAACCCCTTCTTCTTGTCCTCCCTGCCCATGTTTTCTGAAGAGCTTGCTCCATCCTGTTGCTCCCTCCAGCTGTGCAAGCTGCTCCACCATGTCTCAGTTATTCCAATATTTTTGTGACTCCATGCAGAGCTCTGGTTTCTCCTGCTTCCTCCACAGGTTGCAGGTATTTTTATACTCTTAAAGTTGGTGCCTTTTTACCTTTCTAATTGATTCTGAGGTGTCTTTTGTTCCTGCCTCCCTGCCCCCTTTGCTTTCCACCCTGTTCAGTGCTGTCTCCCCCGGGCTGTTATTTCCATCCCTCACAATTTCTAGGTTAAAGCTCACCTCACCAGGTGGGTCAGCATGTGAGCAAACACTCACTTGCCTGGCTTTGTCAGGTGGATCCCATCTCTCCCTAGCAGTCCTCTGTCCTCAAAAAGGATCCTGTGTTTTTAAAAGCCAAATCCCTTTTGATGACACCAGTTGCACAACTGGGTATTGATTTGAGGACCATCTGCTCCTTCTCATGCATTTCCCCTTCACCAGCGAGACTGAGGAAGCACCACCTGGGCCCTGCCCTTCACCTCCATGCCTGGAGCCAGGGAGTAACTCCTGACCACCTGTCAATAATATAAGCAATATTTTCATGGCTGAAATTAGATGCTAATACCTAACCTGAAACATAACCTGAGTCTAGATTCTCTTAAATACACAATAAATATAATTTCATTATATAAAGTGCTTTTGTGTGATCAGGCACTGAATCTTGGAAAATCAATTGCTTGGAAGTACCTACAATCATAGAAATCCTTTGAACTTTGACCAAAACATTAATCTTTATCACTAATATTTCTTGATAATTTCTTTTTTTATTTCTATATACCTATAGGCTTTTCCAGAGATTTGTTTGTAGTATTCTGTCTTCTGATTTTGGTCTTACAAAGTAGAGAAATCTCTTCACAAGAAATTACTTTCCTGCTGCTGAAATATCTGTTCCTTCAAGAATCTAGGAAAAATTGTCTACCATGGTTGAGAATACTCAAAAGGAAAATTAAATGTTTCCATCGGAGCTCACTTCTTTTTTTGGATCTTGCAAAACACTTCTCAATGAAATCCTCAGCTCCTCCTGACATAATACTTTGTGTTTTCTGTCTAAAAATACAGTTTCCAGTGGTGGTAATTTGCTAACAAATTAATTCTATGATTTCACAACACCTCTGCAGTGCCATTTAGTAGTGTCTTGGCTTCCCATTAACTTCAGTAGTGAGTGGGATTTTTACAACAGCATTCGTTGTCAGTATTTTACCTCTTTTCTCTAATTACTTCCGCTGTTAAAATAGTCACATTGTCAAGTCTAGCTTAAAATTCACATACATTCATTGTCTGCACAAATGGAATGAAATCTCAGCTATAAATTGCCTGTTGATTGTACAGCCTTGAATAAAACATTATACTTCTTATTTTGCATTATTACATTTTTTTGTATTGTTCCAAAACATGTAGAACAGCTTATTTTTTGTTGTTGTGTTGCTGAATATTTCTACATAATATTTCATATGAATTCCAAGTTATGAGATGAACATTTAAGTTTGTAGGTTTTAAGTTTAGAAAACCATACGGGAAAAAGTTAGCAAAGAAACAAGGGTGTCTAGCAAAGAACAAACTATACATTCTTCTGTAAAATACTAATTTCATATTAATATGTCGGAGATATGAAAGAATAGCTAAGAGGAATAAAAAAACTGTGTTTTTCTTCTCCCACCTCATCACTTCATGCAAAAGCACATACAGATCCAGCTAACAATAACAAGTGAATAAAGTTCCAGGGGGTTTTTTGACTGGCAAATCTCTGCCTATGTAAGGCTGGAAACAGATTTCACAATTAATAAATAATTCTATTCATAATTAAGAAACTGCTTAAATTGTGTAATAGCACAGAACGAGGCTCTCTGCCCATAAAGAGGACTAAAGTTTAGGTATGACTCTGTGTGTGTGGCACCCTGTAAATGTGATGGAAGATGTGTGCATCGTGCCTGGCCCCTCTGCAAGCACACAAAACGAATGCAGAGATGGGAGAACAAAATTGAGTGCCAGTCACTTTTTCTTACGCACAAATCCTTTGTTGATCTAAATTGAAACAAAATTGGTGCTCCATGGTCTCCAGAAGAGCAGTAACCAACTGAACGTGTCTCAGACCTGTCTCAGACCTGTCTGGATGGAGATGAGAAATTCTTGTGCAAAGAGAGAAGGGATCAGTGAGAGAAACAACTTGGCCTGATGGTAAGACTTAGAGAAGCCTATAAAAGCAAGCAGGAACAGGTTTTTTTTTCCTTTTCAGGACAGAAAGGACTGTACCTCATCTTCTGCTAGCAGGATAGCAGTAGCAATTCCACTTTTTTAGCAGTGTGAATAAAATTTAAATTTAGAGAATTACTGTATATTCCCAAAGTTCAGCAGTAACTGTGTCCTCTTCTTCCAGGTGTGGGACTCCTAAGGGCAGTTGGTGATAAACTCTGGCTTTCCTCATGGATGCACTGTAATCGGGTATCAAGTCCTGGGGGTCAGTCACCTGCCCTCACTCCCTCTTCATCCCCAGCCTCTCCGAGGTTACCCTGGAGTCTGCACCTGCTAACTCCTGCATCACACTGGGATGCTCACACAGACACGGCTCCTGCTTAGACTTCCCATGTCTCAGCTCTCTCAGCTTTCTGGCTCGGGGATATAATTAATGCAGATTTCTTCACTAGTAGTAAAACAGGAAGGTAAAAAAGACACTTAGTCTTGCTTCTTCCATTAATCAATCACCCTCTGTCTTTGCTATATGTTGTCTTAAGCTCTGATTATCCTTTTTTCTCATTTTAGGCCTCAGTCATCAAACTGGCAATTCTGGCAAGAGTAATAGTTTGAAAGAGTTGGTTTTAATTTAAAAAGCAGTTTTGCAGTATGAATGCTTTATTTTAATGGCCATCTTTCTAACAGCCAGCAACCTTGGAAAACGTTTCCTTTGCCCTCTGCTTTAAAAGGAATAATTTTTCATGAGTAGAATTGCCTATGAATGCTTAATATGCAAGTTTTATGAAAGGCAACTTAAAATGCTGAGCAGCAGAGAATACTAAGAGAGGATTATGCTACATAAGGAAAAGCAGTTGAAAGACCAAGGATTTATTTGAGCACGGAAGGTCTCAAGCTGTGACAAAGTTAAACATTATATGGCCTGTTTGTTCATCCTCTGCACCACTTTTTTCCAAACATCACATCTGCAGTTCCCCATTCACTCTGCAACTACTAGAGGCAGCACAGGCTTGTTATAAGCAGGCAAAGCAGAATGTGTTTGGGATCTAGCAGCTCCTTTTGAACAAGAAAGCAGCACTCTTAAGGTGTAGCTATAATCTTGGCATTCTGTTCATGTACACTAAATCCTGCCTCCCAGAAGGATGAAAGAAACCCCAAATCTCTTATCTCTCATGAAGTAGGCACCTGTGGTAGGTACATGCCTTTAAAACCTCACACTGTCTCCTGCTTGCTCATATCAGACAGAGGTGATCTGTGCCCTGCAGTGGGATGTTTACAGTGCCTCTGAACTCTGTCTTTCCTAAATGACAGGCATAGGGATGATGAAATAAACCAGGATTGTTATACATATGTTACCTATTTTAAAACTCTCCATGATACTTAGATGTAAGCCCACCCTCTCAATAAACAAATAGACAGTTTGATAGAAACACTATCTCAGAAATGTATATTTACTAAAGTTTAGCTTCAGTGTTTGTGTCTGCATGCAGAACTATCATCTCATGTGGCATTACTTTCCTTGCTTTTTCAGTCCCCATAGCTTTGAAATCTCACAGCAAAAAATGAATAATAACATTTTGAAGATTTGTTGAGTTATGGGGGAAAAATGATCTGAGCAGGCAAGTCGGTAATTTAAGAAATACTTTACAATCTTGGGACGGGGGGTGGTGTGTGTGTGGTTTATATTTGCTTTTAAAGGGACTTGCTGGGGGAAAAAAGGAACCAAACAAAAAACAAAACAAACAAAAGCTAACAAACAAACAAACCAAAATCCCCCAAAACAAACCAAAACAAGCAAGTCAAAAGAAGTTCCAAACCCTTTGGTTACAGGAATGAGAAGCAGCATGGGAAGTTCAGTTATTCAGTTGGATTAAGTTATTTTGGTGAGATAGAAAAAAAAGGGAAGTCTGAAAGTTCAACTGCATTCCTCCTTGATTGCAGGGTAGAAATGTTACTGTAAATGATGAACTGTTTCTATTGCCCTGTATCCCTATAGTGTGTCTATTACAACTCATTATGTGAAAGTCACAGGTATGTCTTGGAGAACACCTGATCTCATGTGAGAGTTCACAGATGCCCTGCACTGAAGGACCTTGATCACTCAAAATAGTCCCTTCCCTTTAGTACAATACATGGATAAAAATGTTTCTTTTTTTCATTTACCAAATTAAGCACAAACACACACACCTCAACCCCCTATCAAAATACTGATTTTATAGATCACATGGTTATTTGGAAGTTAGAGGTGTTGGGGAGGCTTTTTTAGATTGAAGAAAAGCTCTTAATGAAGAACTGTGCTTAAAAGTGAGTGCATAAATAGTTGTAAATACATTTTTCTATTTTATGCAAAAAGTGGATGCTGTTGGAAGGGTTATCTCATGAGAGAACCACACTAAGACAGGAAATATCCCATAAGCTTTCAACACCCTTTGTATTTTATGTGATTTACTTCATGAGTGAGCCATAAAGTATCAGTCTTTTGGGACTTACCCACTCTCATATTTTTAGTTTAGTAATAGTTCTATTTGAAAGCAGGATATTTTTCTAGTGACTATTTTAGTGACAGCTGTGAATGTTTACTTGGAGAAGCATATAAATATGGGTATCTGTCTGAAACTGCAGAATAAAAGGAAAGCAGAAACTGGGGACCCCTCACTCAGAGGAAAGGAGGAAAGAGGTCAATTTATCTCAGTTTCACATTGTCTGGATCATTCCAAAATACTCTTGAAAAATTGCAAAAGGCATCTTTTTGTCTTCTGTCCTCGACTACACACAGCTCTCACCAGCTCTTGCTGATAATCTCTCTCAAACTTCTCAAACAGATGTCAGAAGTGACCATTTCCCCATATTTGCAAAAGGAGTTTACATCCAATAAAATACCAGAGAGCTGCTCCAGAGCACTAAAGCAGCTTCTTTAGAGCAGTCTGAGTGATTGAATTGAAACTTACTGTGATGTGTTTGGAGCCCAGCTTTGCCATCTCACCTGTTTCTGTCTATTATTTGCCCTTATCCCAGATCTGGGTTTCTGAACTCCCAAGGAAATGGGCAGATTGACCATGCCCTTGGGCTCTGCACACCTCTGTGGCACTGAAAAGCCTGCAAATGTCAAAGTCCTCAGGCTTGATGGCATCCTGGCACTGTCCTATAGCCCTCAACACAGTACTGCATCTCAGGATAATTTTAATTTTTGTGGGCCCATATTCCTACCCTGATACATGAAAACTGTCTCCTTGCTATTCACATGGGATACAGCAGTGTTGGCACAATTGTTCTGTATACACTGCACTGGAATGCACAGATGAGGTTGGGGGATTTCAAGTATCTTAGACTATTTGTTCAACAGTGCAAACACTAACAGCCCTTTTAAAGTTCTGCCCCGGGATCAATTGCAGAATGTCACAGCTGACTCACAAACACAGGATTGTAATGGCATGTTGTAAACAGACAAAATCCCACCCACCAGCTTGTTTGCATATTTAGAGAATACTGACCCAAAACGCTTCTGATTGCAATTGAGATAAGAATGTTAAAAGATGTTTAAAGGAGTATTTTTTGTGAAAATACACTTCAGAGTGAATTTAGCACTCAGTAAACTCTAAATGAAATCTTTAAACCCAGAATTGTTAAGTTCAAGATCGATAAACACTTGAGGTTTCTAAGGTGTGTGTAATTCTTGCCTCTGAAGATCTGAAAAATGTTGTTTGATTCAGAAGGGTAGAGGTGTGCTTAGGATAAACTACTAAAACTTTTCTGTAAAATGAAGATATGAATGTAGGCTGATGCTGAATAAATCCACTGGGCATGTGTTGAAACCAAACTGCAAAAGATACAATAATTGTTGTTTATTTTCACTGCTGTAGACACTGTTCTGGAGTCGCTGCTGTGCCCTTCAGGGTGACAACCAACCCCCCCTCCCCATGGCACCCCAAGCAGTCAGGCTCACACATGCCAAGTGTGACTGGAGTTTCTCAGACAGGAGTCCCATTTGTGAAAGGCAAACATCACACACAGACATAAATAAAATAGTACACTTGTGCTAATCATCTTGTGATAAGGAATCATTGAAGATTTCAGTTAAATTCCCTGTATCCACCACGAGATTCCACTTTGCTGCAGTATCTGCTGAGCATTAAGGTCTGAACAGTTCCCCTGATTGCTCCTTCTTACCTGTGTGCTTTCCCCTCTCTGATGCTGGCAGGGGTTGGCCACAGTGATGTGGTTTACAGAAGTTAAAATTATCTTTTTTTTTTTTTGACACTTATGGCCCTAGGAGGTTCTCATATGGCCCAAAAACATGAGCTGGAGGGGAGAGAGGAATGAAAGTGAAGAGGCAGAGATAAAGGCTGGAACATCTCTTCCTGTTTACTCATGGAAGTGCAAGGCCAGGTATTTGTTGGCTTTTTGTAGGTAAAGGAGAATGATGGGCACTTCCAGAAAGTGGTTTTAAGATTCCTTACCAAAATGTATCTGCTAATGCTGGTCATCTTTAAAGAGCCTACCCCATCTCACTGGCTGAAGAAAAATCATGGGGAACAAATTTAGAATATACTGCTGATTTATGGACTTATGAAGTCGTTGAATAAACCTCCCTACAGGACTATTTTTCTGTGTTAAGGCATTACTCCATTTTGTTCTTTGAAATCTTGATAATTTTTTTTGTGAATGGCTGTTGCAAGGACAAAAAAAGAGTTAAAGTATCTTTAAAACAGATCTTTGTGCTGCTTTTAAGCTATTGTAGTGTATTTATGGAGATTTCTGCTTACAAAACTTAATAAACTGCCTCATTCCTTGGAGAACATGCAGTTCCATTACACAAATGGAAGGTACACTGCATAAACGATACCCAGTGAGCTGGAGCATGACTTGCACTTTCTCATGACCAAATCAGAAGAGTGAATCACCAGAGCAGAGCTGTCACCTAAGCAGTATCTCTCTTGCATCACTACTTGCATCCTGCCCTTGTATGGCCAGCCTGTGGGGCTCCAGTCGTACTGGATGGACATCCCACCTGTGAGAGGATGTCCTTGCTCAGCGTCCGAGATCAGAACCATGGCTGGTCAGTTTGCTCAGTCCTGAGGACCTCATCAATTCTCCTTTGGGCAAACTCCTCTCTAAGCTGGCCTGCCTGGTACCTCTGTAACCAATGCAAAGAAATTGACATTTCTGGCTGTTATTCATCTCAGCCCAGAGAAGTTATTTAAAAGAGGTCAAACAAATTTCTGCCTCTGCTTTCCTTCTGGGAAGCATAAATTTCTCTCCATTGACTATAAAAGGAAATAGGAGTTCCCATCCAGTGACCCTCCCTTAATAACTTCCCTCCAGGCACAGCTTTATTTCAGGACCATGTGTAAAAAGACATATATAAATTCATTTAAACCGGCTCTCAACATAGGGCTTGTTGTCCATGGGTCACACCATGTAGGATTTATCTTTCATAATCCATATAATAAAATGAATTTTGCAAACTGCCCAAGATATTAATCAAATACCAACCATTATCAGATCCTGAGAGCTTTTTTGAGAAACATTGGGGAGATTAGCTTCACAACACCCTCAACTGATGTCTGCAGCCATGGGCATCAGATAAGTAATATGGCTTCTCGTTACAGACAGCAGGATGAATAGGCTGGAACACAAACCCAGGGTCCATTTTGCTGTTGCTGCTGGCAAAAATTCCCTCTCATAAAGCAGAGAATCAACACACTGGGTGCTGGAGAGCTGGAAATAAACACTGCTCCTTAGACTTCTGGCTGAATTAGGAAATGAAAAATTTCTCTAGACACTTTTGGGCCCTGAAAACAACGTAATAAATCCTTTTACAAGTAAATCTCCTGAGTGTGCTCAAAATTTATCATTAGAAACAGTTTCAAAAGATGGGAAAATATTTAGTTGACCTATAAACTTAGAAAATTTGGCTGAGTTGATTTGACAGGAGTTACTTTAACCAATTTTTAGAAGATGTATAGTAGTGTCTTGGTTTAGACATTTTGGTTTAGCTTGTATCAAGAATATTTGTTTCTAACTATAAAAATGTTTCTCATACTTTATAAAAAACATTTCAGCATTTGAAATGCTGCATGCACTTTTCACAGAAGACTCATAAATATAGTTAAAATGCAGACCCTACTGCCAGTTACAAACACCGGCTGCTGAGAGTTGACATCAGAAACACTGGTAGGGCACTGACCTTGCTTTTCTCTATTAAAGAAAAGGAGCAAATAAAAAAAACCCCTCTGTCTTGAACTATGCGTGGTTATGGGCTGCAGTGTATGAAGACTTCCTGCTCTTGCCACTAGAGAGCAGTGTATGTCTTCTGAGTTTAAAATACATATTTCTTACCCAGCTAACCTATAGGTCTCTCCTTATTTAATAGTATTCATTTAAATTTGTCCTCAAAGGTGATGCAGGATTTGTGGAAAGAGTTATAGAATAGCATATGCTAAATATATAAAGTATTATTAGCTGCTCGTTGCTAATTTTTGATGAAAATTATGAGCTTCCAAATAGAAAAGATGAAAAAGGTGCAGTCCTTGTGATGTTCCATTTATGCAGGCTCACAGAAAATCAATTGGTTAAAATGGAATTCCTCTGATTTATATTAGTATAGTGGGAGGAAAATGTGTCCCACAAGTCTATGAATTCCTGAGCCTTCTTAGAAAGTGAAATGTACCTATCACAGATTGAAGGGAGAGCAAGGTTGTTTATACTCACCTGCTGTATTTAATGCCCTATTCCTTTGAAGGAGGCACTGTTCTGATCAGCACTGAGATAGTCAAAGCATGTAAGAGCATTGTGCTTAAAAAACTTACTGTCAGTCCATTGCACCATTTTGAATAACCTGATTTAATTGACTTCAGCACTTCACTCTCTCTGTTTTTAGAAGTATTTTAAAGTAAATCTTTCCTGTTTAGTGCATATGGAAATTAAAAAAGCCATCAGCTAAGAGGTGACTCAGGTCTGCTTTCCCACTGCCCATCTCTGCCCATCTCTGAAGTGCTTGTTAATGTAAAATTAAAGATCCCTGCCTTCCAGAGCTTTACTCAAACAAGTTATCACTCTGATGAGAAGTGGGCTGAGATTCAAAGATTGCACATTTCTGATGAACACCATTAAAACAAAATGCAGAAAAAATGCCAGCATCATTACAAAGAGACATTGCTGAACAGATGGGCAAGCTTCTGCTAGGAGGACCTCAGAAACTAGATCAGTGACTTGGCTGCAGGGAGGGAGAGAGAGGAAGAAAGGAGGATGAAGGAGAAGAAAATAAGATAACTTCATGGGAAACTTAGCCAACTCAGAACAGCAAGTAAAACTGCCTTCTCTATTATCCTGGAGAAAAAAAAATACAATATGGAGTTTATTATTTGGTGTCTTCTTTTTTTTGGTGTACTTAGAAGTTCAAAATAGTTGAATAAATTTAAAAACTTGAATATGAGGGTAAATATAAATGCTTGGGGATTTTTATTTTTGTGTTCATTGGGGTTTTATTTTGGTTGGCCAAAGTTATGTTCTCTAGGGAAGCATAAGCCTGAAGCCAGGGCATGATTGGTTCTCAAATTTGACTGGATCTGATATAAGGATATTGTTTTAAAAATAGAGGAATAAAAAAATATACAATAGAAAACTTTTACATGTCAGAGAGAGACTGAGCAAAAGAACTCATGCTGCCACTGATCTTGTCCTTCCTAGGATAAATTGCATCCTGCAAGAGCAGATCTGCAGCCTTTTCCTTCTGAGTTTTCTGGGGGAAGCCGTTTATTCCCCTCCAGGGATTTTCCTCAGCCCTTATTTGCCATTGACTATATAAACATTATATTCCCCCACCCCACAATCATTTATGGGATCAGTTTGAGGAAGTACTTGGGGTCAGAACTGACAGTCACCGCTATGGATAGAAATTTCTCCCTTGAGTAGGGAAGCAGGGGAATCACCAGTAGCAGTTTAAATCCATATTTCAAACAGTAATGTTGGTTAAGTCATTGTGCAATACAAATGTGAGCCTGTGCTTTGACTCCAGGCCTCTTAATTTCTGGTAATTTCAGAGTAAGAGTAGCCCACTGCAGTCACATTTTCATTTTTATCTGATGACAAAATAGTGCTGTTGAAATGAGGGTGACATAAGTCAAAGGAGAAGCAGAAGCACAGCTTCTACTGCTGACTGCAGTGCTTCTATGCACATCTTAATCATATGCTCTCTGAAATGTTTCTCTTAATTTCCCTTGTGACCAGCTCTTTTGAAGTTTTAATACGTGACCTGTTGCCATCTACCCGAATAGCTCTTTTCTCCCTGTTTGCTCTTTTTCTATGCTCTTTGGAACATTATTTTTCTTAGCACTGGCCCTTTTACTCTCTCGATGTAATAATGAAAAATATTCTCAGAAACCTGTTCTTTCATCATACCTGCGTTATGCAATGAACCTATATAGTTTATCTAGGTCAGATGGTCTACTTAAATTGCATTGAAATGAACAGATAAATGTGAACTTCAGGCAGGTCATTTATTTCAGCTCAGAATGCTACACTGTGCTACTCTGTACTTTAACTAGAGCTGGCCAAAATGAGTGAAAATTATGTCAATAATGACTGCTCCCATTTTTCAAGGATTTTGATTTTTCAGACAGTTTTTTTCTTCTGTTTTTCTGGTGGTTTTGTTGGGTGGTTTTTGAAAGGGAAACAGTATAAGTCTGCACCTATCTTCAAAGGCAAAAGATTTAAGAAGAAAAAACATAATAAATTTCACAATAATTTCTGAGAATTCATACATTATTGTATCAGCAGAATCAATTCTAGCAGCAGAGGATCTATAGAGTAAGATTGGGCTATTTTGGTTCTGTACACCTGAAATTAGTTGAGCAGAGATTCGCACAAGCTATTTAACTGGGGTCAAACAGAAAAGCGTTAAAGTCACTTCTAAAAAAGAGAGAAGGAAGGACAGAAGTCTATATTTATATTGCTTTGAGCTGTAGATGATGACTGACCCCACTGTCTGTCTCGTTTTCATTTAGTAACGTTACCTTAATAAGCTTTTTTATTGACCCATAGATCTTTAACATAATAACAACAGCCCAGAGGTACTGGCAAAAAGAAGGTCAATGTGTGCCTTCTCATTCCAGTCTGAATATATTGATGGCATTATTTTATAAAGGCACCAAACTAAATAGGCAGAAAAGTGGCCTCTGGCTATGAAAATGGTAAAATGGAATCTGGGAAGGCTCCATACACACTTGAAAGCTATGCAGCTTCCAGTCAGCCCACTAAATTCAGTTTGAAACTGCATAGAGAAATGTTAGTTTGTAATTCCAGGGGAAATCTCAGCCACTGCAGTTTGGGGATTGCTTATGTTGTCACTGATCATAAGAAATCAAATCATAAATAAACTGAAACCACTCCATGCAATTTGAAATATATTAATGAGATTTGGAAGACATTAGAAACATTACGTAGTTTATGGTTGTTTTCATCCACCTCCTTGATCGAGTTTTCCCAGAAGCCTCCATTGCCCTGTTTCTGGCAGAGCTAATGAGAACTGATGTCTCTGTGTGTTTCTGCCTGAGCCCTGCTGAAATGAGTGTGCTGGGCCTCTGGGCACTGCGGTAGCAGCTTGTTTTGGGAAGGAATGAGGAGTGTTCACCTCCTGCCTGCCTTTAATACCACCTTTTGCAGCACTCAGATTCACATGTTGTAAAACGTTGTGGCTGCACGGCCTCTGTTCATGGGTGATATCAAGGTCAGTGGACCAGTATTTGCTAATACAGACACATTTAATGTGTTCTCAGTAGTGTTTGGGTATCTCTGGGCACCAGCCAGCTCTAAAAGAGGCAAAGGAAATTTTTTTCTCTGTCTGGAATTTGTATTTTCATGGCAGAGCAGCACAAGTCTGGTTCGAGTCAGAGCTTTAGGATGTTTCTGGACTTGTAGCAAAAAGCCTCTATAAAAGACAGAGCTTGAAACACTTAGTTGGAAACAGATGGGTACTTCAGGCTGTGCTCTGTGAACCCAGGAGGGAAATGGGGCAGGGAGATGGGTAAGGAACTGGAAGTTATGCTTCATATTTCCTCATGCTCTTTTCTTCCTGGTGAAGCCTCTGACTTGGTAGTGATAATAAAATTAATTTGCATCATATGAGCTTTCTCCAGTTATTTAGTAGACTTCTCAACAAAAGAACAAAACTGACCATGGTATGAGATACTTAATGTGACTGTAATTCACTGATATCCAAATAAGTAGGAGTTGGAAAACACCAGAATATTGAGATAAGAAATCACACACAAAAATGAGATAATTTTCATTTGTAGGCTTAAAACATGTACTTTTATTTCTTCAAAGTAATTTGCAGATTTTAGATTTGTGTACATCTCTTTTCCTTCCTTCCTTCCTTTCTTCCTTCCTTTCTTCCTTCCTTCCTTCCTTCCCTCCTTCCTTCCTTCCTTCCTTCCTTCTTGACCCTCTCCACTGCCTCCTTAAAGTGGTAGAAAAGGCAGGGAGGGAGAGAGAAGGGACACACAGGGGAAGAAATAAACTATTATTATTAATTTTCTCATTTCACTAAAACAATATTTTTTTTAAAGTTTGTTATTTTTTCACAGTTTTGTGTTATAAAGAGCCCGAACTCAGCATTTATGGAGTCTGGCTGGAATCTTCTTTTGTTAGAAGATAATTTTTGTCCTTTTTTATTATATGTCAACTTTACAAATACAGTGTTTATGGCTTTAGCACAATATTATTACATTGCTGTGTTTTATTGGCTGTTATGAATTTCTGTGTGAAGAGCAAATGAGGCTGGAATATTGAGCCTAATAACACTATTTACAGATTTTGAGAAACTGTTCTGATAAAAATGTTAGTCACATTAATTCATCGAGCACTAAAATAAACAGTTCATTATAATGAATTAAAAAATAAATCAAACCACATTTTTGTCTCAAAAAATACCCCAAATTTTATCTTTTCGCCACATCACTAATAGTTTCAGTTTATATCTTTAGGAAGCAGGCTACTATTGACTGGCTTCCAAGGCAAGAGTTTGTAATGGTTCTTTATGCTTTTCACCAAAACTGCTGGAGAAAGTCTGAAAAAACTTCTTTTTCATAAAATAATTGCTTGGTCAAAACAGAATTTTTAAGTTCCTACATTCCAGTTCTAACACAAAAGGTTTTCTTCTCCAAAACAAAATGCTACTCCAGAGAAGGCCAGAAGGAGGAGAAGAGTAAGGAAGAGCAATAAAGCTAAAACTGGCCAGTTCCATGTTGGAACTGAAGGTGGAAGGGGGATCCAGCTGTGGATTTGGGCATGCAATAGCACCAAGTGGGTACTGGCAGCTGCAAAAACACTATGCCAAGTGTATAAAGGGGCATGGTAAAGCTCAAAGCAACAAACTGTAAAGGTGTGAAAGTCAGTACTGGTAGTGGGAGGCCTAGAACCCAAGGGAGGAGTTCTGCCAACACACGGCATAAATTTATTTGGTGATTTCAGAAATCCCATCTACAACAGATATAGATCTACATGTAGATGTAGATGTACATCTACAAAGTCTAGCACAGAAGGAGCAACCTGTCTGTTACGGTTTTATTTATCTGACTATGAATAATATTCCCAAAAATGCTTTTTGGGGGCATCCAACCGGGACAGCTTGGAATCACTGATTTGTGACAATTCCCACCTCTCAAAAATACACAAGATTTGCTGTTTCTATACCAGATCTGAGAATTTAATAACCAAGTTTTTAAAGTCCAAGTTGTCTACATCCCAAGGAATTTGTGAAAATTTGTACTTTAAGCTCTCTGGAAATTCTATCACCTTTTACTTTAGGAAGGCATGGAAATAAGAAAGAGAAAAGGTGTTATAAAAATAATAAATATGCATGCTATGGTATATTAGTCAATGCTTCAATACACCGCCAACATATTTAGAAACAATAAAACTCAGATGACCTGGAAAGGAGATGAACCTTGCTCTTGTCCAACCTTGATTTCATGAAAGGAGATAAGTGCTCTTGCCACACTGTAAAACGTTCTGGTACTCCCTTGGCAAGATCATTCACAAATGTAAGTCATGTCCCAACTTGTTGTCTCCTGAATCAAAAAAAAATGAACATAATCCACTATAGAAAAGAGGTTGCAAGTGGCTTTGTTCCATTACACTGATGGCAGAATAAGGAAGAGATAGTCTTCATATAATTAAAAATCTGCAAATAAAAAGACTCAGGTCAGCACTGGCTTAGGATTGCATCTAGAGGAGGCTGCTGAGGTCATTGATTTTATTTTTAACTACTAATACATTTGTTTCAACTACAGAAGCTGCTTCTCAAAAGAACTCTGAGAATAAACATTCTTATTCACTGCTTTCTTTTTAAAAATAAAACCAAAAAGCCTTGAAGATTAAGCTATTTATCACCACTTTCAGGGCTATGTTCTCCTTTTTTTTCATGGTTTGTCTAGCTGGAGCCTCAAAATCAATTAACTGAAAGGTCCTCATCACCTCTGGAATTCCACTCATTCACATCAGTAATTACAGAAGGTCTCCATGAAGCAGTGGTTTCTCAAAGAGTTAATTGAAACGCAGGAACAGCTTAATACTGATTCAGCAGACTTAGCTCTAAACTTCAAAGGAATTGTGATTTACCATTTGGTTCTTTGTCTATTTAAATTAATCATGTTGCTCAAAGGAAAGGGAAATGAAACATTGGAGGCCTCAGAGTCATTCCAGCATAAATGCTAAGATACATTAGTCCTTTGAGACACTAATTCTGAATTTTTATTTTATTTTTATTTTTTTTTATAAAATATTTGCTTCACAAAGTATCTATTTCATCTATTTTTCCTGGCAAACATAGGATTTGCCCCCCAAATCTCTGAACTGTAAACCACATCTAGGTTAATTAATCTTAAATACACTAACATAAGAAAACACCCCAGGGCCTGATTCAAGTTTTACAAAGGTAATACAAAGCTTATCAGATCTGCGGTTTACTTACTCTTGAGATGGAGTAGGCTGCCCAGCAATCCCAGCATGATTCATGACTTCAAATAGATACCTACCACTGCTTTAGACGGCCTGAGATTTGGCAGCATTTTATCTCAACACACGCGAGATGAACCCATGTCACACCTGCACTGTGTCACACCTGCCCTGAACTCGCATTTGATCCCCAGATATGCAAAGATTACCCCAGACTTCCCTGGCTCTGGCATGCAGTATGGTCTTGTTGCACTGCTAAGGCAGGCTGGCATTGTGCCCACCTGTTATCCTCTGAAATGATAGGAGAGTTGAGAGAATTTAATAGCTCTGCGTGCCCCCTCTCCTTTCCGTCTCTAGCCTGCTCCATTCTGTAGCATGCAACAGTGATTCCTTGCCTGGTTGAGTCAGCCAATGGGTTTTTCCACAAAAACTGTGGACCACACTGGCAGCTACAACCCAAAGCTGCACTGTCCCACACAGAAACGTGCAAACCTGCTTCCTCGGGCTGACTCTGGGGCTGGGAACACACACAAGATTAGGAGGGTGTCTCTAATATGACAGGGTGGGAGGAGGATCTACCTCGTCTTGCAGAAGTGTTAGAAGTGGCCCAAATAAACAGACTGTTTCTGTGTCTTGTTGGTGTATTTCACAAAGTGATTCTCTGTTTCTCAGTAAAGGGTGAGCCCTGAAAGACTCACAGGGAAAGCAGAGACAGCATTTCCTCACTTTTCTATGAGGTAAATTTAACTCTTTCCTACAGAAACCCTCAAGAAGGATAGTTGCTACTTTTGTCACTTCTTAGATGTGCAATCTCCTCATTACAGCTTTCAGGATGAGCAGATAAGTCTAATTAGATATTTATCTTGGAGTGAGTGCAAAGTCTGCTTCACCTTTCACATTCTTTGAAGTGAGAAGGGTCAGTTTGTAGCACCATTTCCTTAGTCATCATTTTCATCTGTGTGTTTTCTGTAAATACTAGCTTAATTACTAGCTCTTGATTATTAATTACTGTCAGTGCAGGATAATTCTGCTGTGAAAAAAGACTGTGGTAAAATGATCAACAGCAGAGTTGCTGAGTTCTCACAGCAGTACCTCAATGACTAAGACTGTGATTTTCAAAGCAACTCCAACCCACTATTGATTTGAATCCTAACCCCCTTAGGACCCTTTGAAGAACCCATCTGGAAATTATTCTTCCATGTTTTTTGATTTTTGTATCAACTACAGAACCATCATGGCTCTGATCAACTGTTCTTGCCTGTTCTCCCTGAGAGGCGCTGCTGGCAGACCTGGTTTGGACCAGCGTGGTTCTGGAAACCTGGTGGGAGCCATGGAAGTGTAGAGATGCACTTCCAGGTGTGGTGTGAAGAGGTAGGGCTGATACCTGTCCCTGAGCTCCCCATGTCTGCTGAGGAACCCTATACATTGTGCAATGCATGAATAGGAATTATTAACTCTCTGTCAGTTGACTCTCAGGACATTGTTAATGGCAAAACTAACTGGAAGAGTGCCACCAACCATTTTCCCTTCCTCGGGTTCACCAGGGTGTAAAATGCAGCACAACAGAACCCAGACCCTTTGGTGAAAGTTAGTGAGGAAGTGTGAGTACTCTTTGCAGAGCATTGCAGAAGTGTGTCATAACCTGGTCCTGAGAAATACGGATCTCTGAAAGGTCCGCTGGCCACAGCCTTCCTCGTGGTAGTGCTACAAATGAGCTGTGTCACTCCAGTCAGGAAGCTCATCTCTCCTTCCCGTGGATAATCGCACTGTTTCAGCCTCAGCTCCTGATCTACAGTTTATAGATGATTACAAAGGGGTTTTTTTTATTTCTGCAGTCATTATCAGCTGCTTTTTGGTTGTTCTCTGTTTAACTACATGACATGACTGCTTTTGTTGCAGCCTAAATGACACCTACCAAAAGCACTTCAGGACTGAAGTTTAAAAATACAGTTTTTTGTGCAGCAAGTAATTACACCTAAATATTTTTGAGAGGTTTAGAAACATTCAAAGGGAATAGTTCCTTCATCCTTTTCCCTTTTCTTCCATAGGAGAAAACTGGTCTAGTGCAGTGCTGGAGAAATGGAAAAGACGGATGGCAAAACAGCCATCATGGTTCCAAAAATTCCAGTGCTGGAGCACACAGAGCCTCATGTGGCACTCAAACCTACCATAGGGTCACAGCTTTGCTCTAGGTCCCTACCCAAAGCCTGGACCTTCCAACACCAGTTTGGCCTTGTTCTTCTCTTCCACAGCTGACCACCACCCTGTGAGGTGGAGCAGTGGAGATATCAGAGTGGTGGTGCTCTCTGAAACATCTGCCTGCATGGTCTGGGTGGAGAGCACACCTCCCAAAAACAGCCTAGGAGCACCAGCCCTGTTGCAGGTCCTGGCATGTGGACTATGCTGCAGTTGCCACTATTTCATGACCCAGCCCTAGAGAGCTGCTTATTTGTCTCTGAATCATATCATCCTTCCTGCTTTCTTTTTATTTTTATCCCACATAAACAATTTTTTTTTTAAAGGAAAGTACATTTTCTCCTTGTATCTGAAATATAGTGCATCTCTATTTACTTGAATTCTGACTTTGTTAACTTTATTTGGCAAAATTTTATTTTCTGGGGGGAAAGGAAAAGAAAAGAGTATGCAATTAGTAATAGGTACAGCTCATCTCGTTTTATGAGCAGAGCCATTCACCTGCCTAGAGCACAGCTAAACCTTAGCAATGCTGGACATCCAAAGTTGTTCAGGCTCTTTTGAGGGAAAAGAGTGAAAAGAGAGAAAAGAGCAACCAGTTCTAAGCACCTGGGTATTTTCCCAGTAGTTAAATACTCTCAGAGATCTTAATCTGTGTGCTGGACTTCATAAATTATTCCAGAAGGTCACAGATATTTTCTCAGCTTATTATCTTTTCCCTGCTTTGTTTTCCTTCTCAGTGTTTTTGGTATCACAGAGGTAGATTACACAATGACCAGGTCATGTAGAAACAAATACTGTCTGTAGCACAGACCCTTGGAGCTCTGTATGGTTCTACCCAAGTACACAACTACTGCAGAGCAGAGGCAGCCCTTGGCTTCCTAAAACTGAATGTAGCAATTGGGAAAAATTGCCAGCACCAGCTTAAGTCAAGGATGTTCATGGTATCAATGACCTTTGCTCAAGACCTAAGGTGACAGAGAAGTAGCTATGGCTTGTCTAGCCACAGTGCTGTGAATTGGTTTAAATTATTTGCACTGTAGATCTATTAGTAAAGGTTAACATCAGCAGTATCCCTCCCTTCCTGCATGTGTGTGTGGAGGAGGACTTGACAGTTTTGACTGTATTAACCTGTCAGATAAAACAGATATTATATAATATGGCACATCTGCCTTTGCTCTAGACTGTGTTATATGTGCCTCTCTAAAGACGAGACAGACAAATTATCCTATTTAGCTGTATATGTAGCAGCCTGAGGCTACTGAGGAGGGAGTTCTGCCATAAAATTTATAATTGCTGGAGGCATGTTTGTCTGTGGTTGATGTAATTTCGAGCATCCCATTTTATACTTCTCAAAAAGAAGCACGTACCCTGTTCCCAGCCTCTGTTATCAGAGCTGACACCTCATTCCTTGTCCTTGCTGTGAGATCAGTCACCTGTGCTGTTTCCACTTGGGAGCAAGGCTGGTCTGAATTGGGTTTCCCAGCTATTGCAGTGAATGCCATCTTTTAATTGTGGTTGTACAGGAGAGAATATTTAAATTTTATGTTCAATATTCCTACTGCTGTGAGCCTGGGCAGTCCCGGGTGCCTCCCTGGCTGTGTGTGATGCTAGCAGTGATGGAAGGCAAACGGCTCGTGTGTTCTCTGGAGTGTCTGTGGCTGGGAATTCCTCTTTTCAAAGGTCCAGACCAGGATGGGGCGAAGCATTTCCTAAATCATCCAGAAGTGTTTCTAACTGTTCCTATAAAAAGTGGATGGTTTTCAGGTTTGACATCCTACTGGTGCCTGTTGGGTATGTGCAGCTTGGTGGCACAGGCAGGTTTCTGAGATTAACAGAATTTTTCCTGGCTGTGTTAATTCTGGATATTGGGTCTGAAGGGGGACCCAGAGGAAGAACACCTGCAGCTACAGAAGAGATAGGTCATGTAGAATGATACATTTGTAGGAGTCTCAAAAATCACATAATTGAAACCCCTCAGGCTGAGCAGACAATCAAACCGAGCTCTGTTCCTGCTGATTTAGCTCCTTAATTAAGGGGTGCCCACTGTTAGATCAGCTTTTCAATGCCAGGCACTTACTACTGCTTTGCCTTGTCCCAGTCAATGTCCCCTGGTACGGCAGAGCAGACTCCTCACAGGATTAGGTCTAGCTCAGCTGACTCCCAAGCCTGTCTGTGGCTCACAGCAGAACGTGTGAGAAGTGGGTTCCTGCTGTGCAGGAGAGGACAAGGCCACCAGCTGTGTGCCCAGGCCACACTGTCACTGCCAAGGGGTGGAGCAGGGACAGCCTTGGGATGAATTGAGCTGCTCCCGAGGGGCTGCAGTGTCTCATCAGCCCTTCCTGAGGCTGTCCGAACTTCCTCTGGAAATGACAGCTTAACCATGATACCTACAGGTGCCTTCCAGCACACGGCTGTATCCAGGTGAGCCCGAGGCAGACATCACCCCACTTCATCCTGCCTCTTCCCAGAGAGAGGAAAGCTGCTGCATCGGCTGCAGGGAGCACAGCTTTACACTGCAGCAGCTATCTGCCTACTGATTTTGACACAGCCTAAATCTGTAAATCCCTTGATCCATTAAAGCTGTTGTTGTCAGGTCAAAATATGTTTATTTTCCTTTCAGAAGCAGCTTAGCTCACTTAAAGCAGCCCATAAAGCTTTTTTCCTCACTTTTTCCTGGTATTCAAAGTGTTCTTCCTTTAAGGGATGAGACAGTGAGATAGTTTCTGGCTGCTACAGTAACTTAGAAGGAAGGGAAAAACAGTGAGAGTGCGCTGTCAGCTGGGTGACCCCATCATCTCAGTACCTGTCCGTGTTATGAAGCTGAGGCACAGAGAAGTAGTTTCCTTTTGGGGCAGGGAATAGATCAGATCCGAGAAAGGGTCTGCTGTCTCTTTGCTGGCCTCTTTTGGGAATCTCAGACTATGAGGAAAACTCTGTCCTTTTCTCTCTACCTGTCAACACACTTGCCTTCTGCAGTAGGATCTTTTTGGCACTGCTGTGATGAATTTCTTTTCCAGAATGATTTCAGAGGCAGGAGGAGATCTTTGTGTGTCTCCTGCAACACATCCAAGGCTCCTGCCTACACCCCTGCTCAGAGACGACCCCTCAGGAGCTGCTCCTCTCTTGCTCTCTGCTGAGTTGCTGACATCTGAAAGATACTAAACACACTGGACTGTCAAGGACTGAACACGCTGGACTGTCAAGGACTGAACAAAGGCATTTTACAGCTCCAATTGAGTTACTGAAAGCAGTTTTCTATCTGTAACTGTCTTGGGTTTGTGTGTGCGTCACATTTGAATATATCCTTGCATAGTGTTAACAGATGCACTTTGGAGATAGCTGCTCACAACAAATTAACAAGACATTTCAAGACAGAATTCTTACCAGCTAATTAAATTGCCTGCCTAGCTTACTAGAATTAATCACTGATCTTCCAATATTTTTGTGTAAACAGAGAGATTTTCATGTAAATTAAGTGATGTTTGAGATGGCTGATGAGTCTCTGTTGTTTGCTGGTTCTAATACTTAGTACAGAGGAAAAGATAAAATTACTAGAAGTCATTCTTTATTATTGCTGCCACATATTCATGCTACTTTACCAGTTTCTGTAACTATATATCACACAATGGCGTTAGCCTGCTCCCTCGGAGGAAAAAATATACATCTTGTAAAGTCTGATCTCTGACATTTAATAGTCAAGCATGAGGGCAACTGTAGCTGTCACAGGAATGAGTTCTGGAGAACTTAAGAGACCTAAATTATGGAAGTATTTTGTTGGAGATCCATATTTCTCCAGAAGATTATAACAATGACTGAAAAAAAAACAACGAAAACCCCACATTTTATAAGTTTATTTTAGACTTAAACAACAGAGGGCTTAAACGTTTCCCTCTAATCTGCTCACTGCTTTCAGGGATGACCACTCCAGTAGAGAAGGGAAAGGTTTGAAGATTTTTTTATCAAGAAAGATGCTAGAATAGGAATAAAGAAAACTGGGTTCTTTCTCCATCCCTCTTTCCAATTCAGCTGCATCAGCCACTTTGTCCTTCAGTGCCTCAGCTTCCTCTTGCTGTTTGTTCCCTGTTGTCATCAGTTGCAATGTTCATCCCCTGCAAATGCTCTTTTACTTCCTATAAGGAGTGAGAGACCAATAAGAACAGAGTAAAATAAGTTTACCCCAGTTTTCTTCCTTGAGATGAACCATAAAATTCAAATTGACTTAATCAAATTTAAACTTTCTCAATTATATCATGGAGGATGAACATACCTATGTATATACCTATGTATGCCTAAGTAATTTTTCATGTAAAAAAACAATTCCTAGGGCAGGAATTTATTATAGTTTCTGGTTTTACATTTTCACTAGACCTAAGATCCACATCTAAAAGTCTTCTCTCAGCAGCTGTAATGACATTGAGCAATTCAACACTGGATACAGATGATGAAATTACATTTGCTCCAGCAAATGTTGGAAATCCATTCCTTGAAGACTTAGGTATAAGTCTGATTGAGTTTTGTTGCTGTGTAGTACTGCCAGGTTAAGGAATGAAAATTCAGACAAGCATAACTCCCAGGATGGGGTTGCATAGTCCTTCTTCTCACAACATCTGTTCTGCTGCTGTTTGCGTGTGGTGGATCAGCATTAGAGTTACTACAGGTAGAGAGGAAATTCAGCCAAGGATGATGGAATGATTAAATTATTGATTCCCTCTTCATCTGAAATGTGCCATCAATCTCAAATATTTGTTCAATTGTAAGGTTTCCTGTATTTCCATTTTCCTGAAAGCTTCAGCATAAGCAAGATCAAAGATTGTGCTTTCACATAAATGGTTTCTTTCATGGAACATTGTTTTTCACACATTCCTATCCCAGAACATTCAAAGCCATACTTAAATTACTTTTCTTGGTGATGTTTTCCTTTTAAAGATTCATATATACAGTCTCTCCTAGGCTCATGAATTGTAGTCCTATGTCTGAATATATTTCTGTGGCTTTCAGAGGCCAGTTTATAACATGCAAAGTTCATGAATGCAGAATGGTTAGGCACCACTGCTGTCAGAAATATTTGGGCTGTTTACCTTTGTCAGCTAACGTACACTACGTAGAGTATCAGACCCCACCTGCACTGATCTTCCAAGAGGGTTGGCTTTGTTTTAGAGCTTGAATCCTTTTTCTATTTGTTTTAGAATATTTACAGACCAAAATCATGCTGCCCTGAGACGTTTTCTTAAGAGTAACCAGGAGTTGCCTTTACTCTTGCAAGACAGATTCTGAGCTCCCTAGCAGCATTTCACTGCATCTTTCCCACTATTGGTGGCGTGGTTTTTTTCCTCGCAGTCAACACGATCAAAATATCATAAAGTATTCCAAATGAGGTTTTCTTACTGTTCTGGTCGTTGTCATCAGTGCTTCCTTCTCTTCACTGAAATCACCTTGCTTGATCCAGCCTGGGTTTGCATTTTCCTCTTACTCATCCTTCTTCTCATGTGAGAAACAGTTCCTTAATAATGCTGCCATGTGATATATGTTCTGTTTATGTCTTATTTAATTTCCCTTTGTGTGATTTCTTCTTGACTAATTACTATACCTTTCAAGCACTATGCTGAAATAGACTGAGGCCTTAAGTATCACACATATTCACCACAAAAAAACCCCCAAACCTTAACCAAACACAAAAAACTTCATGTGGATTCTGTTATTAATGAAAGCAAGATTATTTTTAGCCAAGTTTAACAAAGGTGGGGTGAACTGTAATTAAATTGCCATAATATTCCGAGGAATTATGATGAAGAATAAGGTAACATTTGTACTGTCTACTCAGGCTACTTAGGCATCATAGTTAAGCTGTGACTTAAAAGACCACAGGAGTGTGATTTGAAAGGTTGTGCTCTGTAAAGGCAATGGAAACAAGTAAGCACTTTTGAGGGGCTCAGTTCGGCATGCCGGTGCCTCGAGTAGGCTAAACTCAAATCCTCCTCCTGGTGCCCGCCGTGGAACAGCACTGGCTCCAAACTGGCACCAACTTCATCCTTCGTGAAAACAAAAGAAGTGTTTTCCACCCAGAGGGACACAAGGGCTTATGAGTTTCAAATATAATATAAAATAATATAGATACAAAAGTATTTCAGTTATTCCTGTACCTTGCTTTGATGAATCCTCTTGTTTCTGTGAGCCATTTCTAACTCATGATATCCTGTCAACTTGGGCTGATATTTCTTCAATGCTGACTGAAATTGGCTTAACTTTCAATATAAAAGTACAAAACATGGATCATTTTTTAATAAAGCTTTGCTGTGTGTATTCCTTAAAGACTTGTGGGATGTGATAATATTGAAAGACAAGACAGAGCAGTTAAAATGAAATATTTGAAAAATCTCTGAAGATTTTATTTTTGCTTGTCTTCAAAAGTGATCCAGTGGGAAAACACAATTATCTAATAACTGATTATTTCTCCCATTAATAACCAATTGACTGTAGAATTCAGAAGGTCTGTCCACTTTGCCCTTTTTTCTGTATTTTTGCCAAGCAATCTGTTGTCTTCAGCTTATTTCCTGGCAATAAAATTAACTGATTTTTTTTCCACCCTACTCTCAATAAGGTCAATCTCTCTGTTCACCTGACACAGGTTATAAGTCCTACTACAGCCCTTTTATCATAACACCAGGATTATTGACAAGCTGTCAAAACATGGGTTATAACTAGTGCTTTTCTGGGCTTCAGTATTGACTATATGCCCTACCAACAAAGCAGCATCATCATAATACTTTCAATCCCCAAAACAACAGGTTGCAGGTGCCAAGCAGTGAACGAGTGCCAGACTGAGCTGTGTGGCAGAAATAACTCTCTTACAAAACGCAGTAAAGTAATAATGGTTGTGAACAATTATGTTCCAACATGGAATTTTAAAAGAATAAGGTCCATGAAGGTTTCTGAAATATGGCACTGAGCAGTTTCATTTTCCATTGCAGACCTTTTGAAATAAATACTCTTAATAACTCTTGCTTCTCTTCTCCTGCTATGCAGAAAAGACAAAAATTCATCTCAGTTTTGTAACATATATAGTCTCTATATAAAATAATTTGTCACAAATCAACACAATGTTCTTGTGTTGTTGTGTCTAGCAATATCTGCTGACATTCATCAGTAAGAAAGTTTTAACTAGCAGTCTAATAAAAAGACGGAGCCTAGATGGATGGAGAATGTAAACAACCTGGAAAGCAGAGTCCTTGGACACTGGATGCATTCAAAGATTGATGGCTCAGGACTGTTTCCAGCCCTGACTGTAGTTTCCAGGCTTTGTCTGAGAGATGTTAATATTTGAATTATTGGTCTCTTGACTACCTCCTTGCCCAGGCCACAGGGAGAAAGAGTGATGATCTACGTCATGTTCGCTTATCTTATCTTTGAAAAAAGTCTATTGAAAATGTCACACTGTGCCTATTCTCCTGGCCTTCTGAGTAAATATAAAGGAGGAAGAAATCTTTCCATTCTTGTATTGGAAAGACGCAATTGAGTATATCAGTAGCTGAATGCTATGAAAAACGTAAGTGTGTATTTAAGCTGGTATCAAAGGCCCAAGTTTAGGTAATACCAGCTGCCTCATAAATAAATTACTGTGGGTGGCTATGTATTGGCTGCTTGACACAAACAGCCCATCTGGAGCTATAACCTTTATTAATTGCTCAGCTCATTTTTAATCTCTACTTTTGAAAATGAAGATTCCATTTTCTATAATGTAGAACTTCTACTGCTGAAAGTGATGTATGTGCTCTGCTAATTCAGAGAACACAGATGATTTTAGGGCCAATGCATTGCATTTCCTCTTAAAATACCAAAGTACTTCACAGACAACTAAGCTGAACAAAGCAGGCCATTGTTACCCTTGTTAAAGGTATCTCTAGGTGCAGTGCATTTTCACTGACTGACCATTTTTCCATATGAGATGCTAAATGTAGTCTCAGACTGTTTCAGAAGCATGTCAGCTACATGATCTCAGGCAGTAAGCTATAAGAAACTCATCTTGCTGGTTCATCCAGTTCCCAGGGGATTTCTTAGGGAATCAGACTCTGGCTGCCATTTGTCTGTACCCTACAGCCAACATGAAACCAGCCCGAGAGATGCCTTGCACGGTGTGGGGTGATCACTGGGTAAAGAGCCAAAGTAGTGAAGTGTCTCAAAGTAGAGGAGAATTTGGACTGTGATTGTGGCCATATAAAGCCCTTTCCCACTGGGAAGAACAGGAGGGAATAAAGCAGCAGCTACACCAGGAAAGAGACTCTGCTCTGCTCTTTTTGCGGTACTCTGTGCAGCAAGGAGTAGTTTGGGCCACAGATCCAGAAAGAGGAATATTTGCCAAGGTAAAGGTTTTCACTGAGGTGTCTACAACAACTATTGGGAAAAAGATGTGATCAGAAGTGAAGCAACACAGGACAGCACATCACAGTCCTGTACCCCCAGGAACAGCAGGGGAGAGAGCGCTGCCTTTTCCTCTGCCTTTATTTTTGCTCATGGTTGCACGGCTTTGGTTATCATTTAAATAAGATTAGAAGAGGCATAATCCAAAGTGCAATACCTCAAACACCGATTTTAGTTCTCCGAAATGCGGCATATGCATCTTTCAGATACCCAAGGCAAAGAGCCTGGTATAGGCTCCAAATTCACATACAGTCTCTGCATAGGCTTCTGACTTTACAAAAGCTTTAATAAAACTACAGGAAAGACCTACAGAATCATTTTGCTTCCATATGGCTGAGCTGGGAGTGACACAAGTTCTAAATGCATTTTCTGAACATCAGAGGGTCATATAACTTTTACCAAAATAATAATTTTTGAGTGAATTTCATCTGCTATTCTCCCTTGACTCAAAAGAAAATACAGCGTTAGAGGGGTTCTCTTCTGAGCAATTATGGGGGTTTTTTTCTCAAAAAAAAAAAAAAAAAAAAAAAGAAAAAAAAAAAAAAAAAAAAGAAATTTTNTATGTCCAGTGCTACATCGCTGTACAAACTGGCATCTTAAATATTTCTGAGTTGGTGCAAATGCAAGTAGACAGACACTAAGTAAAAGGAGCTAAATTAACAATATTTGGAAATTAAATCCCCTCTATCGCCACAGAAAAATTTTATCCAGTTCTCAAGTCCTTCCCAATCAATTTGAACTCTAATCTGGTGGGCTGAATATTTTGGGGAAAAGGTTGATTCTTTTACCTGTATGCTGAGGCTGTCTATTAGCTGTTTTCCACTGATTTTGGCCTGGCCACATATTGCAGGGACTGTTGAACGGATATTGCAATGGTACAAGCATCATCCATACCCTGGGATTGAAAATCCTCATGCTTCTTCCCTAGATCAGTTCCCTCAATTATAACTTCTGATGGCAGACAGATTTTTTAATTAAAATTACATTTTGGCAGGTTTTTTTGATCCCTCATTAGATCTGATGGCCATGTGTAAAACACGAACCTGACTTGCCTAAGTGGGATCTGTTAGTTTACACAGTAACTGCTGTAACCTGAAGGCAATAATATTAGTTTAGCAGGTAAGAACAACTTACTCAGCATTCCTCACAGGCTGGAGAGGAGGAAAAGGCAGCTGACCCCAAATGCTTTTAAAATATCCCTCCTAGCAGTGATGTGCTAAAGTAAACACTGAGGGGAAAATGCTGTGAAACTTTTTCATCAAGGACCAGTGTAATAACAGAGCAGCTCAAGTTGGAGCTAATTAAACTGTTTCAGCTACCAAAGGGATGGGGTTTTCCAGCTGTGTGCAAGCAGCAAGAACAAACTTTCCTTAGGGCGCAGATTCTTTCCTGGTTCTTTAGCTTCACACAGCTCAAATGTTATTCTTACTCATGATGGTCTCATCAGATATTTGGCTTCAGAAATGCTTGCCTGGCTGCATTAGCTAGGGAAGAAAGCAAGGAGGGTGAATTAAATAAAGAATCCAGTGTCCTTGACAGCAGTGGGGTTTTGGGGGTGAGGTGGGGAGGAGGGAGGATGTTCCTGGTAGCAGTTTTTCTATGGGCTACTGTGTATTCTTAGGAATTTCTTCAGCTATATTGAGCCTGAATTTGAGATCCAGATTTTCTGCCTTCCTTGTATAGTTAATTCCTATTTGTTTGTGCAACTTTTTGAAAGTCAGTATTTTCAAGATTGGCTAAAAAATATCAGGCTCCTTTTTCGGATGCCTGATGGGTGACTTTAATATAGGATGAAAATATTGCTACAGTGTTGCTGGTCTTTCGAGATCACTCACTAGAAGTGAAGAGAGAAATAAAGATTATTTATTAAGAACTCACTATATATTGTAAGAAAGGCAAGAAATTATCATAGAACAATAAATTGGATAAAAGATGGAGAATATTTGACTGTAGAAGAGTTTATATATATATGTGTGTGTATATATATATATATAATATGCAGATAAATGTATGATTTAGTTTCTGATTTCAGTCATTATGCAATTACACCTGATGAGTAAGGAGAGAACAGAGGGTCAGTTGTACTTTCTAAATTATACAGACAGTGACAGGGCTTCATTCATCATGGTAACTAAGATCTTCACTGTCCATGCTTTAGTTAATTAGATGTCCAGGACAGGGAGCTGTAGCTTTACTCACTTGCCAACCCAGTCAGAGAGAGGGCAATGGAAATCTGAAACACGAGTGACTGATGTTGCAATGAGTAGGTGCTTGTCGTTGACAGCAACCTCCTACTTTATATATACTTTATATAGATTTTAAATGAAGTTTGTTGAAGATATCAAGGGGGTCAAGTGGAAGTATCAAAGCACCATGATACGTACTACAGAGCATCAATTCCAATTTATTTGGGATTTTTCTCATGTTAATTGGACATTTATATGCTCATAATGTGTTATGAAAATCTGAATTTTCAGGGAAGATACACAAATAAAGATATCCTCATCTGAAAAAAAAAGTAGATTCAAAATTTTAAAAAAAATGCTGTGGAAACATAGAATTCACTTTAGGTGCTAAGAGATACTAAAGCCTTCATAAGACCTGCAAACATGGAAAAACTGATAAAAGGATTCATGTTTCTGCAATACTTAACACATAGGAAGCTAATACGGAGCTGTTAAGACATTAAACACTGAAAGTGCTTCAGGTGCTTTTGATGAGGAGCTTCAAAAGTTGAACCATTTTCCCCCTGCCTTGCAGAAATTTCATAATTTCTGTCATTCCTAAGTCAGCTCAGTGTGCAGCAGCAATGTCTGTTTGGGGAACTGTTTGGGCTGCAAATCCCCATCACGCATGGCTGGATCATGACTTGGGTGTTGGGAATGACCCGGTTAAGTTCTGGAAAATGCCACCAGCAGCTCCTCCACTTGCTGCTGTTATTTTCTGACCAGTTGTTTCTTTCCAGCTGACTGGTGAGTGCTGAGGGGAGCCAGGGCGGAGGTCCCAGTGAGTCTGTGAAGCTCAGGCTGAATGGCCTTGTAGAAGGATGTTGTGTGTGCTTTCTGCTGCAGGAGAAATGAGCAGTGTGCGGTGAAAAGGAATTGAACCCTTGAATGCTACAGCTCCAAATTAGATGGTTTTTTTAATTCTCTTTTCCCAGCAAACCCACTTAAGCATCACATAGATGGAAAATTCTTGTAAGATGAATATGCAGACATCTCCCCCTTTCCCACAGTCAGACCTTGTGAGATAATTTGGGGTTAGAATGGGATAAGCCTTATAATAGGCTTAAGACATTTCATGCAGGACATCCATGAGTCATTAGCTCATTGTTCTTCACTGATGTACAAAATCTTTCCCTTCATGCAAGACATTTCTTAGCTGTCTATTATGTTGACATCTAAGCACTGACTCTTCAGTGTTCTTGCCTTATGTAACAGAGAGCTTGGAACAGTCATGCAGACAAGTAAGGGATGACTCTACAACGCTGCTCATACTTTGCACTATGCATGCACTATTTTCTTCACTGTAAGTAGATACAAGACAGCAAAGGTATAACCTCCAGTGGAATCATGCTATCCTGCTCTGGGTAGCATCCCAGCAGTACTTTGGCACAAGAGAAACAAATGTGCTTTCGTTCTCACAGAAACAACACCACAGCCAACAAAACTCCAGCTGTTGTGCCTCTATGCTATTCTGAATTTCTAAGAAATGCATATTTCACCCATAAAACATATTGGGTTAATTTTCTGGTCAGTGCCACATTAGCAAAGCCTCATGTGAAAAGAGATGTTGGTATGAGTCATGGTACTTACAAAATGTTTGAGAACACATGAGGAAGCTCACATGAGATCAACAGCAGTTACAAGAGAAAACACTGAAGTGCTTTTAGAAAGAGCTTTTAGAAGAGAAGATGGAGAAATTAAAAGATGGTACACTTCAGTTACACAGTCATACAGCATACTGAAAGGTAGTGATTGAATCCTTCAGTTATAAAGAAAAATGCATGGAAAGAAACATTCCTTGGAGGCTAATAAACCCAACACTTCTGGTTTAGGAAGTCCCAGGCCATTCTAAGGTGAAGGGATATCTTGCAGAACTACTTCTGTGCTCAGCCTGTTCTTTTACACAACCCCAAGTATTTCTTCTTCCTAGATGAACGTTCCATCTGACCTTGAATGGTTCCTGTTCTAATTTTTGCCCTTCTCTCAAATAATACGTTACGATAAAAAATGTACTTAACAAACACATCACTTCAACTGTCACTGAGGCAGTCAAGGAATCAGGCCACTGTGATGAGTGGTTTGTGTTCAAGTGATCTATTTTCCTTCTGCTCTAAGACTGCACTTTTTTTTTCCTTTTGCGGCTTGCCTGGCCTTCTCCTACATGTATCACATTTTATTAGATCTCAGAGATCTTCAGGGCTGTTTGCTGATACACAGGATGCCTAAGCTTTCCGGCACAGGCCTGTATTCTGGAATGGAGAATTTCTTTTCTCAGTAGTCTGGACATTGCAGTTTGACTGCAGAGTACATTTTGATCCATTCTTGGATAGTTGTCTCATTCCAGTCTTTCTAGCAGACTTCAGAAGAATTGAGGTTTCTTTTTGTTCATCAGCCAGACCAAAGGAAAAATGTTACTAATAGTTCTAAATGTTTGTCTTATGTGCTTCATACAATTCTCTCCAGACCTTTTCTTAAAAGGGATGTGAAAATTTATTGTCCAATGGCCTCAGCATTCTCCATCTTTTATCTTTCTGGACGGGTTACAATTTTGTATTCTTATTCACTTGTCTTTCATTTAATTCTACAGTTTCTGCCTGGATAAGTTGTCAGTAATTGCAGTCCATTTCTTGCAGCACACATCTAAAATAACAGTTCTGTTCCCTTGGAGCATGGGCTGAAAGCACTCTGGAGCAGCTTGCTTTTAAGAAATATCCTCCAGTGAGAGATGGCCATATTCTACTCGAATGGCTTCCTGCTCCTGAAAGAGCTGGGTGAACTTTTCAAGCACAAACATCACTGCAAGACATTTCTTTCAATTTGTGTCTACCTTTATTCCATTCATGTTAGTGTCACTGATAAAAAGTTAAGGCTGTCCCTTTCATAGGATGGTGCTTCAACTCTTCCCTCTGTGTCATCACTTTTGTCTTTACCTTTTCATTCCCATCATAAGTGTTTTAGAACAGGTCGCTGGTTCTCTGACATATGGGACAAATGCATCAAAAAGAAGAAACCATGGTTGTTTCATTCTTTGGTCAATCAGTGCCTCACAGTTTCCAAATATCTGTGATTTATGGGGGATATTTTGAGGTTTTGAGATTGGTTGCAGTGTTTCTGAATTGATTTATTATCTTCACTTAGGGTTTGTAATGATTTCACCTTTCTAGGGTCTGTATCCCAATATTTCCACAAATAACCAACATTTCATGTTTATCCAGATCTAGATAGGCTGACTAGCTGTTTGAAGGCTCTGTGGTCCCAACTGGATGCTGCTGCCTCCCACCTGGCCTCTGGGTTTCTTGTAGACTGTTCCACTGCTCCATTCAAGGCCCCCCTTGCAGGCTGTTCATTCCTTCTTCCAGCCAAACACTGATGCAAATACCTCCCCATTCAAATTGTCTTCAGTATTGTTTTCCAGATGAAACACTTGGAAAATTTTTGCCCTTCTTAAACTGCCAATAGCGCTTACATTCTATTTTTCATTTTATTTACTTCTTATCTATGTATTTCTGCATTTGCTTTTGTAGCAATTTAATACATCTTTCTTACAATTTCCGTATTTATTTGTATTATTTGCTGCTCTAGCTCTGTGCCTGACTGATATGCTCTATATTTGGGTCTGAGCTTATTTACTAGCTCTGCGTGTTTCTCTTAGCTGATTTATTATGGGCTGTCAGAGTATTCCCATTTGAGCTCTTTCATACTTCATGGCCATGATTAATCTATCACAACATTGGTTCAAATTTTAAGATTTGATCATTAGTCAGCCATTTTGCACAGGTTGGCAATATACTTATTTTGTACTTTTTCTATGGAGATGTAAGTACAGTCTTTAAATAAGAATCATTTAGACGGGAAATAGTTTCGGACCATTGATAGGATTTTACATAGATACTCCTGGTCTGTTATCAAGATGGTCAAGGCATCCAAACTTAAGAGAGCTTTTGTTATTGCTATGAATAACATAGTTGTTCTTGCTTTGTTCAATTTCTATCTTCATTGTAATTTCATCATTTGTATTTTGTGGTGTGAAAATTTCCATGTGCCATAGACTTCCCTGTCATAGCTAGACACGTGGAGGTGGGGTTTTAATACATCAAGATCATTATGTTTTGACTAATACTTGTGTGTCTCTTTCACACATTTACTTGTGGATAAATGGTTGAGGGAAGGGTTGGTTTGTCCTGTTAGTGCTTGCACTTATCTGTAGGAGCCAAGTTTAGGTACTAATTTTATTGTTAAAAATGAAGGTAACATTCAGGTTTGACTCCTGCTTTCATATAAAATATTCTTTTAAATTCAGGGTTTACTGGTAGTAAATATTTTAAATTCCCAACACTATCCTGTTTATTAAAATAATAGGATACTATATGGTGATTTTTATAATGGAGTTGTCTTTTACAATTTGGTTTAGCTAGATTCAGTTTTAACTGGTGAAAGTTCACAGATGTGATTTTTCCAAGATTACTTCTCCCCTCTGTGTTCAGTGGCCATACTTTCTTGCCTATATATTTCACCCTCATTCCTATATTGCTTCCTCCAAAAGTATTGGTAGTTAGTTCCAGACTCACCATCATCTCCTTCACTCCTAATACCTTTCTTCCCCTCTTCTGGGGAGTTGAAGATGCTAGAGCTGATGAGAAATTATAATTGGAGAGTGCAGGAAAAGACACTGATTTCAGTAGTTTGGGATAAAAAGAAGGAAACCAGTATCAACTGAAGATTATATCTTGTCAGATAAACTCCAGTGATCAAAAATAAATGTTTTTTTTTAATAACTGATTTTAAATAGCAATGACTTCCACCCAACCCCAAATTGTCCTGTCATATGTTTCAATACGATTGTTTACCATGGCCTTTGCAGACTCTCAGTGTCACTCTGATCTTTCATGAGTGTTTATACAAGCACAAGCCATTACCTTGAATTCCACAAAACTGTTCTTCTCTCTTGCAGGCCATTTTTATGGCTTCTTCATGCAAGGCTGACAGCCATCATTATTTTTTGTCTACATCAGTCCCTTCTGAAACACATAGCTGCCCCTGGTAAACTGTAGTCCACTAATTCCATTAACTTCGGGCTGGGAGCACTGAAAAGAAAAAGTTGGCTTAAAATCTTCTTTTATTGCTCAAACTAATTTTTTGCATACATGACAATTCTGACAAGTTAATTTTTGTTTATTTTAATTGGAGTTTTAAGTTATACAGGCACCTATGATTAATCTGTCACCCTGGACATATAAATTATACAAATTTAAAATTTAGAGCACTCATTTTAAATATAATTTCATCAAACTTCTCTAAAATTGTCCCCAGCAAAAAAGCACAGCATATATTTTACAGCTATTTCTAATATACACTCCCATTAATAGGGAGCAATACAAAAATAAATTGAGGGCATGCTGAGCTACAAGACAACATTTAGATGACAGAGAATTGATTTTCTATAAAGCTGAGAGATTTTATTAAAAAGTTAATAAAATCTTCAGGGAACAATTTGCAAATGAAATATGTGAAATTGGATGTCTCTAAGTCACACATCAGCTTGATCTTCATAAACTTATTTGCTTGTTGATGTTGTAAGTGATCATTGCTCAGTCTTCTTGAAAACATCAAATGGGGCATGATAATTATAGCAGCATCATCATTAGGGCTGGACCTCCTGGAAAGCTAGAGCTGAGAAAGTCTGCATCTCCTGTTGGAGTTCCCCTTACACATCCATAAAAAATGGACACAATCTGTTCTCTTCAATGGGCACCAATAGAAGGCTGATCTGGGACCCTTGTGCTGCTGAGCTGTGGAGAGTGGAAGTGGGACAACCACCTTCTGTCACTTCATCACACCCTCCTGGCAGGAGGGCAAGACCCAGTTTACGGCATAAGCTGTACCAGGGTTACCCCAAGAGAAGTGCTGGGTGGGAACAATTCCTTCCCTGCTCCCCCTTTCTTCTTTGCTAGGAGTAAGCCACAGCAAGAAGAAGCACATACTTTTGGCATGGCCATTATGACCAGTATGGAACCGTACTACAGGATAGAACAAATTTTTTCAAAGTTCGATATGAACAAAAGGCAGTCTATGAATTTTGTTGTAAGAGGTTGTTGAGATGCAGTTATCAGAAAAAGAATTCTCAGCCCAGTTTCTCAAAACAGATTCATTAAACAATTAAAACTTCAATCTTATTTTGCAGTCAGACTGTATGTATTATTTTAAGCAATATCACTGCCTTGAAAAATATGAAGCAGGAGATAGATTGATGTGGACAGACATGGATATTTATTTCTTCAGTAACAAAGTAATTTGCAGCACACTAGTAGCTGCTAGCAGAGAATATGTAAGTCATAAAGTGCAGTTAGGTGATAAATTTATTTATAAACTACCTTAGCTACTTCCTTCTTCTCTGCTCACTAATCATTCTCCCCCAGGAGTTACTCTAATTTTAATCCACCAAGCAGATAGGTATGCAGCATAGATAAGAATAAATCCTTGTCTCCTGCAAACATAAGATTTTCTGCCCAAATTTATGTGAAACTAAAGCACATCACGAATGTGGACCAGTCTAATCTGACATTTGAAATAAAAAATTCCCAACCACGGAGATATTGTTTTGTTGCCCTGAAAGCCTGCAAGTAGGACCTATATCTCTTCAGAACACGGGCTTTTTCAGTTTCTCACTTTGAGCCCCAGAAAGCCTTGATAAAACATCTATTAATGCTCAGACACCTTAAAGCTTCTTTGGGTTCTTGTTAGTTGGCTTTCACTTCTTTATGCTGTTGAGTTTCTGGTGAGGGAGGCATATAGCTTTTTAAGAGAAGAGGTAGAAATTACCTGTTTCAAGCAGCTCTTTCAGAAACCCAAACCATTATTAGAATATTTGTTCTTAAATTTCTGGTGCACCACATGATACCCAACACATGCTACCATACTACCTTCCCCTAGATGAGTGTGTTGCATGCTGACTAACAAGTCATGATATAACTGCTTTTGCTCTATGAACAGGAAGCCAAAAATGAAAAAAAAAAAAAANAAAAAAAGAGACAAGTTAGACAGAAATTCTTCTGTCTTACAATGTTCAAAAAAGAGCCATTACATCCACTCACTCAGTAGTTCAGCTTTCATACCTGTCCCTTTCAATGGCTGAACTGTTGTATCTCAAATTTAAACTGTTGTATCTCTTATTTATGGGATTTGTAATATGAGAGAATTTATGTTTAAAATAAAAAAATTAGAAAATAAGTCTTGCAACACCAGGCTATTGTTTTTCAAGTTGGTTCAGAACATTGTCAGAAGACAGTGCTCTCCCTGCACATCCTGGTCTCAGTATATGTTACTCAGTGCCTCTTCCATCTGCCTTATGCCTGCAAGCAAATCCAAGAGCTAAGCAGAGCAGAGGGATCACCTTGTAGTCAATCTCTATTTTGCATCAGCCATCCATAAATGTTGTTAATTGCTACTTAGCTGCTTGATCCAGACTGTCAGGAACTTGGAGTGAAAAATTGAACAATGAATCAATTTGTGGTAGATATTGGAGAGCAGTTCTACATTGGTTTCTGGGAAAAAAAGCAACTCTAAGACCCTGCAAAGGGAGTTGTCTCATAAATATCACCAAAACCCAGGAGTAATTCTGTTTTCCTGAAAACATTTTTTCCCCCTACTCCTTTTTTCTCACTGAAATCTGTGTCTCTAATAGATAGTTAATAAAAGAAGTAGATGTGGCTTAGGCTGTAAGGCAAAGTTTCACAGAAGTCAGGCAGAGTGACTTTCCTTTCCATAGCTCTAGCAGTAAATCACTATCCCCCCACGATCATTTCATAGCATACAAGCACGCTCTTTAGTTAAGGGTAATGCCAATCAGGTGAAAAATCTTTAAAAAAAGAATTAATCCCAACTTAGTGCCTTAATGATGAGAGAAGTAATGCCAGAGTACTGCCTTTTAATGTGATAACTTTGGTGATAACATGCTAACAGTCATTCTCCAGTGAGAACAAAATGAAGCGAGGACCTTAGCCAGCAGCTGGGGCAGCTTCACAGCTGTCTGCAGTACCATTAGAAGCATGGCCATGAGATTTGTCTCCCTGCACATGTGTGATGTGTGCTACCACAATGTCTCCTGCAAAACAGGGAACAGTATGGTGTTGCAAATCAGTTTCTCACAGGAGGAGGAATCTATTGTAGGATAGCTTTCACTGCCAATAGTTTATTGCCATTATATACCCCACCTGAACATAAACAGCCGCAAAAGACAATAAGGCAATCCTTTATTCCAGGAATCCTGACATGAGCCCGGTTATCCAATGCCAAGGAATGGTTTTCTACACCAAGAACTGGCTGAAAAGCATGATTATGTAGTAATTTTCCTGTGTCCAGGTATCCCCAGGCAGAGGGCTGGGATTGTGTGTTTTTTCTGACATATGGTACCCCTGTGCCAAAACATCTCTTCCTCAAAATGTTGTTGGCAGCAGCTGTGCTAGCAGCTGAACAGGGTCAGGGGCCAGGCTGGGGGAACGCCCTCGGGACCAGAGGGTTGCCTTGCTCTTCTGGTAGTAGTTTATTGGCAAAAAGACAGATTTTTTTGGTCAATACTTTCAGATTGCTGTCACTGTACTCCTGGGACACCACAGGTACAACAACGTGGATCCTCGTCTGGCCAGACAGAGAAGAGACTTGGAAAGAGGTGACAAAATGAAGAGGTGTCCAAGGTGAGATGGAAAAAAGATGGAGGAAGGGAGAATTTGGAGGTTAATAAGAAAGAAAAGATGAGAAAACAGGATCAGTCTCAGTAATAGTCTGTCTCCTCTTCCCATCCTCTTCAGCCTGTTCCCTAAAGACAATCCTATACCCACCCATCCTCCTCTACCTTCCCACCTTGTACCAAAGGAAGATCACTCCATTTGTCTTGTGATTGCAATCAAAATTAATTTTGCACTGCTATCTGTGCACTATTTTGTCACTGGCACTGTTTATAACTTCACAGCAGAGTCTGCAGCCCCACTGAGAGAGGCCTCGGAGCAGAGCCCTCAGCACCCTTCTGGCAGGGCACGGGCTGGTGATTCCCACCTCAGGGGTACAAGTGGGGCCATTCTGCTGCAAGATGATACAGTGCAGCTGAATTTCCACAGACAGCTGAACGGTTTGGTTGCCTTTTTTTTACTCAAATTCTTCATCTTCATTCATGTGGAAATTTATTATTTTTGTGAATACAGAAGGAAAAAGCCCATTTGAAAGCTTTTGCTTTCACTGCAGCGAAGTACAGCATGACAGACAAAGAGATGAATTTCCATGGCTAAGTGCAATGTGTATGTTCGCTGCAGACCAGCTTCAACCAGCACAGGAACAATATGTTTGCTCTTCAGGCAAATAGTATTTAGGTATGAAAAACAAAGATGTCACATCCGTACCACTACGGCAGTAGACGCGTTTATCGCTTTTCTGATCATACTGTCATCTGCAGGAAAAAATATAACTTTGTATCATTAATCAGCTCATAAGTTAAATTGTAAACTGAATATTCATTAAACTATGTTCTCATTCTGCAGCTGGATAGCCTTTGTGTTTCTGTAGCCCACTCTTGCAGTTTCTAATAATTCCTTTGGAGATAAATTTCTTAATGAGAAATATGCTGAGATGTAAATCTATAGCTTTGCTTTGATCAAAAGTTTCAACCATGGATGGCCAGAAACTTCTTGAAAAAATGATCCATCTTTATATTCCATACTAGGTGCACAGTAGTGGAAAATCAAATCACTAACAACAGTTTTATTAATTTTAATGTGATAAAGTCAAATTTATTACTCTAATTTGAAATCATTACAGTGATTCCCTTTGAATTCCCTCTGAATCTTCTTCTTTATAAGACTTACTAGCAAATGTGCCAAGGCCTTTCATTAGCACAAATTAGAGCAAATGCAAGGATTTGTACTTCAATAAATTTTCACGGATGCATGAAATTGCATGGCCAATAATTGCAGCCAGCTCAGTTATTTCAGCAATTATACTGTGTGCAGAGGAAATTAAATGAAGCCAGTGCAAACTCCAATCTGGACAGTTACCCACAAACAAAGAAGAATCCTGCTATACTCAAATGAGGGCCCTCAAGAGAAAAACCTCGGTAATTTTGTTATCTGTGACTTTGCACCTCTTACACCATGCTGTAACACGAGCTCAGTTCTGGCACAGAGTTCAAGAGGCACTCCCTCTCTGTAAAACCATGACTCATTGAGGGATCTTTAGAGTTCCTACAAGAGTTTTCAGGAAGCTGAGATTTCTATAGCCTCGAGTAACAGTTTTCATTCTGTTCTCCCAGATTTTTAGCAGAGCGTTGTTCTTTGCCCTGCATTGATGCAGTTTGCACACTGCTGATACAAACTGTTAAACAGCTGCTGCGTTCCACTAGAGAGCTTCTCTTCCACTGCAATAATATGACTGAAACACAAATCCTTACCACCAACAAACAAATCTGAGTAACAAGGAACCAGCAGAGGAAAACACACAAATCAGCCAGACAAATAAGTGCAAGCAGGGACCGCAAAATCTGATGCACAAGAGCAACTGAACCTGCTCACTCAGCACATGCCAGACTCTGGGTCAGAGCAGGGAAGTTCCTATGTGGAAAATGGGAAAGAGTTCAAGGCTAGATTAGACAGGCCTTTGGCCAAGCAGGTCTAGTGGGAGGTGTTGTTACAATCCTCCCCTAAAGGCAAGGGTAGCACAGTTTCTTGGTGATAAATTAGAGTGGATTAGAGTGAAACAACACTGAATGATCAGTGTTTATAAATATATGTAGGGTTTATATAAGAACAATTTGACTGCAATGGAAAGCAGGTATGTAGTAATTTTGGTTATTATCTATTCTAACATAGCAATATGAAAGCATAAAAATATCACTTAAGCAAGTATATAAGGGAAAAGAAAGAAATAAGGAGAAAGAAAGCATAAGAGTTAAAATATATCACCACCCATGGATCTCACAACGAGACTGACTTGATTGTTGCAATTTAGATGTCCATTTTTTGAAGTGATGGTTGTTGAAGTGATGGTCACCGTCTTGATGCATCAGATTGGGGAAAAAACCCTCAAAGCACAAAGTCTGATGGATCCTCAGTAACTGAGGTTCATGTGGGAACACCCATGTACTTCTTCTGGGCAGGGGGAGCTTTCAGTCCTCTGGTAGAAGGTCTCAGAAATGAGTCTGGGGGTACTTAGGAGGTTTTTGATGCTTTATGACACCTTCTAAAACAGCACAGCTGGCTCTCACATCAGTGCAGTTGAACCAGTTATGCCCCATCAGAAGGGATGAACACCCTCTGGACCTTCCACAGGGGAGAGGGGGAGTTTTACAACTGAGTGATTTGTGTAGGGGAGGGCCAACGGCATCATAAAAAGCACCATCCCAGGATCTGCCTCTTATTAGCCTTAAAGCCCAGCTTGTAATCTCTGGTGATGATTGTTCACCCCTCTGTTTTAAGTAGACCAGAGTCTTGCCATTATACACCCAAAAACTCACCTCCTCCCTCTCAGGGGGTGCAAACCTGGCCTCAGCAAACCACCCTGCCCCTCCACAAATGGGTAATTGTTTTCAGTCATTAACCATTATCATTTCAGTCTCTCACAGGTGTCCCTGCTCATGGCAGGAGGTTTGGAACTAGATGATCTTTAAGTTCCCTTCCAACCCAAACCATTCTATGATTCTATGAAAATACAGGTTCACTGGCAGAGCCCAGCATATTTCTGCAGCAGCCACCACTCTGCCTGGTGTCACAAACCAACCAGGTCCCTCACCACCAGCCTGCACGCCAAACTCTCAGCCAGGCAGACCAGTCTGGGTGGGCAGTGAGTGATACTCACATTCATCCTGGTGTCTCTGCACTGCTGCAAGTGCTCCCCATAGCTAAACACAGATCTAAATGCATTCTGGAGCAGTCTCAAGCACTCTGTAATTATTCCTCTTGCCTGCAGCTCATGCCAGGGACACGGTGTTCATCATTGATAATGAATCAATATCCAAATCTCTGGTGCAAACAAGCCATGACAGTTACAGGGGAAAGCAGTATCGGAGAGAAGGAAAAAGCAAACATGAAATTAAAAACAGATACCAACAAATATAGGGTGTAAAGTGTCAGGGAAGCATCTCTTCATCCTAAAATACTAACTGAAATGGAAAGAAACAGCAGTGATTTTGCCATGGGCTTCAGTCCAGCTAATTACCTTACCCTTAATTGCCTTCTAGGATGCCAAACTTCGGAGGATGCACATCCTCAGTAACCTCAGTGATCTTCAGATGCCCAGAGAGAGAACAAAATCAGAGTCCAGGTGTAAGGAGCACCTGTGGCTCACTGTCATGGGGACTGAGCCTGCAGGAAGGATTGCTATGGACATGCCTGGTGAGGCCAGCAACGAGCAGAAGGTGCCTGGGGGAGTGAATATGGTGGTAAGTGGTGTGAGAAGAGGAGATGCCTGCTGGTCCACAGCATATACCAAGTGTGCTAGACAGCTCAATTTTCCAAAATATCCAGCCTTTCCTTATCTGGACTGTAACTGGACACACTGTTAGGGATAGGGAAAATTAAGTTGTTTGAGGTCACTGCTGTTTATTCAGACTTCTATTCATTCAAAAATTATCCTGTGCATGGGATAAGCACTGCTCCCTGGTTATTCTAACTCTAAACTCTCTATGCTATCATGCTTGCACCATTGTGTTACCTTCTGTATCTGGTATCACGTTCCTTGAGGAAATTACTTATTTTTCAAAAGCATAATGATATTTGCTTCAAAAATCATGAGCAGGTGTAAGTGAAAGTGTGTAAAAAGTAGTATGTTGAAAAGGAAACGTTTTTGCAAATGTACTTTCACAAATGTCCAAAAATCCACTTTTCATTGCAATAACTCAGATGTGGCTTCTATACAGCATCTCTACAAAGATAAATGAACCCTTCTACTGTCTGTAAGTGATTTATTGTCTCCACACTAATAGTGTATTTTATAATGGATGAAATTAGGGTTAAAAGAAGGCCATGTATAATTGCCAGCAGTGCTTGGCATAAGTACCAGTTTGTCCCGCCTCTGTACATCAGTCCCAGTACTTTAAAATGCAATTAATACCTGTCTTGTTATTAACTATTAATATTGATATCAAAGAAAACAAATGCAGAGTTAAGATGAAAAGGTATTCTGCAATGGTTCAGCAACATTTGTTTTTCTTGTCTATGGACCAAAATATAAAGGATTTTCTCAAGGATGACTTTACCAGAATGGAGAGAAAGCATCTCTGTATTTGACCTTATGACTATGACCCTCATAATTACAGGTAATTAGGAATATAATTGAGATTTATCTTTCAGAAAGCAACATTAGTACTTGCTGGGAGTTCTGTTCTTTAGCAACCTGTTCTCCAAATTTATTGTGAGATTGAAAGTTACACTGCATGCTGATATCTACTCTTTCAAACAGGTTATGGTAGAAATCAAGAAGCATAATCAAGTCTTATCCAAAATGCTGAAACCTGCAGAGGTCGTTCCATTGACATCCTTGTAGCTTTTCTCTGCTCTGGGTTTCGTCATCTCCTGTACAATCCCTCAAATGTTTCCTGCTGCATCTCAGTGTTGGAAACTTGAGTGGAAGAAGGACTATACCACGGTTAATAGTACACTCTTTCTCTTCACACTGTTTCTATAATGATAAACATACTCAGAGTCTGATCCTGAATGGATCTGGGAACCATCAAACAAACCAAAAACTCCAAACAGTAAAAAGTGCTCTGTCACCATGCATTTCAGTTTTCTTTTGTTCTGAGAATGAATCTTTGTTCATGTTGATTTAAGGATCAGATCCTGCTGGTTTAACTTCTTAAAATCACATATTTGAACTTACCTTGTTTTACATAGTGCATATTTTTTCCCTACATGTTTTCAGGAGATTTGTGCATGATCAATGCAACAAAAGGGAGACACAGAGCATGGATTAGGGAAGATAATTTTCATTTTGGATGATTTCTAACGGAACCTGTAGTAATTGAAACCCTTGTAGGTAAGTTTATAGAAGTTTGAATTTCTGAGTGACGCGTATCAGTCTGTCAGTGATAAATGACAGAAAAGAGTGCAGCAGCCCGGGACTTCTGCATGAAAAAATTTAATTGGGGCCCTTTTGGTGGCAGCTGAAAGACTTCAATAACTTTAAGAATGGAAAAGATACAGAAATAAGGGCTAACATCACAAAAACCCCTATTTTTTTCAAGATATAAGGACTGTCATAGACAGAAGATAATATAACAGGTGGGATTGATTTGTCCTAACACAAGCAGTTAGGGATTGGATTCAGTTTATGTTCATATGAAATATTCTACATGAAGTGGTACAATTCAGTTGTGTAAACGTTAGGATCTTCTGCTGTTTGAGGTGCCTGCAGCTATTCCAAATGATTTCTTACTGCCCCTCCAGAAGTACACGTTTCCTATAAATCCCATGTCTTCCTGTAGAACACCTCAGAAAATGTCAGGTTCCCATTTTAGGTGTCTGATCAAGAGCCATCTATTTTGGGGTGAACTGAACTGAACTGCTTTGTGGCTCCACTGGGTGCACTGAATTCACTTCTGAGGACTAGCATTGGACCTGACATAGCTTGTTCACATGTAAGCACCTGCATTACAGAAACCTTTATTTAGAAGTCTTGCCTGGACTCAAGTCTGACCTGTATTTGGTGTTCAACACGAAAGGGTCCGTTCAGTTACGTTTGTCAGGTGAAGGGCATAGAAGGGCATGTCCTGGCACCCATGGAGACATGTCCAGACTGAGTTTTAGACATCTAAGGTGAGGTAGAGTGAATCTATTTGCCTTTATTATTTGGAAAGTTAAGGTGCTAAAGGAAGATAACACTGAACAAAATTTGGAAAAACGCTCTAGGAGAACTAAACCGTTTTTCCTTCTGTTGTAGAGTTGTTGAGGATGGCAACGTGGATAGAGATTATCTCTGAGGGAGAAATCCACAGCTGTAGTGGCTCTATCTCTGGTCAGCACTAAAGGCCTTGTTAACTGAGGGCAGAATCGGATTTATGGTCTATTTACATCTGCAGAACCACGTTCATTTATGGTGCAGCAATAAACATATTGTACTCATCTCCCAAGATTTACCACCATCTACTGGTCGTTTGCAGTTGGTTTTCCCCAAGGTTATTCTTACTGATTTTAAACCGTTTCTGCTTGTGAGCATGTGTCAGACAAAGTGATTTACAGCAGCCTTTACCCAGATAATAGTACATTGCCATAGATCCTTTGACAAGGCTTCTTGACCTTTTTTTATTTACAGTGTCCAGGGCTGAAGGATTACTTACATGTGCATTTTGGTTATTGGAGATAAGGACCCTGACAATTTTGTTCACACACTGCTAACTTTATTGAGTTGTTCTCTGGGTCATGGTGTACAGCCTATCTATGCTATGAGAAGGACATGGATTTTTGAGGAAGAAGAGTAGTTATTCTGTTTTCTCTGGACTAAAACTTGCATGCTTCCAGAGTTCTACAGAAAACTCACTAAAATTTTGTCATCCTGTTCTAGCCTTTTGGGCGTGTTCCCAGCTAAAAGGGCCAGAACTTCTCTGGGCTTAAGTCTGTATGCTTCTACTGCAGAAACCTCAGGTGTGAGAGTTCATGTTCAGAGATGATCTGATTTAGGCTTTGTAATCTTTGGCACCATAATTCTGCCCTTCTCTCAGCCCCACCACCACACGGCACTCCCTGAAGAATAAAACCGGGCTTTTGCTGCCATAAAACCCAATAAGAAAAAATCTGAAGCAAGGTAGATGAAATACCTCTATGAGAACCCTCAAGAGCAATACATTCAGGGTTCATTAAAAAGCATCTGTCATTGCCCCTGCCTCTGAGATGCAGCCTGGGTTAACCTTTAAGAAGCATCCATTTCCTCTTCCCACTTTGACTGAGCATGTACTTTTCACATCTCTATTGCTTTTAATTCAGCGACTAAGCTGAAGGATGAGGTTTATGTCTTGCTGCATAGTGCAGGCACAAAAGCATACAAAGCAACGTGCAATGAAGCACAGTCTCACTCAAAGCCAGCACAAAACTGCTCAGTCCAGAAACAAATGGGATCAGAGCTCCTTTCCTTTGAAGCAAAGGAAAAGAATTTATGTCAGGACTTGAAATGATGCAACTTATTTCTCCCATTCTTCCCTGAAATTAGCCCTGCGCATTGCAGTGGCTGGTGTTAAGCTGTGTAAAACCCATTACATTGCCTGCCATCCATCACACACTGCCTGCTCCTAAATGACCCCCAAAGGGAGGCACAGCCAAATCATAGGTACTCAAAGGTACTCAAAACCTTGCCTATATTGATTTGGTGAAAAGGTATTAGATCTCAGTATTAGATATCACTTCACTGATATTTATAGACACCTGAATCAACAAATTCCATTTGGACAAATTTTATTCATGGTAATACCACACATTTTTTATTATTGAGCTATTTATACATTTATTTATTGAACTAAATATCCACCCTTTTACCTATAGCCAGTCCCTGTTATTTCCCATTTAAAAGTACAAGTAAATGCAAGAAGAAAGTAATACTTATCTGTAAAAGTGTATAGATTTATATCATTTTTTGGACAGGAGCCATAGCCTACCCTGGCAGAATAATAATCTATCACAGTAATGTTGGCTGGAAGTAAGTGAGAGAAGAAAGACTGAACAAGGATGCTGACCTGTACTAATAAAACTTCAGCTGTTCGCCTGTGAGCACAGAAGCACATGTAAGTATATAGAATAATCATCTTAGCAGTATCTGTCATGCTATGCTTTGGAAGGGCAGGGTAAAAAGAATGTGTTCAGCTGGTTTGGAGAAAAAAAATGAAAAAGTTGATTCTTTATAGTCAGCAGAATTCTTTACAAAACTTCCCAAGGAGAAAGCAGATGCTGAGTAGCACAAAATTAATCTTGTAACATACTAGCTATAAAGTACAGTAACACAAATCAATACTGCAGCCCTAAACTATCAGCTGCTGAGCATAGGAATAGTCAGCTGAATTGTGTAGGACATACGCTCAGCTCTCTGATTTTTCACCACGGGTTTCTTTTTTAGGTCCTGAGTTAGAGCCTGTAGGAAACAGTGACAGAAACATGGCTTGGGATCAAGCCCTGAGCTATAGATTTATACTGACCAGTACCCGAGGAATACTGCACTGAGTCAGTGCTGCAGGGAAGTGTTGCTGGTTATGTTATCCCACACTGGAACCAAATTGCTCTGTGCTAGAAGAAAGCCAATTGCTTTTGCACTGTACAATTTTAACACAACAAAATCTGACCCCCTAAGTGTAAAATTGTGCATGGCAATTATTCACTTCTGCAGAAAGCGAACTCACTGATGTTTAACGCTTCTGTCCAACAGCAATTAGGTTACTTTTATAGCTGAGTGTGTAGCTCTTAATGCAGCAAACCCACTGCCTGTGGCAGCCACAGCTTACCAGCTCAGCTGCAGAAACACAGACTGTTTCTGGAGACACAGGCATTAGCTTTTCTGCAGTTGATGGCAAAGGCAGCCGTGTTCTGTGGCTGCTCAGCTTGCCAAAACTCAGGGAAGAGGAATTTCATGCATGAATTTTCCTGCCCTGGACCCTGCTTCTCATTTTGGTTCACAGCCACCCTTCCTCAGTCTCCATGTTTAGCATGTGAAGGCATGAAACAGGCATTCAGCACTGCAAATGAAGCAGTTCCAGGAGCAACATCTCCTCCTTGAACTGTTCATCTTTGAAGGCTGATATTTGCAATTGGAGAACATGGTGGATAAACACAACTGCAAAATCTATCTATGGACTAGTAGGATTCATTCAACAAAGTCCCTTTGGCCCTGGCCACAAAGCCTGATACCTCAAAAGCATCTCCCATTCTACCTTCTGAATGTCTCCATCATTTTCTACATGGTGTGAGGGTCTGCTGCATCCTTCAGCTCCTGACATGTTGTGGGATGACCCAGCAAAGAGTTGTATCAAGTTGAAGTAGAGCTAAATGAAGTTTAGTTTCTTGGCTGCTGAAACCTCGGAACAGGTTGCCCAGAGGAGCTGTGGATATCCCAGCCCGGGAAGTGTTCAAGTCCAGATTGGACAGGGCTTTGAGAAAACCAGAGGGGAGTTGGAACAAGATAATCTTAAAGGTCCTTTCCAATCCAAACCATTCTATGATATTAGGAAAATGATCGCTTCCAATGAGCCTGGTCACAGATTTTGGCTACAGTAAAAGTGTTATTTGTAGCATAGTACCTCAAATTAAGTAAGATTTTGAAATATTCCTTTTTTACTATTTTCTATTGAACAATGGTCAGATGTAAAGGTTTTTCAGAGTATATGTTTCCATCAGTGTCCACAATTCCCTTCTGCTGCCATTTCCCATGTCATACCTTCCTCACATGAACCCTTTTCTAATAAGCCAGCAAAGCTAAACTTTAAATGAAAAAATATATAAAGCTTATATAACAATTCTCCTTAATCAGCATCTGTTGATGAGTTTTATATTTTATGACACTTTCCCAGTTTACATTTACTTACCATATCTATAAAAATAGCAATAAATCTCATAAATGTTCAGTACAGAGAGGAGAGTTGCTGTGAATTCCAAGATGCAGCTCCTGATTATATAGCACACAGAATGAAGAAGAATGCGTAAGTAACTCACTGCAAAATGGGAGCCATACGTGGGCACATATTTTTTGTTCTTTGTATCAGTGCTTTGCAAAGGCAATTAAGTTTATTGGTGCTTTATCAAGCACATAGGCATTGGAGAAGACATACTTTATTTGCCTGCCAGTACCTGACTTTCAGGATGCTTCAGACACAGAGAGGACTTAAAAATAATTCCCTTTATTTTTCCCTGTGCCCCATTATAGGACTAATTCTCTGAAAAAAAACCCAGATTTTGTAGTATAGTTACTCATTTTGGGGAGAAAAGTTTAGCTTGATATCATTTTTCATATAACTTCATAGAACTCTGAGATCATAAAACAGTAAATCCAGTATCCTAAAAAAGATTGAATCTATTTTTTAGAAGAAGGCAAAGTTTTGAAAGAAATCAGAGGTGGGGGAAAAAAAAAAAAGGAAGAAAATATTCAAACTCGAAACTTCATTATTTACTTAACTTTGGTTTAAATCAGCCTTGGGCTTCTTGAATCCCTACCAATCTAGCCAAGTGTACCTGTGCATGACAATGTTTCAGTGTGTAGGACATCAGCATTGCAGACAGAGGATGCCAGGATATACCCCTTTTTTTTGTGGCCTTTCTGATGGCTACTCTCTGTGCCATCCATCCCTCACTGTGACCACTCCACCCTGCTTCCAGAGGACCTTCGGCAGCAGTGACCAAAATCATAAGCAGGGCTCAGACGCACTTGTCTCTTCTGTGTTTCTGCCTACTGCTCTGAGCTTGAATGGAAGACGGGAAGATAACACAGAATAATAATTGTGTTCTAATGTATAATTCTAACTGTGCTTTGCAATAGCAGCTCCTTGTAGACACACTGTTAGAGGCACGCAGGTGCATAACTGCAGTTTTGTTTAGCCTTCAGAATGTAATATTTGATTAACTTTTTATTGGTTTTTCTTAATTTATTCCACCCGGTTCTTTATGACTTGCATGGATTTAATGTAAATTTAACGTGCCTGAAGACCACTAAGGAACAAAATTGCTAGAGAAGAGCTACCACTACTTGATTGGTATCTGTCAGATTCATTTGGTTACTGACTTTTTAATTGGAATATAGTTTTTGCAATTATTCATGACCATTCATGCAGAATTTCATCTCTATATTCCTTATTTAACTGAATAGAGAAAGTAAGAAGATTTACATTTTAAAACTTTAACTGATGAGCTGTTAATTGACATACCACAGCCAGACCCATTTAATTAATTTATGTATCAATCAGCCACCTAGTCATTGTTACTCAAATTATCATTGGGAGTTTTGCTTTCATTCTGAGTTGCTTAAATACGTAGGTGCAAGCACATTTCTAATTTTTTGTCACAGACACAGACAAGCATCACACCATGGGGAGCACTGCTCTTATTATTTTAGGAACTGACATAGCCTGTGCAAATACAGAAAAATATCTAACTGGCAAATTCAAATAGTCTCATATTAAAGAAATATATGGGCCAATGATGGATAGCAGCCAAGGACATTAAAATATATAAGGTCTATTACCAAAACACATCAGTTAATTACTATGTAAAAATTCAGTGAATGTATCATATTGTCCTGAACTCAGTTTTAACTAGTATAACCATTCTCGATTTGCATTGGATGCTGGAAATGGCAGGTCAATAAAGCAGAAACCTGTTGGAGGCTTTTGCAAATATTGCAGAAACAAGTATGCTGATTAACATTCCATCATGGTAGCCTGTCATCAAACCTGCTTGTAGGCATAAGCTGAGTGTGCTCCCACCATCCAAAATGGCTTATGCTTGTCCAGCCTTGTGCGCACTTCATCACTTCTGCATCAGCACCGAACTGCTGCAGCCGCTGAGCAGGACCCTGGGGTACCAGATGTAGCAAATGCAGATAACGGGAGCAGTTCTCGACAGCTTGTGATTTACTCCTCCATCTTCTGCCAGTGAATGCCCTGCTTTGGCAGTGAAAGAGGTGCAGCCCCCCTCCTTACCACATCTCTTTGGACAACAAGGACTTGACTTTTCCCATTTGTCACATCTGTAATTTGCTTTTCCAATACTCACAGCAGTGTACCCTTGATGACACACGGGCCTTGAGAAAGCAGATCTCTGGGGGCCCCCTTGCCTCTGGAACATTTTGTGAGTGTGAAATAGGGAGGATGGAGAGCTGGAGGCCAAGTAGGGCTTCAGGACCCTTCTAAGGGGGTTCAGTGTCTCAGTGTCTTGGATGATGCCCATCTCCCGAGCAGGGCCGTGCTGTTTACAGCTCTTCATCTCTAGCCCTAGTCCAAGCCAGCTTGCTTTCAACAGTTGGCTGCATCAGTCTTAGGGTTTTGTTGGTGTGGGTTTTTTGTTTTTCTTTCCCGATTTCTTTTAACTGTGGCCTCTGAACCCAGGATATCCATGAATGATTACTGAGGGGATTACAAAGAGTAGTTATGAAAACCAGAACTACCATCTATATTCATTGTTTTGGGTCCCCAGCTCCACTGGAAAAGCAGCAAGGTCCGGCTGGCAAGAGGAACCCCTTTCTTAAGGGCTGGTGGCACCCCTGCCTCCAAATGCTGCTCCCACTCCCCTCTCTCATGGCTTTCCTTGTGCACGAGGACTGATGGAACACCTTAAACGTGCCCTGTGCCTTATCCAGATGTGTCTTTACCAATCATGCCTGTACTTTTTAGATGACATGTAATTAATAAACCAGACCACCAGCTTTTTGTTAATTCCCTTGCAGAACAGATTTAGACCCCAGTAACTGAAAATGACCTGTATGTTACAGCCTATCCAGAGATGCAGATGGTTATGGGGTATCCAAGATCAGTATCAATTCACTGAGGATGCTACCCAGGACCTGACGTTAGAAGTTTCATTTCTGGCTTTAATGAAAACTGCGTTCTACATTTGGTCAACAAGATTTCTTGCAGCAATAAACTGCACTTTTTACAGCGTGTCTGCTCTGGGAGCAATAACGTACAAAGCTCCATACCTTGCTCCTTCACAGGAGCAGTCCCAGGTTATTAAAGAAACTCTACGTACTAGCTGTACAAATAATTGTTCAAAGGTTATTTAATAACTGTTAAATATAATTAATGTAAATACTGATATAAATATTCAATAAACAAAATGTTAATGTTATTAAATATTAAGCAATTTCAAGAGTGTCCTGGGAATTTAATTAGTCTCCATAAAAAATTGATTCTTTTCCTCTCTAACACAGGGCATGAACAAACGTTCAGCTGTTCTGTATTAGAGAACTCAGCTGGTTTCAATGAACTTCAAAAATCCAGCCTGCTGTATCACACTTTACTCTCACATCTTATTGCTGATGCTCAGGTGTGAATGCAGGTGTAAAATTTGTTATGGAGTGTGTATTATTAGGAAAGTCTAAAGTCCTGCAACAAGCAGGCAGAGAACTTGATGTGTTATGTTGAATGTCTCCATTACCTTGTCCTTTGTGCTGGTCTTTAGTAGTGCAAATGCTCATGCAGTGGGGCTTGACACACAGTAACAGAAATGCTTTCAGATCACACATACAGAGACAAAAAGTTAAAAAAATGTGTTGGCAGTAATGTGTAAAATTAATTGCCTTATAAAATCAGAGAGATGCTGAGTATTTGATGCACAAAACAGTAATTAGGAATAATGGGATATAAGGAGGAAAAATGATGTGTTGGACAGTTATCAGGATGTGTGTCAAAGCCTAATTCATTAGGCTGCGAAAAACAGTAATTCTGAATATGGTGGAACATTAAAATTTTTCAAATTAAAGGTATACTACTAGGCAAAGCACAAAAAAGTAGTCTCAGGAAAAATCAGGCTGTTCTGACCATTTTGTTGTTGTTGTTTCAACTGCAACTTATCAATTATCACTCAGGAAAGTAACGAAGTCACACAGGAACAAATGGGAGTGAGCACCAGCTGCTTCTACAGCTGGAAAAGGTTACAACTGGTGACAGTTCTTGTGTTCTAACAGTTAGACTTAAGCAGGAGTGCTTATACCTTTGGGGTTAAAATATTGGTTCTCTGACACACGTTATCAGCCACTCTGCAATTCCTGTGTGAATTGTCCATGCTGGACTCAGCCACAGCCCTGTCAGTGGCAGCTCAGGATGGTGCTCCACAGAAATGTCTGGAAGCAGGACAGAGTGACAGATCTGAGGGGCAGGATGAGCTCAGGCACCTGTTCTCTGCCACCCAGTCATAACCCAGGTGAACTTGGCCGCTTCAGGCAACCTCAGATCCATGAAAGCTAAGTGGAAGAAAAACCCTCACCGTGATCTCCTTCTCTCCTCTGCCAGTGTAAGCATTTTGACAGCAATGAATCAGAGTAGACGACAATGTATTTTCTCCACCAAACAATGCATTTAGCCAAAGTACTAATTTGAATACTTCAGTAGATAGGGTCTGTTTAAACAACAGAAAATGAAAACTGTAAAATGAATTTTCATGTAAGAATTTTTTTTTACATTTATGATATGATTGACTTTTTTTAAACATAATTTTTCAATTTTAAATTAACAACAATTAGAAAAGAAAGGTTTATGTGAAAGCCTATATAACCCATAAATGAAGCATTTCCTCCTTTATTCTGAAATCAAGCACCACATTCTGATTTATCCCACAATGAATCCTCTATTATTTATGCAGGTTTAATTCTGAATCATTGCCTCCAGCTAGGATGTGCAGAGTTTTGCTAACAGAACTTCTCCCGGTGTGCCGGCAAGAGCTGATTTTCTGTCTAGTAGATCAATTCCTTAAGTAGCTTTACCCTTTATCACCTTGGAAAGGGATCAGTGCCAAGCATAGGCCAAGCATTTATTTTCCATAAGTAATAAACTCATTATTATGGTGATAGTACAGAACAGGCTTTGTCTTCTTAGAGTTATCAAGGGGAAAGGCAGCACTGATTTATATTTTGTTAAACAATGCTGCTGACTTCTTTGTAAACAGAGAAGTTCAGATGATCTGAGCACACCTGGGAATATATTCATCACTTGTAGTATTTTACCATTTCCAGATCTGTTTTAAATTATGAGCATATGCAGAATCTGGAAGACGGTTTCAGTGAGAAAGTAAGCACAGCAGATTAATGAGGGGTTTGCAATTTTCTAGTCACTCATTTAGCATTCAGTTGAGTCTAAATTGGCCTCCTCAGGCTCCTGACTGAAAGTGCTATACAGAAATGATTTGCAGGGAACATTCACAGCAAATCTGTGGTACTTGACATTTTGTCTCAAACAATTTTTTTTTCTCAAATTGAGTATTTTTTCTTTAGGAAGCCTCATATACAAAGCCAGGTACTATCTTACAGCCATTCAGAATAAGAATATCTGAAGGTTCCTCAAGATTACTGATCTGTAGGAGGTTGTATATTTATGGTAGAAAATAAAATCATTGAATAATATAAGCTGAGTGTAACATTAGAGAAGTTTTCATGGTGAAATTGCACTTTGATTGAATTTCCATGTTGAGTTGTTTCAGTATTTGTGTAAAGCACAAAGCGAGCCAGCCACGCTTTGGCATCTGATAATAAAAATCTATGACTTAGAGTAAATAATAAAAAGTAATCTGCCTACTCACTGCAAATTAAACACAGAGCAGAAGCTTTAGGATGATGTATATAGGAATAAAATTCATCAGCGAGCAATCCACACATAATGTCTTGAATTAAATAAGCATTTTGAATGGACAAAATGATACACAGTGGCCAGTTCAGCACTATGGCAGGAATTTCCTTTTGTTTCTGCAACAAAGCATTAAAAGAACATTCTAAATCAGAGCAGCCATAAGGCTGAATAACCTGTGGGTTTGACCTCCTCTGTTCTCAATCCTTGATGATAATGCAGGGAGTTAAAACAACAATGTAGTTAGAATGCCTCAGCCTGCACACATTGTCTCTCTGTCAACATCTCAGAGAAATGCCAGCATGTCCTTACTTTATCAGAGAGTGTGCAGGCACGTGTGTGTTAGCAAATAATCTAGTAACAACAGATGTACCGTAATTATGACTGAGCTGATTAGAGTTACAGGAAGAAATGACTACTTTTTCTGTAATGGTTATTTCCATCACAATTCACATCCTGCAAATGAGTAACAACAGGACTGTATCCTTAAGAAGACAACACACATTGCAGTGTAGAGGGTGCATGAGCTGCCATGGTATGAACACAGCCCGTGGTCCTGACAGCAGAGTCAGGTACTCCCTCACTGCTCTTCAGAAGAGGCTGTCTGCTTTGATGGCTAACAGTGGTCTTACACTTGCCAGAGTATTCCTTCTGCAGATTTCAAAGGTGTGGTGTAACACCTCCAGCTAGAGATCTCTATTCTCTCTTTGCTTCTCTGAAACTTCCCCATGAAAGTGAAATTCTGTCAGCATCGGTTCCCACCCACACGGGTTCACAAAGAGGATCCCCAAGGGAGCAGGCTGTGCCTTTCTCGGGCTGTGCCACAACATGTCGCATTCCAAAGGACAGAGCAGAGGAGAATAAAACCATAATACTGAAGTCAAGCAAGGACTGGCCTCTTCCGGAAACTCTTTACCACATTCTCCAGTGGTACAGCAAATGAGGCACAAATCATCCTCAGGGTTTTATTTAAAAATGAGCACAGTAGAAGAAATTTTGTATTTATAGAGGGTCTTTCTCTACTGTGGATCTCAAAGCACAGGAAAAGCCTCACTGCCCAGCAAAGGAGTATTTCTACAGAATAAACTCACAATGAAGTGTTTTCAATTTGCCAGCCTTTTCCCAAGATATAACCAGTAGACAAAATTTACAGTCTTCTTTATAGTCCACGTACTTTTAAGACATAGCCATGTCTTCTATCTACACAGTTGTTGCTGGATTCTGCTATGAATTTTTTCCAAAACCAGACGAAAAACTTCCTTTGCTGGTCATCTTAAAACAGATAACATAAATTGGATCACTGAGCTGCAGGAATAGAAGGAAAAGGAATTGCAATATTTCTGTGCTGCTGAATTCATGGCTGAATTCAGTCCTAGGCTGATGCTTGGGCAGACTTTTACATTCTTCCTTTGGATTTTGTTGTGAGTGCTAGAGGGAGTTAGGAGTGATGTGCAGAATGATCTTGTGCTTACAAATATTGCTTTTCAAAAAAACAGAGCTTATGAACAGTATTTCTGAAATATATTACATACTTCGAAGGTTTATGGATCCCCAATGTGCTTTATTTTAAGATTAGTAGGACTCTTTCAGGCAGGAACAATAAGAATTGTGAAGCAAGTGCACTTTCTTTCTAGAGAATATAACTCCTTTTTTTTCTATTTCTTAAAGTGACTAACTAGCAGGAGAAACATTTTAGAAGCTTAGACGTTATTTTAATCAAGATTTATGAAATTACTGTTATTTCCGACAGCTTGTGTTAGGTAGAAAGATGAGAGAAATAATCACTATTTTCCATTTAAATATCCATTTTGTCCTCTGAAGGGATTCTAGAGCACTTTACAAGCCATCAGACTTGGTGTACCATAGGGACCACCTGGAATGCTGCCTCCTCTGAGGTGGAGCCAAGCAGACATTTTCTTACACCTAGTAGCAACACACAAAAATTTATCACAGGAACTGAGTGTAAGGACTTTAAAAATACATCTGCCTGTCACAGAGCAGTGTCAAGGCCACAGAAATAACTTGCCAGCTTAGAAGTAACTAAGCCACCACAGCTTAGTTACTTGAGATTAGCATGGAAGGGAGGAATTTGCAGCAGGAAAGTGCTAATTCCAGCCCTGATGGTGAGATCTGGTCAGCACATCCTGGTTTACCAAAGAATCACAGAATATTCTGAGTTGGAAGGGACCCACAAGTATTATCAAGCCCAACTCTTAAATAAATGGTCCCTTTGGGGATCAAACCCACAACCTTTGCATCATTGGCACCATTCTCTAATCAACTGAGCTAAGACATCCAGCCAAAATTCCCACTGTGACAAACTGGGAAAGGAAGCAGCTGCTCATACACATATCACCCCAAGTTATGGGAACAGCATCTTTGCCCTGGGGAAGCCTGGAACTTGGACCATATGAAGGTGGTACCTGCAGAAGAATGACTCCAGCCCCCAGTCCCACACCAAGAAGCCCAGGGTGAAGAAGGACCAACAGAACACTGCTGGATTCCAAGTGGTCACTGTCTTCTGCTTGGTATATCTCTCTCTCTCCCCTCCCCCCCCCACACCCCTCTTTTTGTGCTGGAGCTCGCAGTCTTCTGAGCCTTGGATTATGATTTCTCAGAGCAGAGCTCCAGCAGCACACAACAACCAGAAACAACCACCCCAACCTTGAGGCCTCCCAGGGCTAGATTTATAGGGCTTGTGCCCGCCCTGCAGCTACAGCTGTTTGTAGGAGGTTAATGAGCACTTTAGGTTGAGGTGGCCTGAACTCTATTTGAATAACAATTGAGTTCAGGTGTTGAGTCCAGTCCTGAGTGAGAGCTTGGCTAGTGCACACCACCAGGGTTTAAATACATTACTACATCTTTTCTCCTTCCTTCTATTTCTCTACCTCACGCTTCCTGTATTATTGACTTTGGTACATGGTCTCATTTGCGCCTTAATTCAGGCAGCAGCATCTTTCACTAAGGGGATAATAACACTGAGAAATATCGTCTCTGCCTAAAACTGGTTACGAGAAGCTGTAGTGCAGCATTCCTGATGGCTCATCAGTCTCTACACACACTTAGTGACTTGCAGTTACAGTGTCCTCGAGCCCAAGGACTGCACTCCTGCCCAGATGTGCATCTACCTGCTGCACTGAGAGTTGTTCCTGTGCCACGGTGCTTGGGGACATTGGGCTGTCTGTTCCCTTCAGCTTCTTCTGAGGTGAGTCATGACAGCTCCTCACCGAAAGAAACCTCATACATAACCTCCATATCCCTGTGCCTCAAACACCCATCCCAGAAGTGCTTCCTCCTGGCTACCTTTTTTCTGTTCTGTGTGGCTTATAAAACCTAAGGGACAATTTCAAGCATAACGTGGTACCTCAGCACAGAGCTGAATATCCTCCAAAAACTCACTATCATTTAACTGTTCTGATTATGTTTCTAAAACGCTTCCTATCCCAATGGCTACAGGGATAGTTTCTCACTTGTAGTTTATATACTAACCTCACCTCCCTTCAGCTGCCAAAGAAGGTGCTGTATCGTTTAGTTACACTTTATTAAACCTTCCGGTTACAGATCCATGGTGAGTGACAAGAATGTGCACTGGGACACTGGTATATTGCACAGCCCTGACTTCAGCAAGGCAACTCAATTCTCTTCCACCTAAGGCTGGGAAGCAGTGCCCTCTGCAAGGTAATGGACTCCCACCGCTGGGTGGACAGAGAGAAAACTGCTTTCTTTGCCTATTAAGATCATTGTTAACAATTTTTCTTCCAGTGAAAGAGTCTGACATTTTCATACTTCTAAAACTCAGTAGACTAAATCAATTTCTAAATTTATGAGGAAGAAGTATTGGAAAACATTTCATTTTAGAGAATCCTACAATTCGTCAGAATGTTTTATTTTGTTGGTGTCAAGATGGCTCATGTTGTTACTGTAAATGTAGCAGGCAGTGATACAGTCTAAAATCAATCTTTAAAAAATTTAAATAATTGAAGTTCCAGTGAAATTAAAATATAATGTTTAAAAGAAAGCAAACTAAAAATAGGCACTAGCATCAAACTGGTAGGATGGTGTGAAGTGTCTCTCCTCCGGAAACTTTATTTTGAAGCCAACTGAACTTAACTTTTTTTTTTTTATTCAGAGTGTGATGAGACACTGGAACAGTTTTTCTAGAGAACTGGTGAATGCCCCACCTCTGGAAGAAGTGTTCAAGGCCAGGTTGGATGGGGCTTTGAGCAACCGGGTCTAGTGGGACATGTCCCTGCCCATGGCAGGGGTGTTGGAAAGAGACGAGCTTTAAGGTCCCTTCCAACTCAAACCAGTCTATGATTCTATTGAAACAAAATTAAAGAAAATTAAATACTACTTAAAACTTTTTTAGAAATGCCATTGAAATTAAATGTTTTATCCAAAACATCCCAGTGTTTCTGAAACAGAATTTTTCAGTGGAAAAAACTTGTTCATCAGGTTTTTATCACCATAGCTCCCCTTAGTTATAACTCCATACAAGTAGGTGTTTTCTGCCACATCCCAGTATGAGTGAGAGACATTGAATAGCTTCCAAAGAGAGCTTGTTTTGAGGAATTTTCTTCCTGATCATCTCCAAGACACTTTGGGAATTATTGTAGACAGAGTGAAATTCCAAACTGATAAGGCATCATCATTGAAATAAGAGAAAAGGAGAGTAATTTTTGCTTTTGAAAAGCAGTACATCCCTACTATCTCCACCTAAAAGTCCTGCGTGTTATTGATGTACATCTGTGAAGATTTTGGTTGCCAAAATGATCATTTGGTAGAGAATGAGCACCATCACTTGTTGAATTCCTCAGCTTTTTTATGTAGTCAAACAGTAAAAATAGCACCACTGAACAGCAAAGTGTAAAGAACTGAGGACAGATCTCTCTGTCTGCACCTCGGGACACTGGGAATGCGCTACCAACACACTGTACACAGGCTTTAGTATCCTTAGGTTGCATCCCTACTTTTAAATGCATCCCACCCAAAAAATTAATCATGGCCCTAACCAAACTGATAAACAGTGGAAAACACTTTTGGTGACCAGGGCTAGCCCCTTTCAAATCAGCTTAGCGTTGCAGTGCATGTGGCAGTGGCCACAGCAGCAGAACATTCAGAGGACTGGTGGACAGGCCTCCAGAACACCAAGGTCTAATCCTCACCCCGCAGTTATGGCGAGTTCCCATGTTTCTAGTGGTTCTCAGTTTACATGTTTTAAGTTTATTGGTTTAGGAGCTCTCTACCCAGTTTTACATACAAGTTCATCTTTATGTATTACCCCTAGTTGCTTATGTACTAGCTCTGGAAAGTTCTCCCTTCTTCGACACCCCATTGGTCTACTCATGTAATTCCCTCCCTTAAGTTATCCCTATTGGATATTCCTCTGTTGTCTCCTCCTCCTCAATCGATCCCCATTGGTTGTTTCCCTTTTTTCCACCCCCACGTAAAATACTGGGTGCTCCCTTATCCCTGGTCTTTGTCCCTGGACTTTCTGCCTGCAATAAACCAGCTGGAACCTATACAAAGACCCCTCTCTCATCCTTTGTCTCCGCCAACGCTTTTACACCACCTTAGTTGGGGGCTCGCTCCTTGCGAAGGAGCCAGCTTTCCCTGCAAGCTGCAGCTGACATCAGGGACATCTGCAGCTGGATGCTGTGCTGCCTTGGGCAGCCCCAATAGTGTCAGCTTAGGGGTATCATTGTCTAGGGAGTAACCACATTGCTTTGAGACACAGTGATTTAATTTTTTTTTTCTGAGAGTTGTTGTGGGGTTCTTTTTAAGTGAAATACAGTTTGAACATGGATTGAGTTGTGTTGCAGGGCACTTAACTGATTTTTTTTATTGCATTGGTGCATTTCGCAAGTCCTGGCGTCCGCAGGACTTTCTGCCCATAAAGACCATCGAGGGCAAAGGTGCAGCCCTGTAGGTGTGGTGGGGTCCCTGACGTGGACTGCATGTAAGATTTGTGTCATTTGCTCTGGTTGCTTTACTGGCAAAGAAATTCCAAATGCAAAATAACATCCACACAATGCAGACAGTAAGGATTCAGTGCCTGCCGTGATCTCAGGAACTAAATTACATGATAGTGTAGAAAAGCCCTAAAACAGAAATAAGTTACACAGTTAAGGATGCTTTCTTTTTACGTGATCACCAGAATGGAAAGGCATAGTGATGATGGGCTGCTGGCAAAGCTACCATGGAGTACACTTAGTTATCATTCATGTAGTTTTTCTAGTTTCCATAATAAAGTTCTTGTTCTTTCACACATAGGCTCAGTGTTTATGAATGGGGAAATGCTGCTTATTGAGGGTTCCTCAGAGAAATAATTTCTGATTTCAAAAACTCAGGCGGTTGTGTTTCTTAGGTTCAAGGGAAATGTTTGCTATTTGACAGCAGCCCTGTGGCTCCTGTCATCTTAGAGCAGGAGGATTCCTGCTCTTAAACCAGACACAGGATCTTCCATTACACTAGTAACAGGGATGATGTTCATTTATATTTAGATATGTGAGATTTAGGTGCAAGTTCCTATAAAACTTCTGCACACCTTGCTGGAGTCAGCCTCTGTCTGTTGGCTATGGAGGAAGATTGGAGCACTCATTTAGGCTTCATGTCTGAAGTTTACAAAGCTAAGTGAAATGAATCATGATTTGATAGTACAGCTCATGCTCCTGGGAAGTGTAACATAAACTTCTGTAAGTGTTTCTTTAAGCAAAACATTTATATGTCAATGTATAGCCATGGGGATTCAAAGAGAAAATGTAACTCTGACTATGAAAAGCATGACATTTTCCAGTGTATAAACTAGTTCGATGCAGTAGATTAACTGAGTTCCTCTTATAAATGCAATACAGAAGCTTCAAAGTGTCACTTTATTAATGACTTTCCCTAATGTATTTAAGATATTTTGGGAATGGACATATGGCAAAAACATATATTTCCCCATGGTATCACCAAGGACACATCTACATAGCAAATAGCAAAACAGCTGGAATGATAAAGGAGAGTATCCGTGGGAGTTTTGATATCTTCTTCCATGCTTCCAGAGAATGATTAAAAAAAAAAATCTATTTTACTTCCTACTTTGCTGCTTATCGTAAAACTTGGGAAAGTGTTTTGCTGTCTTTGTACAGCACTTTATATTGTGGAACCCAAGCATTGCAAGCGGTAAATAAGAACAATATATATCCATGCTACGATGATAATTTAAAGACATTAGTCCTTGTTTTCTGAAGTGATTGGAGAGCTACCACCTGGATTTTTTAATGGAGTGAGAAAATACTGAGGATGATGGAAACATAACCATTGCTTTCAGTGGGGGCAGGTGATATTTTTGTAACTGCATGTTAAAATGCAATTCATTAAGAAATAATAAAAACTGCCTTAGCACATTTTTAGTTTAGCTAAGAAGGGTGATTTTTCTCCGAGCTTGCTAGTAGCTTGTTTTATAACCTATCAGAATTTTACTCCCAATCAAATACAGCATTACCAGTGCATTCATTTTTTTACTGTATTAATATGTTGTATAGATAATGGGGTTCACTTCAATCCCAGCTCTGTGTTGCCTGTGGTGTTACATATGTATTAATGTGAAGATTGATTCCACTGTGCTATTTCTAACCTTCACAGCATTACCTTGGGCTGGTGTTGGCCTCAAACTAGACAAAGGCCATGACCAAATTCAAGTACCTTGATTTATTTAAATGGGAGGCAAGGAATGTGACTTTCTAATTAAAGCTATTCCCTACAGAGCTGCAGGATCCCATTTACTTGGAATGCAAAGCCTTTTCCTTGTGAACTAAACTCCTCCAGATTTAGGGAATGCATTTAGCAGCCTGTAATACTGTAGCTCTGGTTTTATCACATATCTGTGCTTCCTCCTGAACAGTTAGATAACATATGTGGATTTTTATTAAAGTATAAGTCTATATGGTCTGATCTAAAACTGCTCAAAAAAATGCTTCAAAGCTAAGGGGCTGATTCTAATCTCACTTAAACCTTTGGCATCTTGAAGATGGTCTTAATATGTACTCATATCTGTGATTACTCCCTCTCATCTATCTGCTCCCAAGACTGCAGACTCATGCAAAAGTCCTCAATGCACCTTTGCAAGAACCTTCACTCACTCACTCATTAAATTTCTTCAAGGTGAGTTTTTGCATAAAAGAGATATTTCTTTTCTCACGTATTTTCTAATTTACTATAATCACACCCATGACAGTCTGGAGTAACTAAAAGCTATTTTTCCTTTCTGGAGATAAATTTTTGCAATGACAATAAAAACAGATTTAAGTATGCTTTTTATGCTTTCAACTAAGCCAGTGTCTTTGTTGTAAGATTAAAATTTGGTTCAAAACCTCCATATTTCAATTAACTCTTTTCCCCCCCTCACTCAACCATTCACCTCCTTCGGACCGTTTAAAAGCAGGTTAGAATATATGTGGGAGACAAAACCAAAGGATTTTTGTTAGTTTTGTTTTTTCTTTTGGCAGCTGAAATGAAAACCAGCCATTGGAAAGGATATTGCTTCTAAGTGAGAGAAGGGTCTGGAGATAAGTCACTGTCTGTGGGTTCAGAAAACATGCTGAGTGTATATCTTAAAATATCAGAGAGTTTACAGAAGTGCAGAGTATTGTAAAAGCATTTAGGATCAGCTGTGTAAAGATCATTTATGCACGTCACAATATTGAAGTATTATCAGATGCTTACAGAATATTGGTTTGGAACACCCCACCCAATGTTTCTCCAGTGGATGGGGGTGGCACTGGTTTGATGGGCTGTGTGACTGTTGTTGTATTAGGAATTTACCGGCACTCAGTGATAGTTCAGACACTTTGGTACAGAGCTGGGGATCCAAAGGCTTTAGGGATTATTATAAAAAACAGAAGTAATATTTTTAAAACCTTGGTTGTCTCTGTGTCTGGAGGTTAAGCAGTCTCAGCACGCAGTCAACCCTGAACTTCCAGTTTATATTTTGCACTGGGTTTGGACAATCTTCTCACAGAATCACCCAGTGTCCCAGGGAGGAAGGTCTACAGAAGTGGGTCAGCAGTGATAGAGACAGAAGAGCACACGCCAAACCAGAGAGAGAGGGGGAGGATGCCACTGCCTCGGCTCTCCCTTCAGATAAATTCAGCCCTTAATCTAATCACCTGTCAGGCCCTATTCTGAATGGGACATTATTAGGAGAAACCAGAACAAGACTTTTCCTCTCCATGCCCCTTTCCCAACAAATACACACAAGGTGGAAGTGATCTGTTGGTAATGTTGAAGAATCAGAGAGTTTAAGCTCCTAACTGAAAAGAAAGCATGGTTACGATCTCAGATGGTATTTCTCGCAGCAATAAGAGAAAGCTTTATGCTTTCTGACCATGTCATGATCTTCACCTGACATGGAAAGAGGTCCAGGTTCAGGGAGCAACTACTATTTGTTTGTTTGTTTGTTTGTTTGTTCTAGGTCTTTTTTTTCCTTTTTTTTGTTTGTTTTTCTGGTGCTTAATACAGAAGGTGCAGTAGGAGCATTCTGCTGCATGGAGCTCTATGAGTAGTCTTACAAGCAGGTTAGGAAAGCGCTTTTAGCAGACTAGAGCACAGCTGTAACCTCCCCCAGTGTTAACTGGACGACAACAGATGGAGCAGATGGAATAGTGTCAGAGGCTGCAGGAGCAATCAGCATGTTGAAGTTGAAGAGTCCCTGAGGCAAGAAAAATCTGCCTAAGTATAGTTTACGTCGTGGGATTTCATTCAAGCTTAGTTGAACTTTTAAGACGTGGTCCATTCTGAACTCTTACAAAAAAATATCAATAGTTTGCAACAACTACTGTGCTGCTTCACTGTGCAGCCAGATCATTCCTACTGCTCTGGTGACAGACAATCCAGGCAGAGGATTTATTTGCTTATTGCGATTTTTCATTGCAGATTTTAGCAACTCATTAAAAAAAAAAAGCACATTCCTCATAATGTGGAATGTATTGAAATTTGCCATCTGCTCCACTCCAAGCATCTATAGGGTTTGGTTGACAACTGCAGCCCATCACTTCTGGCAGTGGCTAGCCCACAGCCCAATGCTTTTGACTCCCCTTTTTCTGAATTTGGCATTCTTCTCTACAGGTTTGAAACAAAACCTCATCAACTCCTTACAATTGCTTTTAACCTTTAGGGCATCACTAGTGACAAGAATGTGCTTCTGGGAGTGTGAAATTAGAATATTAACAAAAGTGTGAATCTTTTCTTCACACCACACAAAGGAGCAGGAATGCTGGCAGATGAATCGTGTACTCCAAAAATGTTGGCAATTGAGGCAAAATACCATGAAGTGGGTAAAAAATATATATATGCTGGGATGTAAGTGTCTGTTGCACCCAGCCCAGCTGGCACACACTGCACTCTGTGCACCAGCTGGCAAGAGATCAGCATCTATCGTAGAAACATTTAAGATGCCTATTAAACTTTTGGCATAGGCAATGGGGACTGTTATCATCTCTTTCCTGATCTATGGGATCTCTTTGCAGTTTCAACCCACTTCCTTGCAGAAAAACGTCCACATGATGAAACCGTGGGTGCAGTAGGATCCTGAGGAAGTATCTGGATAGACTCCAAGGACTGAATGGCATCTCTAACTACTGCCACCACTTCCACTCCATTTTGGTAAGCATTCTGCTGCCTTCCAGACCTGCAGCAGCCTGCCTGCCATGCTGCCTTCCAGGGATCCCAGCCTCAGGACCCCTGTCCAGGTTCTGTACCACACTCAAGTGCCAGCTTCTCTCACTGCCCATGGGCTGGAGAATCAATTTCTGTTTGCTCAGTGCATTCCCCAGAGCATCAGGTTCCTTCTCTGGTCTAGTGCTGGAAGACACAAAACAGGTACAGAAACCAGACACTTTTTTATTTTTTAATGTTGCCTTCCATGCTCATTTGACATATAATGGGACTACAGTGCAGGGAGGCATGTACTTCTTGAATTATTGTTGTCAATCAAAGGCAAACCACGCAGTAAATTCAACAGTGACACAAATGACAAATAATTTTAAAAAAGAGAACCAGGACTTCGCTGCCTACTCAGTACTTTTCCAGGAGACAGACAAAGGACTTCATATTCTTGTGCTGTCAGACTTGCACCTTTTATAAGCAGCGACTTCACTAAGAAATCTTAAAACACTAGAGAATGCTGATAAATATAGCAGCTGTTTTATCTGCATTGCATTGCATATTCCCTGTAGCCTGTTTAATGATATTTTATCTATATTAACAGTTTCTTTTAGGCAGCAACATGTCTTTTTTGTCTCTCTCCCTTTCTCTTCCTTTCTCTCACTCGAAAGGGCTAAAATGTTTATTGAGGGAAAGTGTGGTACAAAGAGAACTACTTGATAGTCACATGATATCACCTTATTTTAAGCAACTCTTAATCCTATGCCTCATTAAAATTTCCCGAAGCTCTAACATTTCTGAAAGAAAAAAAAATCAGATACCTTTGCAACTGGATATTAAGAGTTGTGTTATACAAAAATTATTTTTGCTAAAAATTTCCCATTTAGCTCTTTTAAAAAACACTGTAAAACCTTTCACATCTAAGCAACAGAAACATATTTGTCATGGTCTCAATGGGTTATAATCAGTGTAATCAGGCAACACTAGTCAAGTGAATAATGCCTAAATTTTAATATTTTCAAGTTTATGCTAATGATACAATGATGTGACCTTTAATTTTGCTCACATTTGTCAATCACATTGTATTACTCAATTGATCCAATTACATGCCTAGTATCAGCTATGCCAAAAATAATTTACTATCTCTGTCCTAGTCTCCTAATCTCTGATTAGTAATTAACATATTCCACATGAAATAGTTGCTTTTCCATTCTAACAAAGCCCAATCTTTCAGGTGTTCAGTTTTAAGATACGAACAGTTGCATTTCACAGAAGAATGCACAACTCCCTTTTAAAATTTCTTCTATGGTCCCATTCAATGTGAAGAAACCTTTAAAGCAACACTAATGCCTTTTACACAACTATGAAAACCCTTTCATGTAGAAATAGCTTGTGAAAATAGAGGTCTTTATTCTGGATGTTATCCAAATTAGTATTGTTCTGAAGTGATAATTACTAAACCCAGGATGGTCCTTACCTAATAACCTCAATCTGTTTTCCTTGTGAAAACCAAAAACCACCCTGTTTATAATGGACACAGACCCACCAGTGTGGGACTCTACCCATGGCAAGCTATGAAGGAAGGTCAGGGAGTCAAGGACTAGAGAGATGTGTGTTTCATGCAGGCATCTTCCTGCTGGGTTTGAGGTGCCCCACAATCATTAGTGTGGGTAATTACATTGCTTCAGGCCACGTCATGAGTTCCAGAATTTTTTTTTCGAGTGAATTAATTTTAATTAAATTAATTACTGTAAGAGGAAATGGAAATTCATCTACAATTCTGTGACAATGCACATGGCTGTGCAGAGAAGTCTATAAGGGCTTCATTGCCATGTAGCACACGACATACACACAAAGGATCACACTGACATAAAACTTGTTTGTAATAGGAAATAGTGTTGCTTTAAGAGTTGTTATTATTATACATGTAAGGAGAAGTCCTGTTACACCACTATACAAGGGTATATACAGATGTGTGTCTTCCAGTCTGTGATGTGAAATAAGGTAATCCAGTGTAAGATCCAAGACATTTCCTACCAGCCCTATGGCAGTAAAAATAACATGGGTAATACATCATACATGAACTCACATATTTTAACAGCTTTCACCCTGTATACCAGGCTTGAAATGCTGCTTGTTTCTGACAGTCTTCATATCAGCAATCAAAAGGTCTTCATTAATTTTCAAAGGATGCTGCTGAGGACTGTATATTAAATATATGTATGTCATGAAGAAAAATAATAGCAGGAATTTTATTGCAGAGTGCTTTGGCATAACTTTTTAGAATATCATGTTCCAGTCACTGCTTTCCTTTATGTCACACCTGCTTATGCCATTTATGACATGTTACATTCCACAACTCTAATGCAAAGTGACTTATCTGGTGTAACACAAAGTGAGGCATTAGCAAATTTATAAATAGCTTTGGGAGGGAACCAGATTTAGCAAGAAAATTTTGATTGCATCAGACAGTGCAGATTTTGATAGACTTTAGTCAGTTTGCAACAGAAGTCTATATGTTTGCATTATTCAGTGCAATTTAATATGAATTACAAGACGAAGAATGTAAAGAGACATTCTGGTAAAACTCTGTGCCATAATATGTTAAAGAAACATGAGAGCTATATTTATGGACATTACAAATCAAATCTAAAGAGACACAAACCCCAAGTATTTAAGGACTCATGTCATTTACCCAGAACCATGGCCCAGTCCTGAAAATACTTCAGCCTATGTGTAATTTAACATATGAAGAGTTAAGCTAATGTACGTCAGTTACTCTGTTGGTGCTGAAGAGACTAAGCAGGCATGGGCCTTTAAGCACGTGTGGACAGTGCACATTTTGTGTCCCAGGCTTTTTATTGTCAAGCATTTTTTTTCCCCTTTAAGAAAAAGTACTTCTAGTAATTAGGAAAATAAAATTTTAATGTATGGAAATAAATGAAAATATATTACCTAACAACAGTTTTACAGGAATATACTTTGGCTCAACCCAAATGAGTACTTATAATTTCACAGTTACTTTACTTCCATTTTTAATTTTTAACAAGTAATATTTAGAAAAATAAAGAAAATGGCTCCAATAAATAATTGGGGAAAAAAAAATTTTCACTGAAAGTTTTGCTTAATATGTTTTATTCAAAAAATAAACTTTATTGGCAAAAAGAATAAAACTTCCCATGAAAAAAATAATTTAGAAAAATAGCTAAATTTAATCAGCATAAAACCCTGATAAAGAATTTCCATTACCATAACGTAAATATAGAAATATTATGTTTTATTTCTTCCATGACATAACTGGAAGCTATCTGGAAAACATATATAAAAGAATACAACATTAATATAATCAACCTTGACATTGCTGCCCTGTGATTTAAGACTTTTTTTATTGTGCTACTGTAGTACTTTCTCTTCATAGTTTAGCGTGGAGAATACCTAATATTTTAGAACTCTTGATTACTCCAACATGCTTTACAGAAAAACATATATTCTATCAGTAAATGTGTAGTAAGCCAGCATGTCCTATTCAGATCTGAATTCTGAAATATTTTTAATTTATGTAACATGGCAGTGGTATTTCCAAAATTGCACATACATTTCTGCAGTGCACCACTCAAAAGTGACTCACAACAGTTAAGAAGTGGTAGAACATGTGCACTTAGCACGATTCTGGCATTGTAATTTTTAACATACAGTATATTTCAAATGGGGGAACATTTCTGCACTCATTAGCAGAGTTTGCTTTTTGCAGCATGGTTGCAGACATGTAAATTCCAGCATCTACTGGAATATAGACTAACACTGGAGCACAGATTTGCAGTCATAGGATAAGAAAAGAGAATAGGTTTAAGTACTATTTTTACCTAGAAATGTTTCAGGTTTTGCAGTATGTTTGTGCTTTGAAAAATAGAAATGTACTTCAGAAACCCCAACATCCATCTTGAAAACAGGAGATTTAGCTTTGCCAAAGCTCAGCATTTTATCTGACATCAGCAGTTCATACACATGCGATACAATAGAGAATGAGACTGCATAAAAGTAAGGCACATTTATTATGTTTAATAAAAATATTAATGATAAATGAATTTTAATATCATCTAATGCTTTTTTGGGGTTTTTAGGTTCACAGGATTAGTTGACTGTTTCTGGCATAGATAACATAGCTGAGATCTATGAGACAATCACTCATTTCCAAAGAGTAAGAATAACTGAGTTAATTAGCAGATGTGAGTGTGAAATAGCTTTTCCATTAGAGAAAAAATTCAAGATATTAGAAAATAATTACTGTAAAAAGGTATGAAAATTAAAAATTGCATACATTTGTATTAGCCAGACCCTCAAGGAGAATTGACTGCAGAACAGTTAAAACACTAGATTGTTTTCTAAATACTTAAGTTTTGATAATTTGGATTTCTTTTTACACAAGATAGAAAATAAATCTCTTTTTCAAATCTTAAAATGTGTTTTTTTAATCTTCGAAGTATTGCTGAAATAATTAATTCAGTAGAATTTTGAGAGCAAAATGCACCATCACCTAAACATTCCACAAATTTGTAGTACAGGTTTCAGTTTTGACAAATAAACACCACCAAAAAAAAATGAAAGAAATCTTATGAGCAAAGCAAAACCCTTGTAAAACTTCTGATCAATTTGGTTAATCCATTCCTTTCTGGTGGAGAATTCTTTTTCATACTCCACTTCCTCCCACATTCTCCTGCACTGCGGACTCTTTCTAAGTAAAGCTATTCTTTGATGCAATGGGGAAAAGAAATTTTCTGAGGAAGTCCCTTAAATATATTTTTCCAGTTGTCCAGCCTGCCAAATCGTTATCATAGGAAAAATGTTGTTATACTTCCAGGTTTTTGAGGGCAGAACTAAAGAGTTTCTGCTTGCTACAGTGCAACTGTAAGCAGTACAAAACTCATCCTGTAGCAGTTAGATCCCATTTTACCTATAGGACATGAGATACCTTCTACAATTTTTTCACACTGTAAATTTTTAATGACAGATCCCATGCATTTCAAACAAGGACTTTTAATGCACAGTTAGTGGCTCCAGGTGATTCTGTTACAGCAAGATAAACACTGATGATTAACCTGAAACTCTATTATTTCCCAAATCCATCCCCTGCAGAGCTGCATCAGAAGTTAAATTTAAATGCATAACTCAGTTTTGCTTAGAAAGAACAATTTCTGTTTATTTTCTTGAAATTTAAAATTACATAGGGGGAACAAAAAATAGTGATGGACCTCCAGAATCCCTGAAATAAGAGTTAAGTAAACAACATAAGATTCCTAATTGCAGACATTTTCTTGCATTCAGCTGATACCAATTTGGAGTCATTCCTCTTTATTTCAATTAATGACTCACACTAGGAAAGAAACTGTCCAATTCTCCACATCTTGGGAGAGTAGAAGATATTTCCTGAGGGTCATTCAGATTTTAGGTGTACTTTGAAGGGCAGAGATGTCAACATAACCACTATGTTCCCAGTTGGTCATGTAGAACAAAATTTGCTTGCTATGAAAAGACAATGTTGAGGTCCACTTTCAGGCTGGCGACAACAGTAAAGAATTTTAACTTGAAAGATGGGGCTACCAGAAAGAGCAAAATGTTAGGGGCTGATTCACTGAAAGCTGCCAGAACTGTGAAGAAAATGAAAAGACACAATTTAAACAGGAATATAAAACTATTGTTCTGCTGAAAAACTTTTAGTTCAGTCTGATGGCAGGCGTAATTAAGTGTCCACATGGTTAGTGCAGAGAAGGAACTGACTAGATCATGGCTGTGTGTTTCTGTTAGAGGCAGAGGCACAAAGTCAGTGGGAAAAATATAAAACCAAAACACAACAAATTTGAAACGCTGTGACACTGCTGTATAGGCACTTTTGGCACAGAGAGAATGAAGAACCACATGGAAGGGAGAGGCTTCTTGGTTTTGTTCCTGTTGTGTTGTCATAAAGAGGGTTTTTTCTGGAATTCCTGTAAGTAGACAGGGCTCCATTCAAAAGCAGCTACTTCTGATCATAATTATTTCATCCTCATGGAAATATTTCCTGAGACCCTGAATTCTGTTGGAATTGTAGAATCAAAGCAGATAATGTGTCTTGCTATTCATGTGCAGATAAAGTGTCTTCCTATTCATGTCTATACAATTACACAGACTTTCCCGTACTTCACATTCATTGAAACTACTACATTTTAACTGTAATTTATTTTAATCTGTAATTTAAGAAATAACAACAAAAATGGGATTAGTGAATCATTTCCTCTCTAAAATTTACTGTTACTTTTTAAAGCACAGTAAGGTCCAGAGCACTGTACTGTAACCTTTAGATTTCTTTAACACATTCAGATGGGAATTGGAAACGCTTTCATAGCTATGCATTCTATTAAACACTGACCTAATATTACAGCTGAGTATACAAGTAGCAAGAGTACAGAGAATAAATTTTGATGTGCTTTTTTCACAAGCACTTGAGAGTAAGAAATAATTTGGGTTTTATGCAAAGGCTTCTTATTTTCAAAGTCGGTTTGCTCAGTTATTTATTTAAATCTCTTAAGAATTAAAATACAGTGTTGCATTATTCCCAGTTTCCTATTTCTACAATTACACTATTTTACTTAGTCTTTCTTTAAAGTACTCTAAAGTAAGCAGATTCACAAACAGACACATATGCAGCAACATCTGTTTAGTTACTGCCCTTCTTTGATCTGGTACTGGTAATAAGGCAAGATGAATGTTTTTTAAGCAGTCTAGTACAATTACACAGGCAAAAGCATCAAATTCCATATTAAGAGGAGATCTCAGGAAATTCTATGCTAAAATTCAACAAAGGTAGTTCAACCATAATACAAATTTGATGTCAAGCTCTGTCTTTAAAGCTAAAAACATATTAGTTTCTGTTACTGAAATGGACTGGAATAGTAGGACTCTTTTTATTTCCTCTTTCAACATACTCCCTTGAAATTATAAAATCACCAGTGTCCAAGACATTGGACACCCATACCTTTGTTTGCCCAGACGCTGACAAAGCAGTGCAGGTCACAAAGTAAGTTCTTCATTTCCCATTAAATATTTGGCTATTTGGGGAAAATGCAACCTCATCCTTTCCAAAATCTGCCAAAAGAGCACTTCAGATTTGAAATATTTCAAGATTTGAAATAATAAAACTGGATAACAGGCAGAGATAAAACTTGGCTTAACTATCTCCAGCCTGCTTTGCTGCATCCTGGGAACTCCCAAGCAAACACAGCCCGTTTGATACCACCTGAAGCTGCCAAGTGAGGAGCCTGGCATGGGTGATTATCACGTGCCATGGCAGAAAACTGCTACTCTTTAATGGCTTGGCTCCACACTCAGGGTGATGTACATAAAGCATGATTAATATTACTGACTGCAAATCCAGGAATTGAATCCAGGCAAGTCTGGAAAGTCCAAAGCTCTGGATCACTTCACCAGTGTGGTTAACCAAAAGCAATCCCTGGCAAAATGTACCCTCCCCTCATGCTGGAAGCATTGTGGTGGTGCTGTTGCACTTTGCTGGAAGAGCTCTTATTTCTAGCTAAATTAGAATGCTTTACAAGGCATTTGTCATTCATGATAACAGTAGGAGAGAAATCAATAGTATATTCACAGCTGATCCCCAGCAGCTCTTGTTCTTCCTATTCTAAAAGAAAAAAAAAGTGCTGAGTTCCTCGGTCTGGATAACTTCATTATCCAACACTAGCCCCAATTAGAGAAGATTTAAAAGGTAAACAGAACCTAGTCTCCCAAGCCACAGAAATTCTGTGTCCCAGTTTATGTCAGGGATGGTGAACACCTCACATCATTGCATTTTTAAGCCACATCTACCTTGAGGAAGTTGTGTACTCTTATCTTAGTACCTGTTGGTTATGCTGCTGGTCAAGGGATGTCAGAGTGGGGCAAACTGCCCCAAAGTTCAGTTGGTGGGTGGCTGTATGAAGACACACCACAAATTGTGTCTATACGAGGATGTGAACTTCCATTAGCTAATGTGTTGTCTTGGTAAGGGCAGGACTTACTCCCCCATCCTGTCTCAGTTTTGGTGGTTTTCCCACTATGGCAATTCTCTCTTGCAGCTCATCTTCATCTTAAGGTATTCTGAAGCACATTAGCACACACCTCACCAACACTTCCGGGCATCACTACAAGAAAAATATTACCACCTTTCTGTTCTCTAAAGAAATCGAGTTCTGCTAACTAATTATCAGTGTGTCCTCATCAGTGTGGGGTTTATTTTTCTTTTTGAACAAAGAAAAAGCAGATGCCTTTGCTCACCTTCGACAACGATTCTTAGTTTTCTCTGCTTTCAGAGCATAGACAGATGTGAACTGTTACAGCACAAAGATGGTGCTATAATTGTTCTTTTACATTATTTGATCCCAGCGTACTATGTACTGCTATTCTTCATTGAAACACCTAGAAATCCCAATTGATTATGAAATTTTGTTGTAAAGCAGCTTTCCGAATTATTTAATAAGCCTGATGATAAAATATTGGAACAGTTTCTTTCTTCATACTGCAAAATATTATTCCTGCAGCTGTTACTAGCAATGTCAGACTGAAGGTACAGACCTTGTGTAGGTGTTTAAAGTCAAATTTCAATGTTTAACATTGTATGGACCAGCTCTGTGCTGGAATCATGCAGAAAATGTTTCCTCTTATTAATATAAAGTCTTAAAAGATATTCTTGCTCACCTCAGTTTTCCTTCACTTTCCTAAAAACAGTTTTCTGGAACTGAATTCCATATTGCCTACCTGGCATTGAATACTCCACTGCTAATGTCAGGAGAGAGTCAGTTGCTGCCCCCAACTATAAATGCAGCATTTTAATCTGGATCAAAATCTACATCTGATATCAAATGACATCTCTGTTATTGCAAATACATTTCTGATTAGCCAGCAGTGTAGCCCTTGATAATAGAAGCAGGAAAGTTGGTGAAACAGTTTTATAACTCAGTGTTTCCTCTTCTTCTCAAACAGTTTTTCTTAGATAAGAAGGAATAATGTAAGGTGAGTAATGTACAATGAGAAAGCGCAGAAGCACGGAATAAAGCTTATGAGAATCCAATAAAACAGATATTTATGAAGACAGGATAAGATAGAATTTATAGACAAAATGATTGCATAGAAGGAAATTAATTTCAATATTAGTTTTCAATTCTGCAAGAGAAGAACTGAAGGTTTTTCATAGTACACTGCTGTATTTTGAGGGGCAACATCACAGGTCTGGTGACTTAAGAAAACTTACAAACCATTAGAAGTAGCTGTCATTTTTTGTCAGCAGTCAGTACTAGGAAGCAGAAGCCTGGGGATCTTCTAGGGCTGTGGAAAGCTGTTGTAAACATTTTTATACTGACATGAGTGGAGAGATAATGTGGACACATGGATGCAAAATACCAGCAGGAGAAGATTGTAAAATTACTCGTGTTGCTGAGGCCTCCAGGAGCAGGTCATCAATATCCCAGCAGACACCTACCTGCAACTTCTCTGAACAATAATAAATGCTAATAACTCACAGCAGTGGGACAAAGTAGAAAGATTAATCACCACCAGCTTCCAAAGGGTACAATGAGACATTTCCAAAACCAGCATTCTCATAAAAACCTGGTAGCTGTGGGGAAGGTTCAAAAATGGATGCTCCTGATCCTCCCCAGCACAGGAGGGGGTTTAAGCAGAAGCAGAACATGCTGGGGAGGCACCCTGACCTCTGATTCCCCATTTTTCAGCATGTTTGTGTCTATCTCTACCCCATCTGACACTTCTCCCACTCCAGAGAGGTGAGGGCTTCTCCAGAAGCCTTTGGAGCTGGGGGCCCTGCAACAGCCTTTTGATTTTGTCTAATTGCTTTCTATTCACATTAAAATTTAATCAATCGTTCACTTGCTGTTATTAAACCGGATTTTTGTTACTCACCCACACATTTAAGGATATGTATTTAGTTTAAATATGTCCAAATACAGGTGCTATATATAAACATGTAAACATATTTTATATGCAGCTGTGTATATATAATTAAAATATTTATTTACGTGTATTTGTACAATTTTACATATAATTTTATATGCAACACATTATATATATAAAAATATATGCTTATTTATTGAAGGAGTGGTAGATATATATTGTGTATTTTTTACATAGGATCACTTCCTGGACAAAAGGAAACATGGAGCCAATCAATTGTTTCAGAAAGTGGCAACTGGCCAATCACATTAATGAGAAAACATGTCTGGTATGAGGCAGTCATGCACAGCAGCCACTGTGGGTGCTGGGGACAGGGCTCCCACAATGCCACATGAACCTGGGACCACCTGTGGCATACTGGGCTGTGCCCCTACCACCTCCATCCCAAGCTGTACCGTGTTCAGCCGTGCCTGTTGGCTTTTCCCAGTCTGTGCCCTAGTAGCAGCCCTTGGCACCTTTGTAGTGCAAAATAAGCACTCCCTTTGTTCAGTCATCTCAACGAATTTTCCTAAAGCTTTAACTTGCTTATTTTTACATTGCAAATCTTGCCTCTATAGGTCTCTATTAATTGTTCCAGCAACAGACTAATTGCTGAAATTACTGCTGTCAACAGCATTGCTTTCTTCTTCAGCCACAGTGTCTGTGGGCTAACCCAGGGTGCCCCACCTCAGATAATGGAAGCTTTTATTAATGCTCTGTGGTTGCTCTGTGTCATTTGCTTTCCAACTCTTGCCCAAGACAGGAAAATTAAGAAACGTGTTCTAGTCCTCAGCTTGCATCTTTCATTGGACATACCTGAACTGCAGAGCCTGCCTTAGCTGAATGTTGATGTGTTTTGTACAGACTGCAACTCTGCCAAGAGCAAACATTATTTTTGTAGTCCAACGGTAATGAAACTTTCCAGTTACATGAAGGAAGTGCATTCAGATCAAACAGAAGATTATATTAAATTGTTTGGTTCAACTGTAGATGCATTATGTCCATAGCAGGGACACAGAGTACTGGGTGTAAACTGGGCTCTGCATTTTCTTTTTTGTTTTTGGTTTTTTTTTTGTAGAGGAAGAATTCACATTGGATTTGCTGCTTAAGACCTAGAAAGTAGACTCAGCTGCAAATCCCCAAAAGAGATACTCATGTTCACCTAGCCCAGCTTTAGCAATCAGTGTTATTCATAAGTGCACTAATCCTGCTCCCATTTTCTTCGTGAAATGAACATGTTCATTTTTTTTCAACTAGGATGTCAGTGCTTGTTGCAGTGGCTGCCCCCGTGGCAGGGGTGGCCTGTGGGCCGGGGGTGGTGAGACAGCCCCCAAGTTTGAATCAACCCCCTTGGGTAAGCCTTAAGGCAGGGTGACCGAAAGGGCCTCTCCCAAGGCGTCCTGTCACTTTATGTTAATGTACCCCAGTTCTGTTACCCTGATTGGTTTGCTAATTCTCCACCCCCTGTACCCCTTATAAGTTCATGTTCTAGAATGTTCTCCTTTCCCTGCTTTCCCATTAGCCCTTGGTCCTGGGGCTCCTCCCTCCACCTTTCCCCATTGGCTCCCCTACCCTGGCCCCGCCTATGTACCGCCCCAGTGCCCTCAAACCATTGGTCCTGATGCTCTCCCTGCCCCATGTCACCCTCATACTTATACCCTGGACCCTCCTGTATTCTTGGTTTTTCGCCACTGTAGCTTTTCGGTTGCTCATGTTATGATCCAGTTTAAACCCAGAAAAGCCAAGAAGCCAAGTCTCTGTGCACAAACTGGAAAGAACTTAGAAGATTCAAAATACTCCCAGAAATGAGATTAAAGCCAAACAAGGCTAGATGTTCATGCCAAAAAAATTCTTGTATTTAATAGTGAAAGAGGTAAAGGGAAGGAAAGAAACAAATAGAGAAAAGTCAGAAAAAGCCAAGGTTACTTGAAAAGCATAGGGTAGGTCATCACCCCACTGGGCTACCTTTAGTGCTGCCAAGATGGGGTGGGGAGAGCAAAGCAGTTCTTGCGTTTTCTTTCTGTTGTTTGAAGTGTCTTACCTGCCTTCTCCAATCTCGGGAGCAGTTTGTCTGGAATGCGGTGGCCCGTCCTCCGAGTTGCAGGCGTGGTGCCCGGTCACTGCAGCCAAACCTTGGTCCACTTGCAGTGCTCTCACCATGGGGTGCAGGAGCAGGGTAGGAGTTCTACAACTCACTCGTGATTCTGGTCCAGGGGTGCAGGATCAGGGGGGTTCTCCTCAGGCGGGCAGCGTCGGCTCCAGGAGGCTTCAGAGTGTCTCGCAGCTGGCAATGGTGGTGGTGGGGGGGAAGGGAAAAAGTCAGAGACTCTGCCCCTCGCTTTTTCCTCCGCCTTGCACCAGTTTCAGCTTCCTTTTTATGGGCCTCAAGGCGGGCTACCCGTGGTCCAAACAGCCCGTATTATGATAAGCAGACAAAATGAGGAGGCGTTTTTGGAGCTTTTCAGGTTTTGAGCAGTTATAATGACAAAGCACTTTTGAACCATTGTGTTAAACAGTCCTAATGATGAAGCACTTTTTGGAGCTTTAGTCTTACTAGGCTCTTACGGCTCGGCAATAAACTCCAATGGAACTCTTTTCCTTATAACCCCCCTCTTACTTTGTTTTCCCTATCCATTTTGCTGCTGGGGGGCGCTGCCCGCGTCAGCCCTCAGCTTCTGCTACCTCAAAACCCCCTCCTTTTACCCCTGCCGTAGCCGCGTCCACTTACCCTGGTTGATTTTGTCAATTTGTGTATATTCAGTTGTTTGGAGTATTTTATTGTAAAGCCCTTTGCAGACGACGTTTCCTTTTTAAACAAAGAAAGGGGAGATGTTGCGGCAGCAGTCTCCAACCACGACAGGCTGGAAGCATCAGGTGACAGCTAGATGTTTTCACATGCTTAGAAAACCGTTAGAAAAAAGTAAAGAAATTCATGGACAATTATGAAATACAAAGGCACCTGGAGATCCCTGAGGTACAAACTACAAGTGACTGGAATTATTTGCCTTGGTCTTACGCACTTTATGACTGCTGCTGTCCAGCGTTAGAGAAAAGAACAGACAAGTCAGTAACACAGTATTTAACAACCCCCCCTCTCCAGCTTCTCCATGACAGTTGCTTTGCAGTGCTGCATTCAGATGCAGCCATGCTGTTTCATTGCAACACTTTAGTTTTCATTGCCATTTCAATCTGGTGAAGATGAGCTATGACTCCTTATTTGCTTTGATTTATTGTGCTGAGCCATACTTTGTTTCTACAAGACCACAGAGAAAAACTTGCTGAAGAGAAGCACAAAGGATGTTTCAGGTACCAGGTAACCAGGGCGTCTCACTGCTTACTTGGAAAATGGTCCAATGCCATCAGTCCTTGCAACAAATACAGGACAGGTTTATGTTGTCATGAAACTACTGTGAAACTGATCAAATTCAAGTGAATTCCAGGTATTCAGATGAAGGGATTGTTGGAGCTTGAAATTTCAAAGCAAAATTTGACAGGAGGAACATACGATCAGACAATGAGATAAATAGTTCCATTAACGACTCTATGCCCGGGCACAAGATTTTTCAGTTTGGGGTTTTGTGTCCATTCTTAACTAAAGATGTGCATTTGCTTCATGTATTATAAGTAAGGGTCTCTAGTACATTCTCATTTGTTTGACTGCATAGCCAGTGTGCAGGAAATTTTGAGTAGGTTTAGTCTGCTGTGTTGGTTTGGGCTTGACTTACCAATGCAATATACTTCAGGCTCAGTGTATGGCTTATGTTCTTTGATGAAAACAAATCTTTCACATATATGACCAAAACCCCAGCATTATGGCCTCACTAGAAGTTTCATTTTTGCTAAATAATTTGTATTGTTTTATCTCTCTACCAGCTCTATAATCCTAGTTCATCCTCAGGCTTTCCTAAGAGAAATCATTAGCCATGATACCCTCGAGTGACACCCTCGTGTTGTGGCACCATCATGTGTGTATGTGTGTTGATCTTTTCCATTTACAAGCTTGAAATGAGATTCACATAAGTGCAAGTTTCAGTATTGCTATAGAAAAGGAAAAGTATCTTGCGATTACAGGATTTTAAGCTCTCAGTGTACTCAAATATTTTATTCTTCTAAATCTTTTATTGCTTCATTTTTGTCGAGGTGGGAAGTGAAGGCTCTTTATGATTCTGAAATGGAAAATCTTGAAAACTCTCCAAAGCGAAATTTTGCTTTCAGAGTTTTTGCTCAGAGAAAGTCTGTGGGCAAGGGTTGCGATATGAATGGGCATTTTCAATGCTGTTCCATTTTGCAAGAAAACAGGGAAGTCTCTAAGGCACGAACAGAAAGAGTAGAATCTTCAGAAAAATAGGCTCTGTTTTCCATATTTATTAAGTAATATAAATACTCATTGTAAAAAATATAGAATATTAAAGAAATGGAATATTTCCAACAAGATGGGGAGAGGCCGTTAAAGAAAATATTGAGGTAAATTGCTTCTGTGATAGCTCTATCAGGAGAGTCAGTTTCATACATGTGCTTTCTCCTGCTGGGAAGATTAGTAAAGTGATTTTCAAATAATTTGATTTCTTTTTTGTCTCCATACCTTAAAGTTGCAGAACAGTTTGTATTGTCAGCATGCCTAAACAATTACACTGACCATGTTTATTCCAAAGTACTTCAAAGTCTTTGAAATCCTAATTTATTTCCATGGAAGTTATTTACATTCAAGTTACTGTAGTTCCTCCTTAAGAGAGAAGTTTTCTGTTGTATTCATTAAAAACTTACCAAATTGTCCTTTTCTTTTTCTGCAAGCTGGTTCTTTCTGGATGATAACCAGTAATAGCAGTTCTGAATTTGTCAGCTTGTAGGACTTCATGGGTAATGATACTCGTTTTTACCTCTTCTAATTCATTGCAGGCAATCAGTCTTAAAGAGTTCAGCTATAGTGTGAACATAGGGCAAGTGCAAATCCCCAGTGAATAGTGGAGGATTTAAAATATGAGTCCAAAATTTTACATAAAATTAATATCAATTTGTAGATATTTTCTAGCAATGATATTTTGACCATAGTCAATGTATAAGTAAAAAAGAAGGATTTTAAGTGTCATTCTGATTTATCAGATTCTGGAAACGTGAACCAATCTATGAAGAAGCAAATGCCCACGTTACCTGCTATTCTCTCCCACAACAATATTGATCTGTCCAGGACAGAGAGATACAACCTGAGTCATCTGAGAATTTAGGTCGTAGGATCAACGCAGCACAGCACGCATGCACTTCTGGTTTGGTAAAATTAATAAACATCTACGTGTATAAGTTCATAAAAATCAAATCAGATGCTTGAAAACCTGTAAGAAAATGGACTTGCTGAGCAGCTGTACTCAAATAATTCCTGCAAATCTGCAGACAATACACAAAATTACTTTCAAAATTCCTCTGACATTTTATGTGCAATTTATTTAAGCTAGTTCTGATTGATGATATATCAGACATATGTCTTCCTTCAGCAGGCAGTGGAGGCTGATGTTCCTCTCATCAGGAGTTTTAGGAGTTTGGTTCCTGTATTTCATTTGTATTTATGTTTTGCCATTTGTAAGTGTACAAAAGTTAATAGCCCTCAAGTGCATCTGCTGGGTGGCATTTAGAAAGTTCATCAGAAGCACTGAAACTTCTTTATCTCAGATGGGATGGTACAACATTCCCACGGATTTACAAGAGCCATTTATCAAAGAGGGCACCTGCTGCAGCACAAATATCAGCCAAGGTCAATTTTTGATCTAGTACAGTGCCATGTCCATTGATTTTCTAACTTCTACTACTTTTCCACAGAATCCTCTGAAAACAGATTTTAGATTTTCCTTCATAATGTTCGTAACCATACCTAATGCACTTTTGCAGGAGCATAACAGAGAAGAGGATCATTTGCTTTCCACCTACTGTACAAATGAGCAGGACATTGTCCCATCAATGCCTGGGGAAGACATACTTAATAACTTCCATTTGTATTAGTAGAAGTTTCCAGCATGGATGCCTGTGCATTTTATTGAGAGCAGATTTCAAATTGGACTCTAAATGTTTTCATATATTTTTAATTGTGTAAGTAAACCAGTGTAAAAATCCAGTGGAAGATTTACTTCCTTTCCAAACTGTTGCTGGATGAAATGTTATCACCTTTCTAAGGGAATAAAAATTGAGTCAATATTGCTGTTGAGAAGCCAGGTACTTTCCAGTAATAAGAACTATGAAAGCAGACTTCAATAAAAAAAGGAAGAAGAACAAAAAAGAAAGGGAGAATTCTGTTATGAGTATAGCAAACTTCTGCTTTTAAAGTAGGAGACTAATTACTAAATGAGTGGTCCGTCCTTAATTTGTACCATTTCACACTTCAAGTATAATTTGACCTGCAGTAAAGAATATGTTCTTCTGGCAAAGATAAATGATTCTTGTCAACAAACATGATGCTACCCTGATAACTAAAGTGTATCACCTCAATTATGCCCTCCAGACTGTATTCCCTTGATGTCATTGTCACACTCCCCAGTTGTTTTGATTCGTTCAGTGTCCTGTGTTGTACGTCAGAAGAGGGCTGTCAACACTGTGAAATGGCTGGGGTGATACTGACAGCTTGTCAGGGACCCACATTCTATAGACACAAGAAGCATGTAAATTCTTTGAGTGGTGTTGTCATGGGTAGTGGAAGAAAACTGATTGGGGGGGGGGCTTTATATACCCATTTATGCAAGGACTTCCGGAAATACCAAGTTAATTGGCAGAAGAGTAAATTACCTGAATCATTTAGGACCTGCCTCTGAAAGCCCACACTAGTTTCTGCGTTTGAAAAATTTTTAGAGGAGAAGCAGCAAACATGTATGATGACATCGATGCAAATTAGCAAATTACCTACAGTTAGCATCTGAGATTTAGACACTGACATGATATGACAAACAATTTAAGTCATCTACTCTCTCCTTTGGTCAGTAACATCAGCCCTCCCCACAGATCAGAGAGAAGTGTGGCTGTTTTCTGCTATGCTTTTGAGCAGGTGGCCAGGAGTGATGTTTGTGCTGGCAGATTGGCTGTTAAAGTCTGCAAGGGGCTCAGAATGAAAAAGCAAACTGAAAACTTAATCCAGATAAGAACAAGAATCCCCATTACAGTCAACCTAAAAATGCATGAAATTAAGATGGGTTTGGCCCAATGCTCTATAATTAAAGAGTTGTGGGCTTTCAATCAGAGAAAAATGTCATCTCGCTCCCTTATTAGGTGCCAGAGTAACTTAGCTTCATTTCATGGTTCTTGCACATAAATTGCCCTTAGATTGATCAATGTGGGGAAGTTCCTTAGTGTTGTACATGGCAATTTATGTCACAGCAATTCCTTTGGGTTCTAAGGAGAAATAGAGCCATCCTAGCAGAAATGTAATCACTAGATATATCATGGCTATGCTGCACTAGTCACGTTCATTTTCAGGTGCTGTATGGTTGGGGAGGGCCAGGGAACACAGGCAGGGAATTGTTCACAAAGTTTCTTCCCTTCTCATGGTTCAGTGGGAAGCAGAGTCCTACATTCACAGTCCCTACTGAGCTTTGGGGGGAGAGAGGAAGTGCTGTTTATTGTTAGTGTTGTTGTGGGAAGAGGGAGACACATGAGTTTTGTCGGTTTGATGTGAGGCTCATGAGATCTGATAGAATTTTTCTGACTGAAGGAAGGCATCTCTGTGGTCAAAGCCAGTGGGGCAATAAAGCTTTCATCAGAGTTGTCAGAGATACACACACCTAGACCTCACACATAAGAACTGGGTAGAACCGTCCTCATAGGAGATTCCAAGGTGGTTGTGTCCATTCCTTTGAAAGCAAAGTCATTTATATTGTAGTTCCTATATAGGCATTGAAGAACTTAAATTTGACCAATCAAGACTGAAAATTATGTACAAAATCACCAGTTGTCTCAAATCCTTTTGACCCTTCTTGGACATCTGCAGTGTCTCATTTTGCAGTCACTGGTTTTTACAAGGTAGGCTGCCAACAAAGGTTTTGTTATAACCACGTGTTACAACCTAGACAGTGAATATAAAACATAGTAAAAATCTGTCCTTCTAAAAGCAGGCAGAATAGCTAAGAGAAAATATGACATTCTAGTCATAGCTACAGGTATTTTCTTATGTAGAGCTGTGCCACTTAGGGAGGGAAGTTGATGCCAGTTCAGGCAACTATCTCAGGTGAAATCAAGAGGAGATAAAGCTGGAAGCCAAATTCTCTGTAGAGTCAATATTAAAAAAAAATTATTCCCCAAAAGACAACTGAGTCTACCCAAATTTGATTCTTATATCTAAGCTGTGTCAATAGCTGTGTATGATCTTCAGGTATCAGCAAGGTTCAGGAGGGGTTTTTGGAGGTCTCAGTCCCAGATATAGGTGGCATTCCTTAGCTTTAACCCCCAACATATCCCAAATCAAGAAAGAATAAAAATGTCCCAAATCTATACTGACTCCTGTGTGAGATCTCCCTAGTAATTCTGAGACATGCTTATGACATCTGACAAATCACTGGCATATTTTTTGTTAAAGTAGGTTTTGTAATAATACCCAATTTAAAGCCGTATTCCTTTAGTTAATATTCCAATAAGAGATTTTTATGGTTCATTATAAATCATTAATTTTATCCATATGTATTTTAAATGGCCAATGTATTCCCCTAGTTGCTTAAACTCTATTTTTTTTCTTTCATGTGTTGTTCTTTGGATTGAGCTACTTCTTCAAAGAGCCAAAGTACTGATTAAACAACGATTTATAATAGGATTATCATTTAGTGATCCATATTCTCCAAAAATTACACAAATTGAGTTCAAAGCCTGTCGTTTCTTTTTACAGTGAGATCTCTAAATTTACTTCCATGTCTTTTGAAATAGCTACTTACCAGATTAAGTATCAGTATTGCAGCAAAGGTGTCATGATATAACTAATCATTTCCTGGTTGCTTTTTATAAAATGAATACTTGATGTTATCTTTTGTGAACAATACAATTCTATCCCATAGTTTCCACTTAGCTTCTTAATAAACTCTCTTCAAATTATTTTGTGGAATCCTCTGCTTTGACAAAGTCTGTCAAAGAATTTCAAGTGATTTAGCCACTGAAAAAAAAAAATTTAAAGAAGGTGTATTCATTTCAGAAAGTAAAATGGGAGAAACGTGAGCATTCCTGTATTAAAATACAGTCTAATCACAGGAGTTCAGATTAAGCATTTTTGTAGAGGAATCCAAACATGTGAACTGCTCAGCTGTGGGCAGGTACTCTGCCTCTTCTGTCATGTAGGGATAGTCCTCCAACACCTGCCACGTTGCCAGCATGCTTAAGAAAAAAAAACTTGGGAAATCTTTATTCCATGCTCTGCTTGACCACGGTTAGAGATCCAGCTGCCAGTCTGCCTCAGAACAGCAGCAGAACAATTATGTTGCCAGAGAAGATTGAGAGTGAAGAGGTTGGGTGAAGTCCTGATTCCCGGATGGGACTAACCGGCACAACAGCCTCTTTTCCCTGGAAATGGTGCTTAAATTACAGAACAAGATTTGGGCTATTTGTACAGAATTCATCAATCTGCTTTTGCACTGTGAGTTCAACATATCTAGAGCACATCTGGCTCACTGTCACACAGAAGGCAGCTGTGCAACGTGTGTGTGTGTGTATTTCAGTCCAGGAAATCCCAGGCAGAAACATGACAAACAGTTCCTGGCTTCTTCCATCAACTTACAAACATTATGGAGAAATTCACAGACTAACACATTCCAAAATCAGTGGGTTAAGAAGATGTCTTCCAGCTCTATATGTTATTTCAAAATGTGAATTGGGGTGATCTTTGTCTTGTTTTGAAATACGTCAGTGTCACACATAGTGGTGGACCATTGATTTGTATCTGCATCCCTCTTCAGAATTTTCTTGAAATACTTGGAGGATAAGCCACTGAACTTGGTAGTTACAAATTAGTGCTCTATGATCCAGAACAGAGTGTGTCAGTGCAGACCTTCTGTCCAAAAATTCCCACATCTTTTCATAACCTGCACTTGAAGTCTTCCTAGAGTTGCACATGCAGGTTCTTATTTGCCCTTTATCCTAACTAGGCCCCTATGGAGAAAATGTGAGAGACATGTACAGCAGATCCTTTTCATAAACAAGTTGTGCTATTTTGTCAGTTAGCTTGGTTTCCAGAGCCTTCAGAAACAGAACTTCAGCATAGCCACCCGACTGCAAGTTTCTCTTTCATTTTTTCCCTGTAAAACTGCTCATAAAATGTCTCTTCAAATAGACCTGAAAGAAATTACATTCCCAAGATGTATCAGATTTTATCTAAAATAAAGAAATAAATATGGCTCTGGTGCAGCATTTAAGTTTCTAAAGTAAACATTACCAGAATCACTTACCTGCAACAGGAAACAGCCCAAATACTTGTAGATACCTCCAGTGAGAGTGGAGAAGGAATCAAATGTGAAATGCAAAGCTTGGCATATGGATAACTTCAACACAATTTTTGGGTGGGTATTTGAGTTGCAAAGAACAGTGTTTAGTGGCAAATAGTATCTGTGACAATATATTCAAAGGATGATACAAATTAAGGGTTGGTAGATAACTGACATGTATGTTCTCTACCCAGTTCCAGCCAATACAGACTTGGGGATAAAAATAAATACAGGTGAATGGTCTCAAGACGATTTGTCTTGAGATACCACCAGGAAAAATATGGCCTTATCTTGTGTTATAGATCATAACTATCAGTGATTACACCTTCAGTTTGCATTAAGTTTATGGTGTTCTGAGGTAATACTTCGTGTCAATAGGGAAGCGTGGTCCAAAGTAGCAAACACTGTTTTGAGATCCAGGCTCTGTGATTTGGCAATGGTGTTTGAACAATCAGACATTATCTTTTTAAGCCAATTTTCAACAAATTCGAACCATACAACTGCACAGCCATTGCAAATATCTTCCAGAGTTTTAAAAACAAATCACAAGAGAGAAGATGAACAGATTTCATTAGGTTCAAGGGAACACTGAAAAAATGTATGTGAATAGAGTCATAGAGACAGCAAATATTGCTAGTGGTAGTTATTAAATACTTGGAGATATAGGATTCACTGAAAAGTTATTTTTTCTCATTTGTTGTCTCTGTACTGGCTTCCTTCTCAGCAAAAAAATGTTTTAATAATGGTGAATTGTTTGAAGTGTCATTTGTTACGACTTGCAAGAGTCTTCCAAAAGTCTTCAGGCAGGACAGGAATAAACCTTACGTATCATTAAAATGGGAAGAAATAGTTGGAAAGAGTAGAAGATATCCTGTATAAAAATATTTTACAGGTATCTGAATTTGCAATCAGTTTACTGTCTTGTTGCTTTTTAGAAAATCATAAAGAGAAAATTTCCACAATAGCAACCTTTAAAACAATGTTCATGTTTAAACTAAATTAAATTTGAAATAGCCTTTTAGTGACTTCCACAGTAAACTGGTACAAAACAATAGTATTATTCAGGGCGTATATGATTTGGGCAAATACACTGTAATATTTCACCTATTAAATTGAAGCAATTCAGTCAGCCTGCTTGATTGGATTGGTGGCAACATCTGGTCTGCTTGAGACTGAATAGTTTTGTTCTGCCTTTTTTGTGTCTAGATGGCTTTTGCTGTTTTAATTAGACAGCTCCAGTATGGTCTCAAGCCCCTGATTAATATATTAATCACCTTGGCACAACTAAGTGCCCTTTTAAAAGAGTGTCAGGTAGGGAATTTTAAGCTTGTATGAAACTGTGTCATATAATTACACATTTCAGTTTCAGCTTTCGTGGACTCAGCAGCTGCACAATAGCCTCAGTACAATTTGTCTAGCCTGAGAAAGGGTGTGCAACCCAGATTACAACGAGGCAGCATATGGCCAACATCTGAGAATTTAACTGAGTGCTTGAAGAATTTCTCCTATGCTCTGTCCAGGTCCCAGGGGACCAAGTGGGTCAAATATGAGATTTCTGAGATTTCCAAGGGAAGAATGAAATTCAGCTGTGCAGTGATTTTTTTCTGTCTTCATTTTTCCCCCTCTTTTGTGATATAAATACCTGAGATTTGCCTTGATCTGAGAGGTTGCCCTTTATCCTGACCACTACAAAAATGATAAGGAGTGGACTCAGTTGGTGCCTGTGGTGAAATCTTTTTTAGTGGAGACAATTCCTGTGATTTGGCTATTTAAATGTGAGATAGACAATAGATTTGCACCCCAAATGACATCTAGGGGCAAATCTGTTGCTTGGAAAGAGTGGCTTGAGTTTGGAAGTGGAAAGGCACAGGTAAACCCAGAAATTTGTTCAGAATTAGGACATTTCCAACTAGAATTAAAAGTTCATCCAAAATCGCACTCTTCGTATTACTACACTATTTAGTTACTTTCTGCAGCAACTTATATGAATCAGTCCTGATGATGTTGAGTTCAGTGATCTGTAAAACCAGCACTTACTCTTTTTGCTTTGGGAGGTACAACCTGTCCAGTGGTAATATAATGAGATTCATTGATGAGGTCCGTATAATGAGATGTGTATTGAGGTCTTACATGTCTTTATTGGACTACACTGCACTGATCATTAATGATAAGCAAGGGGGAAAGTAAAGCCAAACTGGATGAAGTGTCCCACCAGCTTGCAGGCAAAAGATATCATAAAAAGCACTTTTCCTGACAGGATTACTGATGATTACTGAGTATCACAGGTAGGAATCAAATCTTCTGGTTGTTATTGAAGTATATCATAAACCAGGAGCTGGATTCTGTGAATAGAAAACATCAATGAGAGGAGACCTACTTCTCATTTCACGTTTCATGTTCCATATTTCCCATTTCATACTTATTTTCTCCTCCTCGACCTCACGTACAGAGATGATCTAGAGTAACTCCACTGGCTTTGTGAAGATGCACAAAGCATGAAACAGCTCAGAACTCTGAGATGGCAGAACTAAAAATGCACTACTGCAAAAGGGAGAGTTCTATTTCCCAGTCGATTGGGTTGCAGATAAGTGGTGTGTAAGCTTTACCTGTCATTCCTTCAATGGGAACTTCCACCTCCGCTTCTGCCTACCAGTGAATGAAATGTAGAGTTCTGACATCACCTTCCCATTGAATCTCTGTCATAAAGCAACCAAATTTGTTACATGACGAGATTAAAACCAGAGCTGGACTAGATGAAGTTCAGCAGCTGAACTTCATCTAGCTCCTGAGAATGGTTGTCATAAGCATGTCCAAGACAATCCAGCAAGAACAAGTTATTCAGTTATTCCAGTCATTTCCGTAGGAATTAGTGCTCAGGTCAGGTGCTCTTGCAAGCAGCAGGTGTCCAAAGACAGGGCACGGCCTGACATTACAAAAAGAGCAGATATTGGCTGCACTGTTGTGTACAAGCCCTCTCAGACAGCCAATGCTCCAGTGCCTGCACGGTGCACACTGACCGTGATTTCTGTAGGTGATACACACAGAGCTGCATCTCTAAGCCATTCAACAAACTTGTTGAATCCTCCTACCTTTTGTCTTACGCTGTGCCTATGCTTCATTGTCTAGCACAGGCAATATACTTTGAGTTGCACATAATTCCTATTTTGCTTTAATATCTAGTTTCACACAACTGAAAAAAGACATTGATTTATTTATCTGTGAGGCATAAAATTGTTAATAGCAATTAAGCAAAAATCTTATTCCACAAAAACTCCAGCAGATTCATCTTTGTTTTCATGGTCAGATAATGTATTTGTTCAGTGTCATTGGAGCATATGGTTAAGGGTAACAGTGTTTTTACTAACATGTTACATAGAGAGAAGTTGTAGAACATCTGGGGGCTTTTTTTGCATTTTCATGCGTTTGTGCATTCCAAATTCATTTCATTGTCCATGAAGTTGTAATGATTTTTCAGTCTTTCCAGGCAGATTTTTAAATGTATTAAATCATGAGAAATATTTGGATTTTTAACTTATTTATGGTTACTAAGCACTACAAAGACAAGGTAGAACTAAAACCAACTATTTAGGCATACGTCAAAAATACAGTTATCTTGGATATAGAAAAATTTTAAATGTAAAATTTCTTTCCATTCTATGATGATTGAAACTAATTTTTCATTCTTTCTGAATCTTCTGTAACACATTTTAAGATCTATTTACCCATTTTTTGTAAAAATATGTGAAGTAAAATTTTGAGAATATCTTGTTTGTTTTATTTAGAAAGAGGCTGAGAAAAAAATTGACTCAGATTAGAATTTTTATTAAGTTGGCTGCCTTTCCATTAACTATTAATTTAAAACAAAGGAAAGATTTTCTCTTCAATTTTCATTCATCTGTCAGAAACATTTAGTATAAGTAGCAGAAGGCAAACTACCCAACTGTCGTTAATTCATTTTAGAGCTAAGCATATATTTGGGTTTTCTCTGTGAACAACGACAGAATATTTGCGTTCCAAGTACTTTCTCACTTTCACTACCTTCTTAAATTCGAATACTAAGATTTTGTAAAACTGAATAACATTTCATGAAATGTAGTCATTAAGTTGAATAAAAGAAAGAGAAAGGGATGTTTTAATTGTTTGACAATGGAAGATCACACAGATTCTCAGTGGGGCAGATGGTGGACATGGTGCATCCTGTGGCTGGCTGAGTGGTGGATGGAGTTGCAGAAGGGTTCCAGGGCCAAGGACTCCTGAGGTGGAGCAGACAGCCTTTCTGGGGGATTGAAACAGTTCCAGGGGATGCTGAGCCCAGCACTGAAAAGACCGAGGTTCTCAACACTTTCTTCACCTCTGTCTATCCAGCAATGTTGAGCCCCAGGCCTTGGGAACAGGAATCCAGGTTGATGTGAGCACAGACCCACTGTCAGTGAAGGAAGGATTGGGGTATGAACTATTAGAGGAGCCTGAGCCCTACAAATCAATGGGCCTTGGCAATATCTTCTGAGGGTGTTGAGAGAGCTGTCTGACGCCATGGCAAGGCCACTTTCCGTAAGCTCTGAGAAATTGTGGAGATTAGGTGGTGTCCCAGGAGACTGGAAGAAAGCTGATGTTGACTCTATCTGCAAGAAGGGTTTAAAGGAGGATCCAGGAAATGATAGGCCCATCGGTCTTGTTCGGTCCCTGGGGAAGTTATGGAATGAAGGCTCCTAGGAGACATCAGAAGTCGAATGAAGCACATGATTGGGAAAAACCAGTATGGATTCACCAAGAACAAGTCGTGCTTAAAAAAACTGATAACCTTCTGTGACAAAGCAATCTACTCAGTTGGTGGGGGACTAGCAATGGGCATTGTCTACGTAGATTTATCCAAGCTTTTTGATGCGGTTTCCCGTGGTCTCCTCCTATGTTAAGGTCTGGACAAGTGGTCTGTGCAGTGGATGGGGAATTGGCTGACAGGCTGCACCCAGAACGTGGTGGTAAATAGCTTCCTTCAAGACAGCAATCTGTCACATTTGGGGTCCCCAGGGATCAATATTGAGTCCAACCCTGGTTAATATCTTGGACCAGAGGGGCCATGAGGCCCCTTCTAATCTGATATTCTATGATTCTACAGTAGTGACATGGGTAAGTAGTGGAGCTCAAGGACAGCACATTAATATTAACCAACAGTGGAGCAGAGGATAAACTAATTAAAGAATAAAGAAGCAAGATTCAATCTTCCCAACTCAGAGCTGGTGTCAGCCTTTGTAAGTTGAGCAGAGTCATGCCTGTAAAGATGTCGGGTCTCCAATGAAAAACCCTCTGCTTCTGGAAGTGATGTTAGCATTTTATTCCTTAATGTTATTATATGGCAACCTGGAAAATAATGTCAATTTGTAGAGCAATACAAGCAAAAGACACATTCACCTGAAAAATTCACATTTCATTCACACGTGCAGGAGGAAGGATTGAATTTTAAAAGACAGCGAATCAGAAAAACACTTTGATTATCGAAAAGGCATATGTTCTCAGTGTGATGTAGTAGTAATATAGTCTTTGGATGCATAGACATGTAGGGGTGTCTACTCATTAAGGCATGCTTAAGTTATCATTCAGAGCTGGAAGCATTGTGTCTGTATCAGGGCAGTGCTCCACGCAAGGCTAATCCGTCCTGCTGAGAGTTGACACAGCCCTGAACTGTGCCAGGAAAAACCCACAGGAAAAAAAGTCTTGAAAAAAACCCCGATCCAACTCACTGCTCTTGTACACAGCATTAGAGATATCTGGTGAAATATCATACACGTTCTGTGACCTCTGCTCAGCTTCGTGAAGATAAAGATGAATGATTCAGTCATGGTGCACCAGCACAAACTCCCAGACAGCATCACTCACTGCTGCTGGGCAGCTGTCAGACCCAATAAGATTGCTCTGCTGTTTTGACTGAAGATGGCACACTCATGAGAAGCAAGTATGAACCAAGGGTGGTAACTAACACCACATAATTTTTTTAAGTGTCTACAGTGCAGGTGTTTATAGACCAGTTTATTGGCCTCAGCACAGCTAATGAAAATCTGGTCAGTGAAGTCAATGAGTAAGAACTCATTGCCTGAATAAGGACGGTGCATGCCATTTGAGATGACATGGAGGATGTCGTATATCGACAAAGGGCTGGGCTATATGACCCCATCCCAGAGGGAAACCAGTGCTCTGCTGCAGCAGCAGCAGCAGTAGCAGGAGAAGGATGCACAGGTTAGCCCACAGCATCTAGCTGGCACTAGGCACTGATGATCTGGCAGCTGAATATTGCTACTAATTTTTCTTTTCTGAGAATAGGCATCTATATTGGGAATCCAGAAATCTCTTTGAATTCACTGTTTATTAAATTTCTGTTGTCTATAGTTTCCTAAATTTTTCACACACATAGGTGTTATACAACTCTGTAACACCTCAATTTGGTGTCTAAATCTGGAGCCTCATTTCTGACAATCAAGAAGACACAGAATTGTGTACTGGATGTTCCAGCCTATGCATACCTGAGGCACAGTGTTACTACTATTTTCCAAAGCACTACCTCATTTCCAGAAATTCCTTTTTGGAACGCAAACATTGTTTTTCTCAGACTTTCCCAAACACTGATTTTCAGGGGATGATCCCAGGGATGAAAACTTCATAAAATAAAGAATTTGCAGGTGTGTGAATGCAGGGTACAAACATAGCAAGCTTTGCTGCAGTCTCCCTTTGAAACTCCTGATTTTGTGGACATTTGCACTTCGACTCACACCTGCAAAACAAATCTGTCTAATCCCAGTTCCAGAGGCAAATGACCTGAGACATGTCAAGTGAAATTTATCAATCACAATCACTAAGGCCAAATCTGTTTCATGCAGTGGAGCAATGTGCTGAGATTTAAAGTAGTGTAGGCCCAAGTCGGTAACCAGAGCAGTGTGTAAAGCCAGCTTGGATCTGGAATTAATAATTCATTTATGTGTAGCCACTGGCAGGGTTTAGCTAAGGTGAGCTGAGGAGTAGTTCTGAGCAAGGTTTGCTGTACAGATTAAAGCCTTCTCTGCACTAGTCAACACTTCTGAATCCAGACCTGACATCCCCATCCCTCATGTGGAGTGAGCCAGAAGCAGAACTGAGGAAGCCCAAGCTGAAACTGCCACATCCCTTTCCCATGGAGAGCTACAACCTCCCATTAAAATATGACACAGATAGCAGGAAAATCTGATCACCTGTATACAGAGAGATGAAAATGTCACTGTCGTAAAATATTCACTGTAACAGGAAATGGATTATCAGATATTTTGAGTTCCCTCTGGCAATATGCTGATAAAAAAAGGCAAATAATTTCAGTTTATCTCAAATAACTGGACTCTTCACCTATATATTTGATAAGATAAGCAAGAAAAATATAATTTTAAATTTATAAAATGCTGAGCTTATGATTAAAAGTAATGAGTCTGATCTTTTCAGGGATTCTTTTTTCAGTTCAGCTTAATACTTTTGTTCTATTTGTTGGAAGTTAGGAAAAGGAAATACACTTATTTTATTCAATAAGAACTGTAAAATAAAGTGCAATTAAACCCTGCTACTTACAGATACTTCAAACAGGCAAACTTGAAAAAAAAAATAGAAAAACACTTTGAGGAATCCAAATTACATCTTCTATCAAAAATGGAGTTTTGGTGTCAGGTGAAAAGACATAGTAACCAATCTAAGCTATCAAATATTAATACAGTCAATGTAGAACACGCTTATATTCGTAGTCCTCTTGGACTAATGCCAGCTAATTTCACATTTCCCCTGTTTAATTCCTTTTTACTCTTGCTCTTGTCACCTAGAACATCACTGACAACCTACACCATTTGGTTAAAATATTGTCCTTTCATTTTTCACAGACAAAAACCCCATCTGCAGCAGATGCCTCAAGCAAGTCTTGATAGGTTACAAGGCTACACCAGATATTACATGGGTACCTGGCGGGCTTAGAGAAATCTGCCATGCGCTGGGTCTGTTTTAGGCTAATAGCCAGGACATCCCTTGGCCCAGGCATCAGGCAGAGATAACAAAGAAGCTTCTCACAACAAGCCCTCGGAAACGGCACACAGGGGCTTACATGCCTTGGCAGGCTTTGCAGCGGAATGTGAAGGGAGGAGATAACTTTTACATTTGGATACACTGAGAAACCGTGATAAAAATTGTAATCAGATCATTATCACATTGCCAGAATGTCCAATTCAATTACAAATCTTGGATGTATAATAAGTACGTCTATGTAGCCTTGGGCCCATATTCTTTACCCTGTACTAAAATTTCTTTTGGCTACAGTACAAATTTCAGTCAAGCAGTAAATTTCAGGGCCAGAAGAACATCATGGCTACAAGATGAAACTGTGCCTGAGTGAATTTTGGCTTGACAGAGCAGAGGAGGAGGAGGAGGAGCATCAGGGCATGTCTCCAACATAGGCTCCAGCCTCACACAGCAAATGGTTCCTGGCTTCCTTCTGCTTCATGCCTGTCCCTGGTACTGAGTGGCAGCAGGGTGCTTAGGAAAATGGTGAGGAGCTCGTCCTCCTGGGCCTCAGGCAAGTATCATACAAGCTCTTGACTGTGAACCTCCTGCTCTGAGACTACATTTAGCTTCACTGACACAGTTTGTGATAACTCTGGTCTCAAGCTTCACATAACTCTTTACACCCTGCTGATCCAACAACCTGTTCTTAAACCCATTATTAGACTTCGAAGGCAGTGAGGTTGTACTCCAGATAAGGAAAGTTGTGGTTTGTGTACTGCCAGAGACATTTTCACCTAAAGGTCTCTTTGGTCAAGTATCACACATCAGCTGCATTGCACTGCTTGGCCAGGTCCCCAGTGGGCAGCAGTTAGAGACACAGAAGCCTTAACCTCTTTTGGGTTCATTTCAAAGGTGTCAGCACTGTGCTGGTGCTGCCAAAGTTGCCACATGGTTTTGTAGTATAAACTGAGGTTACATGTTGGGCACTAGAGAGACTGGCATGATGTGAGTAATTTTTCAGTGGGCAAATCCTGTTGGACTAACACTGGATAACTTCGTAGGGCAGGAATCAACCACCAGTGGCATCAGTGTCTGAAAAGAACAAGAGGAGGTGCAGTGAAAACCCTATTAATTGATGCATTTTAACAAGCTGAGGTGTGTGTACCCAACTCAGAGCAGTGAGAGCAGGATCCTAATCTGTAAACACAGGCCCATATACAAATCAAAGATCTGTTATTAGTTGCTGAAACAGAGCTTGCTTTGAAACCTCTTCCTGTCAGTTGCTGTAAGCACATTTATTAACTCAATAGGAGTGGTGAGTGTCCTTTGCTCCAGCTGAGAGGCAGCTGAAAAAGCCTGTATTTCTGTAATGGAAGGGGCTTTTCTGACCAGTCTGATTAGCAAGACGGAGCAATTTATTTACAAGCAGAGGATTCACAGTAATGCCGTTTTTCATAGCCAGCCACAGAGGTCAACTATATTTCCTCCAGAGTCCTGAGCATGTTAACACTTTGAAACACATCATAGGATCAAGCTCGTAGTTTATCTGTCATTGCTCTCTGAGCTGAGCATTTTGTTTTGAAAGAAGGTGCTTTAGTCCATGGTTTTGGACATATTCCCCTGTTCACTGTCATTTGGGCCTTGTGCTAACTCCCACATGGATCTAATCCAAACAGCTCAGCCACCCTAATTGTGCAGATACGGAAAAATAATTTACTTTTTCCTTATATCTCATTAACAAAAGTATTTATCATTCCAAGGACTGTTTTTGTGAGGGGACATCTTCTCCAGCACTGCATGAATTCCCTAAGGATTATTAGCTGTATCACAGCAATTTTCTAATTCATGGATGCAAGTATCAAGGTGACTTATAAAGAGAAAAAAAATAGTTTCTTCTTTGCTCTTATGTGAGGGATAAAGAAAGACTAGAAATTTTCTGCTAAAAATTCCTTTCTCTATTGAGAGTATTATGTGTACTTTGCTGTTTTGTGAGAATCTTCTGGGATCAATCAGAGAACTACTGGATGTATAAGAAAACTCTAATTCAGATACCACTGTCTAAGGTGGGAAAGGGGTTTAGTCAGATTTTTATGTCATTAAAAATTATGAAAGACATTTTAGCAGTAATCTTGATAGAAATCGGCTTTTAGAATTAAATTCTCATGCCTTTTCCATGAGATAACATGAAGTAAAGCTAGGATTGATGTTCCTGAAAGCACCTCTCTTTCTGTGTCTTGGCAATGTATGTGTCAGTTCCTGAGAATTTTTGAACCAATTGACCAATTTCAAACAAATTCGATTTTGGTGCCTGTGGCCCAAAAGTACTACATTCTCGTAAACTTCATGGGAAATGGTGGTTCTACAGGGGAGAAAAATCCAAATCAGCACCCCTCTGGTGGAAAATCTGGATTATTTGGTAGCATTGTGGAACTCCATGGCAGCTCCTTGGTCAAGACATCTGTAGGTTCAAGTGTGAACTGGTAAACAGAGATCACTGGCAAACACTGAGGGTGCTTTATGGGACATGTTGGAAAACAGAGGTGCTGTAAGGGTTGTAGGGAAAATGGAGCCCACAAAATGTTGCAGAAGGGATCCTTTTTTTCTTAGCAAATTGTCCTCAAAAGAAAAGGATTTGGGGCAGATGCTTCCTGGCATAAACTACCACGAACTTAATTACAGTAGTTGATTATCTGACCACAGCTGCAGTGCTTATGAAAAGGGAGACTTAGATCATGAAGGAGATTCTAGCCACAGCAAATTGCTTATTTTGTTTGTCCCTCTTCTTTCTGTCAGAAGGTCAAAAAAGTTGAATATTTAGACCATACTGGTTATTGACAGAGTTCCGGTCAAATATTAATTAATGACTTGTCACAGTACCCCTGTGAATGTTGCATACATTCCAGTAAACCATGGTAATGATAATGATGCAGGGGAGGCTGAAACACTGAGACTGCTTTTCTTGCTCCAGAACACGCAATGAGTCAGGAGGACAGGAATTCAGAGTAGCTATGCACAGTCCCTAGGAGAAAACTTCATACTGAGCTGAAGACACGGGCACTGAGAGTCCCCCAACCCTTATCCCAAGGTGAAGAAATGAGGCAGAGAATTATGTCAGTTGTCGGGTGCACTGGCAGAGGCCTTGACTATTAATTGTCCATTCGCCCTGAAATTCCCTTTTTGCAGGCCTACATAAGAGGAGCAGTTCCAGTCACACTCATACTAAATCCACTAGGTTGCTGAGTATGTGATTTGTTGGAGATTGTTCAGCAATCTTTAATGAGAGCATCTCTAACAGCTTTTAGTTCATCAATCAAAACAGCAGCATCTGCATCCTTTCTTCCCTATCAATTTTGCCATATTTTTGTTTCTTCCTTCTGGGCTCTTCATCAGCTGCATCTCCTGCCAGCCTCCCCCTCATCACCCATCAGTTGCCACTGCAGAAAAAAATGCTGATTTCCATACTGTCACAGCATCTCAAGAAACAAAACACAAATGGTTAACTGTAAATTATTTGGATAACAGCCATGACCTCCCCAGCAGTTACCTGAGTGCTTCTGTTCTGCTTAAATTTTCTTCATGCCACAGAATTGCCAGTGCAAACCACACACTGCAGGGACCACAGCAGCTAACAGAGCTGGCAACTGGCCAGCGTGTGCCATGCTGGGGGAGGGTCAGGGGGAGAGCACCCCGTACAGGTGGGACAGATCCATGCGTATGGACCCCCTAAATCAGACAGGTGTAGAAATAGATCAAAAGCAGCAAACCTTCAAGATAAGAAATCTATTTCAATGATGCTGCAGGAACCAGAGGGGTGGGGTTTTTTTGGTTTTGGTTTTGACTTTTTTTTTGGCTTGCTTTCTTGTGTGCTTAGCTCAGGCCAAGGGAAAAAAGATGAATTCTATGATCTGGCAATAAAGCTGCATAGCAATACTTTGCTTCTTGGTAATAACTTTCAGGGAGTTTCTTATTAAAACTTCAGTGCTGCATTGCACACATGCACAGAGCTCAGCTTAACAGCGTAGCCAACAGCAGAACACTTCACTGCAACTCCCTGATACCCAGCTTGAGCATGAGGTGTAAATCATGCTTTGTTTTTATTAACACCCTGATTCCAGAAGGCAAAAGTTATACGTTTAAGCCCATCCCTGTGAGCACTGCTGATATGAACAATGACTTTCCAATATCAGACAGCTATAACTCACTATAGGAACTATCTGGATGGAATTTAAATGGCAAAAATACATTCCGAAGGGGCTGGACACATACACTAGCAAAGGCAGGCCTGGCAGTTCCTGGGAGATAGCTCTGGGAAACGTGTCTTCTGCTAGAGAAAGCTGAAAGGATTTACTGATGCTCTCAGACACAGTCCAGACCATTTTCAATATTTGTCCTGGCAAATAGGAACAGAAGGAGGATGAATAGTGGCAACAGGGAAATGGGATGCAGAAGGAAACAGGAAGTAGAGCAAGAAGTAGAGGAAGTGTAACACTAATTAAAGAGGAAAATATAAGTCTTGGTTACGGGGATCAGTACCAGCCTTGTGAAGAAAAGTACGTTAATGTAAGTGTGACTCTTACTCGTCTGCCCCTTGGTTTAAACTAGAGTTTTATACTCTATAACAGCTACCTTACAGAAGTTACCCCTTTCGGCAGGGGGAAGTAAGGAGCTATGCAAGTTGCAGATAAAGGACAAGACTGAGATGTCATTCTTTGTACTGTCCTGAAATATCTGTGGTCAGAATCAAATGATCCTGAGAGATCAGAAAAATGCAGTCTTAGGTAAATATCTGGAAGTCAAGATTTTTCAGGGGTTTTTAGCTTGGTTTTAAGGCATTGAGTGAATGTAGGCATGATAGCATAGGGTTAAAATGTTTTGAATTGTAGTAGCTAGAGTAGGCCCCGAGAGCAAGATGAACATTCTGTTCAGGCCAGCCCAGACCTGTGCACTTGCCTGGACGGTAAGAGGCAAGCCTGAACTTGAGGGGCAAGAAACTAAGATAGATAAGTTAATTGTGTAGCTGCACCTGGGAAAGGGGGCTGAAAGTTATGCTTGGGTGAAGACAATATACACAGTAATGAGTAGATGATAGTTTGGGGGGGTTTTGAGATTTATGCTTGGGTAAATGATTAATACGTGATTGTACAACGAGCGGGGTATATAATGTGAGCACCTGAAATCCATGCTGGGGATTGATTTGGGTCTGTACCCCTCTCCCCTGGCGCCTCAATAAAAGCACCTTGCATATAACCCGTCCGTGGTTATGTGTTTCTACGCTAACAGGCATGTCATTTAGTTGCAGAAGCTTCTTCAGCAACAAAAGTATTTAATTACAAATTACAAACTCAAATAGCCCTTTATTACATACTCTTCATCCTACACTATCCCAAGGTCACTCAGACAGCCAGCAGTGATTGAAAGTGTCTGATCAGACTTTTCTCAGTATTTCACTATGCCTGAAAAGAAAACTGCCTTGAAGTCACATCTTGCATTTGTTTCTACTCCCTGAAAGTGTCTGTCACGTTGTGAGATATTACACAAAATGATGACCGAGAAAATGAGTTTCTACTTTAAATGATGCCTACCCACTTAAATCAGCATGATGCTATTAGAATATTACATGATGGACTCACATTGAGTTAACCTTTTACTATTGCATATTCACTGCTTAATCAGATGAAGAAATGCCTTGCTAGCTCTTGAAAACGTTTTACTATGAACATTGACTAATTATCATATATTTACATATATTCAGGAAGCTTCTGGCACACTGCACAAGTATTTATCTGTCAGTATGGTAAATATCTTTTTCTTTCACAATTAAAAGGTCTTACAGTTTTACAATTTACTGAAAATCATCTAGCTGGTACATTCTAAAATATCCTTCACTCTCTATAATAAGCCACAGCTTTCAAAGGATGACAAAGGGAACTTGATGAAATAGGTGGTACATCCTGGGTGATATTTGTGTGATAGATATTCTGGATGATAGTAGTCTGTATTTATAATGCATACAGGGACAATGCAATCAAGTTTTACTACCTCTTTTGCTTTTTTGAGGCTTGAACCAGAACTAGTACAAGACAGTTACTGAGTGATGCAAGTTGTTTGTCCCTTGAAAGTAGATTGCTGGCATCATGAACCACAAAAGCAAGCTTCTAAGGACTGGGACAGTAATTCCTTTTCTGAAAGGTTCTCTTCTTTTTATGGCATGACATTCATAAATTGTCTCACTCAGAAGAGGCATCTTAATCCCATAGATAAAGTAAAAATATCTCTTAGCCATGTCAGCAATAATTAGCAGCACAAGTTAGGAACTAATCTACCTTAGGAGAAAACTTTCTGAGAGAAGAGAGATGGTTTTTTAAAGTTGCCAAAAATGTGCTTAGGAATGAGTGCTGCTCCTGACATTGCAATTCTTCTAATTAGTTTATTCCCAAACTTACTACTGCCTCAGATGAAACATAGCTCTACTATCACTCGCGATAGATTACTACCCTAGATAACTAGCTAGCTGTCAACAGGTTCGTATTCTGAATAGACACACTAGTTGAATACATCATTAGTGTTATTAACAAGAACGATCCCGGATGTATGCAAAGGAAAGCAAAACCACTGAATTTTTCACCCGTTGCTCTTCTTTTATGTAAAAAAACTTAAAAACCTCTGCTCTTGTGCACATCGATGTGCATTTCCAAAGGCTCAGTAGGATATATTTTGTGTCAGACTTGCACATTTATGTGTAAAATCTAGGAGGCAAAGGCCATAGTTGAACTCTCTAGTATTTCGATAGAAAGATATATTTTCCCATTAAGAATAGTGATACTTTAGTCAAAGTCATGTTTGCATTACATCAAGAGAACATCAAAAATAATTGCCTTTTTGTACAGCAGAGCACAAAGGTCTCAAAGTCTGATATTAGAATGAAGGTTTAGAGCGTAATGAGAGTTTGAAGTTATAAAGCTCTGCTATAGATTTGCACATGGCAAAGACAGACAAGACAACTATAATCTGTAGGCCCCCATAAAACAAATAACTTAATTTTCCTGATTAACTTCTCCTTACAGCAGAAACTAGAGGAGTAGCCAGTGATTTTTAAATTCCTCCAGTGATGGAAAAGTTATCTACTACAGCTCTTGTTAAACTGTACTAATGATTAATGGCCTCTGCCGTTAATAGTGTGTGCTCTACTTATTGACTAGGCTCCTCTAGGTTTAATTTCAAGCATTTGTATCTCCTTGCAGTTGTCTCTGTGGAGCAGAGGTGCATCTGGCTTTATCAGATTTTTGTTCCACACTTAGGTATTTAAAAAGGCAATTGGATCCCTGCTTGTAACTTTCTTTTTGATAAACTCCTGTGTACACAACCAAGATTTCATTAGTCCCTTGGCCAAATAATTGTATTGGAGCCAAGGTTCAGCAGATGATCACTGTAGCCTCAGTATACCTGTTTTAAAGCCATTTCTAATGTGGATAGATCTCCCCATGCTGTAATCAGGTTCTGTATTCTTCCTTCCTAAATACGTAATTTTACAGTCAATTTTATTGAAGGTCAAATTAATTGCTTGCAGCCTGATTTATCAAGTAATTATTGTGATTGGTTTCTTTCTGTAACATATCCTCACCATTACTTATCCATCTCATTAGTTGCATCTTCTGTGAACTTCGTCAGCAGCAATTTTCGATTTTCTTCCAGATCAGCAGTCCAGTGTGGAATACACAAAGTCAAGGACCAGTCTCCAGAAGACCCTGGTAAAAATCCAACATACAGTGGCAGGTTGAGATGTAGCAGTTGCCTTGCTCTTAGCAGTCTGGGTAGACTGTGGATTCTCAGTGAAAATTGTTATCAATCTTGGCGTAAATACATCACAGAATTCTAAGTTTGCAAACTTGTGTTAGCTCTAACTTAAAAAGTAGTAGCAAATTAGATGTTAAAATGAATTGTACAACATCCACTCTTAAGTAGTTCATTAATTGTTTTTTAACAGTTACGACATAATTTGTTTAAAACTGATAGTTGAGGTCATGCCTCTAACCCCCTGTTCATATTGCTGCAGCATTTGGCTCTTTTCGGTGCTTCAGACCCTTTGTGTTCCTAGGCTTGAGACTCAGGGTGGAGGAGCCAGAGGGTCCTGAGCCATCTCTCTTAAAGTTACTGGCTGCAAATCTTCTAAAGCCAGTAACTGGACAATAAAATTCTGCAGCTGATGCTTAGCATCATCCTGAGTGTCTGTTGAACAGACAGGTTGTCAGGCGCTCTGAATGTCGCCTGGCGTCTCAAAGCTGAACTGTTTATGGCACATGCTTTGTATTACAAGTCACAATCACTGTCCCTGGGCTGGTCATTACAGTAATCAGTGCAAAATTATACCCAGGAGAAAATCCTCTGCTAATCTCTCCTTTGTAAATCTAGTCACATTTTTTCTCTTTTCCCAATCCTGTTTACCTGTTGAAGAAAAGTGGCTGTAATGTGCTAAACCTGTGTCTGGCTCCATTCCCAACTTAGCTGAGAGGAGTTGAAAAAAATGGGTTTTTTCAGTCTTTAAGGGTAAACCTACTGATTTTTTGTCTCTTTGTTTACATCAAGGGAATTGTGTTCATTATTGGGCAATGACATTTCTAAAGCCGTATTGAACAAAACTAAAGTGTCCACTACTACTGTCCTTCAACTTTATGATCAGAAATATGTCTGTCTAGTGGTGTTTTTACTGCAGGAAAAGTTCACATCATTGTTTTGACATCCCTCAGCAACTGTCACTTATGCTTTTATTTGTGTCACTTATGCTTTTATTTGGGTGGTCATACATGTGCACTGCATGATAGCTGACCTGAATTTCTTTTGTTGGTTTTGTAACCTGGAACTCTTAACAGAAGTAACTTGTAGAATAATCCATTTGATCTAAATATGGTACAAGCAGCATGACAGAAGGAAGACTTTCATTAAGGTGTCTTTACACAGAGTTACAAAAAGTTCTTGAAGTGTCCATTAATTAATTTTCTTCTTCTTTTAAATTTATTTTTGAAAACTTCTTAAAAATATTTATCATTGAAGAAGAAAAAGTTGTTACCACTTCCTCATTATTGCAAACACATAAGTGCAAAAATTATATTTCAATAGAACAGTATTTTTTACAGAAATACCATTTGAATTGATCTTCATGTGAATATACAGGCTTTTTTCCCCCTTGAGCTTACTTGCTTATCCACGTTGTACTGATTTTTTCTTATTTTAATAAAAATAATAGAAAAAGTCCTGATGAGATGAATAACTAGGTCTTAACTAAGTAATTCAAAGACATCTGCCTGATCACATGGCAGTAGTCATTTTTAGGTTTCTGTGTAGAAGAACTGATTCCTCCAGTTTGCAGTGTGTTCGAAAAATCCAAGCTGTTCATGGCTGATGAACTCTTCTGAGGGCACAAGACTTGTGACATGCTTGACAACTCCTTCTATCTTGTGAGTCAGATGACTTTGAAACCCCATGTGACAAGCCTGTGGTTTCTTTAACCCTTCAGCAACACCAATGCGTTGTCTGTGTCACAGCCCAAGAGACACAGAAGTCTTGTGGTTTACATTCCTTATCGAGCCATAGCTCATGAGGCTTCTTATCTTCCTCAGTACAGCAGGAGAACACCTGTCTGAAGAACACTGTCTGTTACAGTCATAAATAAATTTTTCAGTATGCTTGAAGCAGAGGCAGAGGATGTCAGAGATCTTGTCACATCTTGTCACTTAAAGCATGTTAGGGTGGTGTTGACTAGAGGTAGCAACACAGGGTCTGTCAGATGGGTCAGATGGCAGTATTGGACAGATAATAATCAGTGTGCTGGCAAAATGGAAAACACATCAAATGACATTCCTCACAGTTCTGTTTTGGGTAGAATACTATTCCGTATTTTAATTAATTACTTGGATGATGGAACAAAGACTGAGTTTATTAGATTTTTAAACATTATCCAGTTCAGAGGAAAGTATGTACTGAAAGTATGTTTTGATACAGTCCAAATGACTTTGAAAAATTGAAGAAATATTTTGGAAAACAAGGATGCAATTCAATAACCAAGTTTTATACTTTGAGAAGAATAAGCTACAGCAGGAACACAGGATGTGAAATTATTAATCAAGTACTGTAGTATCAGCTTGAGATACAGTGATGACTCTCAAACTGGAGAGAACTCTAATAGCTTTGAGGCTGCAAAAGAAGTCTAATTGTACTTAAATCCAGAACAGCACTGTCACGTGAAGTGATTTTCGTACTTTGCTTGTCTGGAGTCCTGAATTTCAGTTTGGGCATACAGTTCAAGCATAGCCAGCTTGGATAGAGGCTGGAGGAGAACAAGGTGAATATTTATAGCTCTTGGATATATAATTCACTGACAAGCAACAGAATCACAGAAACATTTGGGCTGGAAAACACCTCTAGGATTGTGGAATACAACAAAGCACTGCCAAGCCTTCCACTAAACCATGTCCCTAAGTGCCACATCTACACATCTTTTAAATTCTGCCAGGGACGATGACTCAACCACTTCCCTGGATAGTTTATTCCAATGCTTAACAATGCTTTCAGAGATTACATTTTTCCTAATACCCAATCTAAACCTCCCTTGCTGCAACTTGAGGCCGTTTCCTCTTGTCCCATTACTTTTTCCTTGTGAGAGAAGACCATCCCCCACCTATTTACACCCTCCTTTCAGGCAGTTGTAGACAGCAATAAAGTCTCTCCTGAGCTGCCTTTACTCCAGGCTGAGCACCCCCACTTCCCTCAGCTGCTCTTCATATGACTCCTCATAAATAGTGGCTGAACCAGCCACACTTGATTTTTTTTTTTTTTCCAAGTTCCTGCTGAGAAACACATTCAGTCTTATGGGGGAGGCCATGAACATACCATCCAAATAGAAGGATGTTGTAGGTGCTGGAAGTACCCTGAATATTCATGAACACAGATTATGCATGCCTGCAGCATCTGTTAACCCTGCCTGAAGCACATCACAGTCACTCGGATTAGCACATTTTATTTCTATGCTGCAGGTCCTGGTTCAAAACTAGGAACCTTGAAGGTGGAAAGGTCATTTGGATTAGATATATCCTTGAATCATTTAATGGTTTGTGTTGGAAGGAACCTTTCAGATCACCTAGTTCCGACCCCCTGCCATAGACAGGAGCACCTTCTACTATCCCAGGCTGCTCCATACCCCATCCAGCCTGGCCTTGAACATTTCCAGGGAATAGGGCATCCACAGCTTCTCTGGGTGACATGTTCCAGTATCTCGTCACCCTCACAGTAAATGATTCCTTCCTGATGTCTAATATAACCTACTTTCTGTCAGTTTAAACCCATTGCTTCTTGTCCTATCACTACATGCCTGCATACACACAAATATCAAGAGGCATTGTCTCTATTTGTGAGTGCTAAAGGCTGTTCAATGGGAACAGTTCATGTTTTATGATTTCGAAGTTCTCTATAGCAGTGCAGTGTCTTTGTTCTCAGTATAGATGTAAGTAGGCTCAAAGGATATGGTTTGCTTTGGTGGGTGCCCAGTTTAAATACACTATGATCCTCTTTAACAATCTACCTTGTTTTCTCTAGAAGGTTTATAAAAAATATTTTAAAAGAAATTGCACATGCATATTCCATTTTTCATGGATTGGGCACTTTAGATTTGTCTTATTTTTCCATTCAAAATAAAACCTATTTTCATTATTTTTAATGCACTTTGAAACCAGCATTTCTCTGACGTCTTGACTCAAGTAACATCAACTCATTATTTGAATTCTTGGCATTTTTTTTCTTAATGATAAGGATGTTCCTTTTCAAATCAACGCATTTCTGACCAGATTAGAGCAAAGGAAGTGCTGGCTCCAATGACACTTTAATGTATCATAGAATAAATATAGTCCTTGAAAAGAGAATTTTTTCCTTGTATAGTAATTAGTCTTCTGATTGAAGCAAGATTCTTTTATTTTTACGCTCCATTACAAGATAATTTAAAATGTTACATTTACTTAATGAGTAAAGCAATACAAGTGTTTTGGCAGGACAATATTTTTACTGTACCAAAACTATTTTTTTTTATTTCAAGCAGTAAGTCCTAGCACCAGAAATACTTTGTTCTTGCTCACAATACAGTAAATATTTAATCATTCATTGTCACTGCTAAGCACAGCTTTTCCTCTAGCTCTTTCTTTACAGTCTGACATGACTAACTACTCTTCCCATTATGTTCTCATTTTCTAATGTCATCATGAAGCAGTAGCTTGTTGTCTTCATAATGAGATCAGTGCCTGGAAAAAAACAATGCAGAGTAATCATGCATCATATTTACCATAAGTGACATGTTATATAAGAGGAGACCTTGTTGCAGCCTTCCAGTACTTGAAGTGCCTATAAGAAAGATGAGGACAGAATTTTTAACAGAGCCTGTTGCTATAAGGTGGGGGATAATGGCTCTAAACCTAAAGAGGGTGGAGTTAGACTAGATATAAGGAAGAAATTTTTTACAATGAGTGTGATGATGCATTGGAACAGGTTTCCCATGGGGATGATTAATGCCCCATCCCTGGAAATACGCACAGTCAGGTTGGATGGGGTTCTGAGCAACCTGATCTAGTGGAAGATGTCGCTGCTCATTGCAGATGTGTTGGACTGGATGACCTTTGAAGATCCCTTCCAAACAAACTCTTCTGTGATTCTACGCCATGCTTGGAAAAGAATATACTATAAAGGATTAGGAGCATTCAATAATGAACAAGAGAACTTCAGAAGCAGAGTAAAACAAGGTAACAGTCTCATAACACAAGACAGAGGTTTTGCACCAGGTTGGTAGGTGCTGGCCTGGGTACACGCCTGTAGAGGATGTAAAGGAATGTAGCTGAAATGAATAGAGTTTATCTAGATGTACAGTATAGCTCATAAAACAGAAAATGAGCAGTGAGGGGAAGGAAATGTGAAACAGAGCAAAAGATTGACAGAACCATTGGGAAGTGCTTTCTGGTGATGCCCTCTCAATACAATGGCAGAGATGTAGGGCCACTCACTGTTTTCTTCCACAGAACCTCAAAAATGTGGTGAATGGGGCTAGTGAAAGAAAGGTAACAAGCAAAGCAAAGTTTAATTACCAACATTATATGACTTGTAAGCTGAAAAAAAAAAAGGAATTTGGACTATTATCAATCCTTGATTTGGATTCTTCAGAAATTGCTACCCCTTTGTACCTAGCAGCATCGAGTTGTATATGCAGCTGGCATGTTACATACACAGTCTGCCATTTCTGCCTCCTGGTAGGACATGCTGTTTACTCACTGCATGGCTGCTAGTATTTACATTGCTTTCAGAAGTTACTTAAACAATTATCTTATTCTTCGAGAACTTTAATAATGCCGGGAATTTTTGAGGGGCACAGTGTTGTTTTAAATTTTATACTGTCCATTCTAGCATGTGAGGGTCATAAAATTTATCTTAAATGTCAATTCCAAAAATTCTGTGTCCAAATAGCTGCTAGGGTTACTTCATGCTGATTGTGTGGAGTCTTCTCTGCTTGAATCTTCTTAATAAATGCTGGAAAGCATTCTTTTCTGAATATGCTAGTGTCAGTTGTGTCAGTTCATAAAAAGTGCTTGTTTCACTTGAATCAAAAAAAAGCCTCATATTCCCTTATGCCTTAACATTTTCTCAATCTAAAGAAAAGGAGATCAGCAGTGCAAAGGTCTACACCTGTTTTAGCTTGGGTAATAGAGCTGCCTGTACAGAAGAAAAGAGAGTTCATGATTTTGTTTATGATGTAACAATGCAGCCACACAAGAGGACCTTACTGAAACTTCCATGCAATGCATCAGCTGCCCTGCATGTTTTTCATGAGAGAGAACTGGAAACAGAGAATATAATTGTCATTCAGACTTATCAGGAAATAGTCAAAATACCCAGTTTTTCTATAAAGATGATGTCGTGGGGTTAAATGTTACAAAGCAAATTCAAAGAGGAGGGCTCAAAGTGAACTCTTGAGTTCACTCTCTGTGGGGTTTTTTGTTTTTTGTTTTATTTTTTATAAGCAGGAGTGTACTCAACAGAAAAAGTGTCACCAATCTAGATTTTTTTCATCTCACAGTGTCCCTATTTAAACCTCTTCTGTGTTCCACATGACACTGAGTACATGAGGAAAAATCTACACAGCAGCTGCATTAGCAGTGCAAGTGCATAGACTTTATTCTCTGCTTCCTTCAAGTAATACATTCTACTAGTCCTGATATCAGTTCTGGTTTATTGTGAACTGAAGAAATCTCTTTGTGCCTGAAAATCTATATGATGAAATTACAACAGTATCAACATTTTATATATACCCAGCTGCTCAGTGGGATCCCTGAGATGACACAGAAGAGCACACCTCACCCCCAGGTCTGACAGTACAGGGAAAACAGTTATTCTCTTTTCTAGTAGGTAATGGCAATTGTCATCATAACAGTGACATGGGAGAGGGATGGAGCTCACAATCCCGCTGTAAAATTATATATAGCTTATGAAAAGGATAAAATAACCTCCACATGCACTGTATGAGGAAACAATGAGCTTTTACCTAACCCTTCTATATGGTGCAAGCAGCCAGGTAACCATCCTTTGCAGGTATAGAAGGAGGGAAAAAAATATTGTTATGGCAACTGTTTGGCCCTTCTTTCTTGTCTAAAAAATGCCTCCAAATCTCTGAGGTTCCAGGCAGCTGGGAATTTTACAAGCCCTTCTGACATATAAGTTGTTATTGTGCACAACTATTTGCACAGTATTGTACATGCCTTGGTGATGTGTGAATTAATTACTGGTATCATTAAATAAAAAACTGCTGTATTGTCAATAACAGCAGCAGTAACAATATTTAAAAGTGAGATTCTTGGTTTCCTCTCCAGGAAAGAAACAGCATCAGGAGGATGTCTGTTTGCACAAAATGTAGTGATAGAAATGAACATGAAATCAAAACTCAGAGAAGAAATAAACCATAAAGGCAGGCTGGGTGAGATGCCTGGCCAGCTGGACAACGTTTACATTCCAAGCAGCATTCCCATGATTTACTCTGAACACATGGTGAGGCCATAACTATCAAATAACTCTAGTGCAGATTCACATGTCTTTGTGCCTGAAGAGAAAACTGAAGGACAAAAAGATTAAAAATTGATCATTTAAAGAAGTGTTTTAATATTTCACAGAAGTACGTGACAACTTCCATCCACAAGGATTTTCAAAATCTTTCTATAGAGAAATCATTTTCTCCCTCATTGACTTCGCAAAGATATTTGATATGGTGGGATGAAACTGAAGATGAATTTCCCATAACATCCAGTTGAATTTTCATGTAAGCTTTATTGCAATAAAGATATTTGTCAAAGCTGAAGGCAGAATGCTGGAGTGCTTTGTCACTATAAAAGACATAAAACAAGGACATATATTACAGTGCTTGATTTTTATCTATTTTTAATTTATTTTCTTGCATTTGTAAATCAGTTAGGAAAAAAACTACAGCAAGTTAAATAAGGAATGCTAGCAAATTCCAACACTTATAAGCTCATACTTATCTATTAATATGCATATTTTACGCTCTTGACTGAAGAGTGGATTCATCTCCATAGCTGCTTGTTATCAGCTTAATCCTAGATCTCAAATTCCATTGAGTCTTCTGAGCTTTTTCCATGTTCCGCTAAGGGTCTTCTTTTTTTTCTCAAATATGCTTAAATTATTGACTCCTTCAGTGTCTCTCAGATCTGACTACTTGTACAAGACATGTTGACTTCCTTCTTTTAATTGATTCAGTACTGGCACTCACAGCAAAATAAAGTTGGTGCCTACACAATTGCCCCCAGAATTCTGATTATGATCTGACTTTTCTACTTTTACAGATCCATTTGGTATATATGTTGTGTCCGCTGTCCTTCAAACAATCTGCTTAAATGAAATAACATAAATCATGAAGTCTTATCTTACATGCAAGATATTATTTTGTCTCATATTCAGACTCCTCCTATTACTCCAGAATCATCAGGGTTTTGTGCCATTTCTTTGGGTTGCTGTTCTTATCTGAGAAAAACTAACGTGAGCTCTCCCTTTGATGTACCTTATTTTTTTGTTTATACACAGCCTTTCAACCATATTCCTCAGGTGATAAAATACACAAAATCGTATATTCTGTAAACCTCATACTTGCAAGGAACTTTCTTCCTACCTTAAGGCACTGCTAAAATCTCCCTGCATTTTGCTTATCAATTTGTGAAAATAAAAAGATCTGATCACTGTCCATATAGAAAAACAAGTTGGATTCAGACAGTAGCTGGGAAATAACTCAGGTGAAGACAACTGAAAATTTATTGAGAAAGAAGAAAAGATCCAAGAAGCAGAAAAATACCCCATATTGTTTGTCAAAATAAGTGGAGACAGAAAGAGAGAAGCCTAGCAGATGGATCTAGGCTGAAATACAAATCCAGAAGTTGAACTTCAACAGTTTTACAACCCACGAAATAGCTTTGTCTCTTTAGTAATCATAAAGCCAATGTCTACAGTTTGTGACAAATCTAAAAGGTGACAACTACCATGATACACTATGTAAGGGTTTATTATCAGTGCCAAGGGAAAGGCAAAAATGTTGCACTCATAATCACCAAAATGGTATATTGCAGCATCATGTCCTGTCTGGGGACATCACAAACACACAATATCTGGGAAGTGCTGAGGGAGCACGGCTAAATAAATTGTACTGCAGTCTTAAAAAGTAACAAATAAAGCTGTATTTTATATAGATATATGAAGTGTTAGAACTTAAATGTTGAAGCAAGCTAGATGTGAAAAAAATTCATAGTAATAATACCTTTATGATTTTCATAGTTCCATTTTTTATTCCTAGTATCTGGAGACTTGCTGCCTGAGAGGCAATGCAATTAAAGTGGACAATTAAGTCTCATTCAATTGCTGTAGTCATTACAGATTTGGAGTATCACTCCACTTATTAACATTCAGGTTTCATTAATCCAAATTTTTGTAATGGATGAAGTGAGGTGTTGGTATTATTATTACAAATGACCTTATTCTTTATGTTTTCCACCTGCATATACAGTATTATAGACAGATGGAAAGTTTTTACTTTGTGCACACTGGCAAAGACAGACATCAACACTGAAGTTCAAATGATCTTCAAGCTGTTCTACTCACAACCACCCACACTACTCCTGAACACATACTCACCCTGAGGTCCAGTCCCATGTCCAGCCCAGGGGTCGATGAGAATCACCACGTATCACATTCAGGTAATACGAATTTGCATTGCTTCAGTTTTGGATTCCTGGGGGCAAAAATCAGGGGAAATCTGGTCCAGGTAGAGTCAGAGTCCCCTGATGACTTTCCTAGGAGATTGTTCAGCAGCCCATGTCCCAGAGGTGCTGTTGAAAGCCTGGCTCTCGCCCACCAGGCTGCCCCTCTGTGTCGCCTTCCTGAGTACTCATTGTACCATGGTCCCAGTGACCTACTGTCACCTCCTGGCATCCCCAGTCACGTGACACAGTCCTTAAGGCTCATTTTTTAGGGCAAAGGCAGAAAATTTTTCCAGCCACCATCAGCCTGGCCTGGTCAGAATTTCTTCCTGTCCCTGTGGCTATTGATGAGCACGTTCTGGGCCCCCGTGTTCAATTATTTATGGTGGAATAAGTCAAAGGGGAGCACATCAGCTTTCCTGGCTGCTTGCCAATGGCCGAGCTCCCAGGATAATAGAAACTAAACATAGACCCTTCCTAGTATCTGCATCACAGCAGCTGTAATGCAAAGACCTACCCCCGAGGTTCAAAATGTCCTGGTGGGGATACCTGGGGAATGTTTTCATTCTCATTCCTTAGGCTGAGTCTAACCAAACTTCCAGCTGTAACCCAAATGTCTGCATTCTCCCCATAATGACATTCAACAAACACCTTTTTTTTTACGCTCTTCTGATTTAAGTAGTCTTCCATTTGCTAATTATAATTAATGAGGTGCTTCTGAAACTACTGTGATGGAACAGGAACACATTAGGATTAGTTTGCTGCAGCAATTGCACCATCTTCAATTTTTCTATCTTGTTTTCTTTACCTTTCATATATAATAAAATACCAAAAGCCCTTCCTCAAGTAAACACCAGAATATTAAGTTTCTCTAATACTCTGCAATACACAAGTGTGCTGCATTGAAAAATAGCTGCATTAATTCTAAATGTTTATATTGAATTTTCTATATTGAATTATTAAAATGACACATTAATTATTTATGTGCAGCATTGATGTACTTCCTCGTAAGAAAATGTATGAAATAGAGCTGTCAAATATAAAAGAAGGGAAAAAATGTTAATATTTGCAACAGAGGACTCCCTCCTCGTTTCAGACTGAAAAGTTTGTTGTTACATTATGCATCACGGGTTGCCTTGAAGTGTTTTCCACTGAGATACATAGTTATAGGGACATCCAGGTGATTACTGCCTTCTCACGTTGACAGTACTGGGGATGAAAGAAATGCATCCACTCTAGATTCAAAAGAACTAATTGATAATTTTGGTTCTGATGGGCAAGTGACAGAATATTTAAGAGGTTTATGGATTAATTTAGATATAAAGGTCCTGAAGAAAAGGAGGGGAGGAATGCAGAATCATCATTCTTTTGAGAAAGGTTCATTTGACTGGGTTTTATGCTCCTTTCCTACAGAACAGAGTTTCAATGTTCTGAACATGAGGTTGTTTCCTGATCTCTGGACCATGTCAAATATTTCAGTATTTGTGGGGTATTTATGCTAAATTAGAGCAAGCTAAAATTATAAGAGCTAGAAGAATGATGTGTCTGAAATATTTTATTTAAAAAATCAGTAAAGAATTCTATCTCCTTTGAACCATAATGTATCCTAATGTAGAAGATTTATGGAAATAATAATGATCCCTTTATACAGCTGAAGAGAAAGAAACTTATTTATGAAATTAATATTTTGCATTTCTGTATCATGTGACATAAGTGTGATTTCAAAATAACTCAACTGAAAGCACATCCTAAGCTTCAGTAATGGAATATGTTTGTGGTTTGTCTATAAGTTTTAGACATAAAAGTTCTACCTTTCATCTAAGAAATTATGGGGAATACCACCTACAACCCCCCATGTTTATAAATTAATCTCCACAGCTATTGAAGGCAATGGAATCATGGATTCCACTTTATACTGACCATTGGTGATACTGCATTTTATCAACAGTAAGAATCATATATCCGAGTAATGCAAATTGAGTAAAGTTACAGAAAAAAAAGTGCCTCATTATGCCTATAAAGCATTTAAAAACTGATCAACTCCCCTGAAGTCTCCAAAACTGCAATTATCTCCAGAAATTGGAGATATTAAGACCAGTCAATATAATCAGCAGCAACTCTCTTAGCTCAGAGGTCAGCCCTAAAGAGAATTCTATATTTATTAGAGAATGATGTGTAATATATGTACATGATAAAGAACTATTTGTTGCTCCCTGAAGATTATTAAGATATCAATTATTTAAAATGTGTTAATTTTTCTCTTTTGTCTGGATAACTATCTATGCTCTGCTGCAGTGTTTAATAAAAGACTGTATCACTTTTCCAGTTTCGTTTCTAATTTAAACAGGTTTCCCATGCACAGTGCAACTGATTAGATATTCCATCTATTATTTGAGGTTGCTATAGCTTTATTATGATTCTTAGGTAGGTCCTTCACCTACCTAACCTGTTGTGAAGTAATCTATTATTATGCAAATTGATTAGAATTGAACTCCATTGTTCTCTCTATTACATGAGCAAAGTTTGGTGGAATAGGAAAAACTCATTCTTTGGATTCAATACAACTTCTAACAGAACCACCAGTCCATGAACACCAATTGTAGAACATGCCTGTGGCACTGAGCCAGTCCTGATTTTCCATAAAGCTTTGCAAAGCAACATTTTAATTTCTATACAGCTTTCACAGGGAAGAGTTGCTGCATTTAACCCTGGAACTCTTTATCAGGCACAGGATAAACAAAAGAGCCTTAACCTACAGTACTTTGTGGTTCAAACCTTCACCTCTGCATCAGGAAAAGGGAAAGCAGGAATCTGAAACTTGAGATATCCAAGGCAGCTACGAGCTCTGAGCAGAAGCCCTCCATCCTGCTGTGCCAAAGTGGGTGGGTGTCAGACACTCTTTGTGGGCTTTTAGGCTGTTTGGTTGTATTTTGTCTGTGAAGCATCTTCTAAGACATTGGTTTTATCCAGATAGGGCAGAGGAAATTAAAGGAATGGTTTTTCAACCCCATTCCCTTACCCTCTGTTTTACTAAACCCTAAAAATTTTGGAGGGAAGAATTATAGCTTAAATATCTCATAAGTAGTACTGGGTAATATATTTTAAGAAGAAATGTAACCTGTGAACATAGTTATCAAAATGTTTTGTGCTGTTATGGCTGAAGAATGCTATAACACTACTGACTACGTGGAAGCTTCACTCAAGATTAGTATTTCTTTGTGCTACACAAACACGTTCAAAGATGCATCCTCTATCAAAAAAACTGCTGTGTTTTATGCACATAAAATCATAGGAGCAAGATATCCTTGCAAGTTAAATTCAGAAAACATTTCTGTGGTCTCAGGTTTGTGCAGTAATGACTGGGAGATTTCCTAATCTAGAAGGAAATGTTTAAATTTGGTACATCATTACTGAACATTTTAGCAAGGCAACTAGACTCCTGTTTTAGAATGGGAAAGGTCAGTTCCCTGAGGAATTGTCCATTTTGTCATTTCATTTACAATAACTTTGCTTTCAAATCTAGCAGTATTCTCTAAAACTTCAGGCCATAAATGTATCACAGACCGTTAGGAAGAGCAGACAAAAGAGATAATATTGGGAATCTGCAGAGGCACAGTGGTTTCTGGATTCTTGGGAATTTTTTGACAGTACTAGTTCTTATACTCCTGCAGACTTACCATTTGATCTTGCCTCATCTTTCCCAGTTTTCCTATTCGCAGTTCTTAAATGGATATTAATTGTAAGCACATAGAAATCACTTAATATTCAACAGTCTCCATAAATATTTTGGGGACTACATCCCTGGAAAGAGGGCCTTAGGAACAAGAAGGAGAGCTGCTAGACCAAGCCAGCTGTCTGCATGGTCTGTGAAAGGAGTTGGAGGTCATGAGGACAGAAAGCTGAAATGTGCAATACAAGTTTTGCTTATTATCCCTGAAGAGCAAACTGAGAATGGACATTTTCCCTTTCTCTTTTCTGTGTTCCTCTAGTCAATTTGTTAGCTATGGAAAAGCAACGGTAGTAATGTAGCTGAACAAACCATGAAAGTTGACTGATTTCCTTTTTATTTTGCAGGAAAAATTTTATTTAAAAAAATTATAATAGGGAATAATAGAGAGGAGAATTTCTAAAAGTCTGTATTTGGTTTAGGGGTCAAAGTCTCATTTCCCCATTAAGGGGAAAGTTCAGTAAGTCAATCTGATTCTAATTCTGATTCTGATTTTGATTCTGATTCTGATTCTTCCCCGCTCCCCATAAACAAAAAAGAATTGATCATCTATTTATTGCTGAGAATTTTAATTTCTTGTTTTGTGGCTCTGTGACATGTTCAGTAAATGAGTGCTTGAAATTATCACCGTGGAGTTTTACTGTGGAGGAATAGGCCATTAAGTTTCAAGTCAATGTGGATGATTGCAATGTGAAACTAACAATTTGCTTGAAATTAATAATGGAAGTGAAAAGCTGTGGCAAAGAAATAAAATCAATATTCGGTTTTAGACACACACCCACTGTTTCCACAGAACTTAGATAATTAACCTATTTAAGCATCTTACCACGTTTCTGATTTTTCACTCAATGCCCATTTCCTAAAACCCACTAAACTCAGTGAAAAGATTTTTGGGACTCTCATCCTAATTCAAGTCTTTTTCTATAGGATCACTTCACTCAGAGTAATAACACCCAAAAGTCCTAAGGAATCACTTGTAAAGAGGATGGTTTTTGATGAGGACTCTATGTGGTCTAGACCACCAAGACTACCTGTGTCAATCCCCCAGCAGCATGAACAATACCCACAGAAAATGCTGAAATCTCTTTTTAATTTCTGTAGCTGGAGCCTATTTCCACCTAGGGTGAGAAGGAATAGGGGTTCAGTCATCACAGAAGGCATATGGCTTTTCAAAAAGGAATATACGCAGGTTCCGTAAGGCAGCTTATTAAAACAGACAGTTAGAAACTATTTGTCTTGAAGAGCTTGCAATCTAAGTTGCAAAGACTGTGGATGGGTAGATAAATGCAGGTACAAAGCAGTCAAATGGCTTTGTCGAGGTTAGTGACAGAGATGAAATTAGAAATCAAGTATCTTTAATCCCAACCAAGGGATTTCAGATCTACTAAAGGATGTGCGTGGCATGTGACTTCAATGAAGTTTTAAAATTTATCACAAAGGAGATACTTGTTCATGAAAAATATTTCATGTTGCAGCCAGGCTGCAACCGAATGCAGCTTTTTCATGGGAAGCCTATTTTTTTTCCTGCCTCTTGAAAAAGAAATGAAGAAAGAGGCAGAAATCAAATTGAATTTTGATGAACAACTCGAAATTCTTGTCCGCTGTTCCAGCATATTTTGCTGGTGTAGAACAAAGAAAAATAATAATAAAAAGAAATGTAGCAAATGAAATATGTATAGATTAGCTAATTTGGATTTATTGAACCATACTTCTTTATAGCAACATAAAAAGACTGGTTTAATAGAGGAGACTGTGAGGACAGAGATTCACAGAGAGTAATAGAATACTTTGATACAACTTTTTTCAATGATGTGTCTGGACACATACTTGCTTTCTCTGACACAGCTCTGCTCATTTTTTCTTAACGTTTACTGTCCCGAAGGCCAGACTAGATCAGAATATATCACATATCTGCAATACATAAAACAAACTACTCAATTTTTGAAATTACACTTTCCAAACCTTATTATTTCTTATCAATTATTTCTTTAAAAATTACTTTGGGAGGTTTCCTGTCAATTACTTTTGCAGATGCAACACAGAACTCAGGAAACTAAGCAATAACACATTACAAGAGCCCTGATCATGAAGAAATCACAGCTTCCTGCAGCAGGAGGCTATGAGACAAAAAGATCTGAGCTGTTTCAAAGTGTTGTTATTGAGAACAGCAATAAGGCAGAGAGAACCACGTCTCTGAGGTGCTGGCTCAGCATGTGCAGCACAAGGGGCGGCTGAGGCTGGTGCCAGCAGTTTCTCACACACATAGTATGAGTGGGAGCAGAATAGGTGCACATGTATGAGAATAGGTCAGAAAAGCTTCCAAAATTCAATGTAGGAAGACAGATTTGAATGACACAAAAATGTCTTTTTCTACAATTAGCAGTGCAAGAAACAACGAAGAGCAAATTAGTCCTCTGAAGGAACTGTGATGTAGTGTGATACAATTCCAACAACACATGCTAACACTTAAGCACCTTTCAAGTCCTTTGTTTTTTTTAAACTCATAGCATGAGTTTTTTTATATTCCTTGGACAATAAGCCAAATTTACTAATCAAAATTTAGCAATAACAATAGGAAAGGAGAAGAAAACTGCTGTATTTCTGGTGTTAGCAGCTGCACTATTCTATGAGGATCAGAGGTTCTCACCTGTTGAGAACACAGGAAAGGTGCACAATGAGCACACTGCAGTCGTAAGTAACTCAAGATGAGCTATTTGATGTTATGTGCAAAGAAAAAGCAAAAACTCTTGAGGCATAAACACTTAGTTCTGCGGGCAAATGTCTTTTGCAGTTCACACAGTGACAATGAAGCTTCCATTTGCTTGAACAATTACCTTTTAATATTATACATCTAGCAAGGATATCTTGAAAAGATACAGGAGCAGAAAGCTATTCATGTTAACTTGGAATCTCTGCAATGCTTAAGTCTGAACTAGTCAGCCCCACCTCTCTAGTCAACAGAGAGAAATAGGCACTTTGAATGTCAATTTTGGACAACTATCTTAGGAAGGGATGAATCGTGCCTTAGAAACACTCATTTTTCTTTGAGCCTTCTAAACTGTAAATCTCTTGAGATAAGGGTCTTTTATATGAGTTTGTGGCTCCAAATGACATGGGACATTGACATATGAGGCCTGGTTTCAGTCCCAAGAAAGAATAGCCTATGAACAAGTATAAAGAAGAGGTAAAGGACAATCATTTAGAGTAATTCTGAGCACCACCAGAAGACTGGAAATTTGTGATCGATGCAAATGGCACAAAGATAGAAAGAGAGTTTTGTGGATCACTGACTTTTCTGACCTTGGTCCAGAAACCTATGTACTAAGAACTGATGGAATAAATCAGCTTGGCTAAGTACAGTGTCTTTGTCACAGGATGAAATATTCCCCCACAAATCTTCATAGCCTTCTGCAAACTTTAAACTTTATATCTCTGAGGTAAATTATTAGCTACCACTGTCAGTGTTTTCCAGCTAATGCAATGGAAATGAGGAACAGCTTTAGCAACATTGAATAGTGACTCTACATTAGAAATAAGAAATAGCATGGGAGTCTTCTTAGCAGGTTTGATTCCAGTTCCACTATGATTACTACAGTAATTTTCCAGTTAATTAATCTAATACACTGCAATCCTGACATTCAAATTGTTCATGCTTTCACAAAACACTTTCCTTTGATGCATTGACCCATTGCATTAAAGTAATAAGCAACTTGTTTAAGAACATGAAGTGAAAATAATTTGAACCATTTTCTTTCTTATTCTTTCAAAAGAACCTTATATACCCCATAATAGCCTGCTCCAGCCTCCAATGAATTTCATGGAAAGACTCCTATTCATTTTAATGAGGGCTGACTTAGTCCTGTGATTCTGCTAATTTAAACCAACTATAAATGAGTCCCCTGGTTTTTAAAATACATGGCACAATATTGCCAGGAATAAGCATGTGTTTCACAGTATTTTATTTTTTCTTTTATTACTGACTTGACATTTTTTCTTATTCCTACCAAATATCTGGAAGAGAGGAAGAAAAACTATTTCCCCAAAGAAAATATAAAAACCTATATTCAGAGTCTTGACCATGTTCCCAAACTTAGGAGGTGGCTGTTTGCCAAGCTAAACTCTCCTCCGGAGCTGGTGAGTTACAATGTCCTGCAGAGGGTGATGGTTGGCTACTGCTCCCTGCTCAGGCAAACAAGCACTCCAGAGCTGGCTAAGGACACGATTGCTACCTTGCCTTGTGTGCACTGCAGATATTGTGAAGCATTTTGGAGGGCTTGGCTCTCTCTCATCCGCAGGAAGGATAAAGACAGAGGAGGTCCTGGCAGCAGTGGGTTGCCTCAGCCTCACATTTATTTAGTAGATTGGAAATTTAGGGCAATTTTTTATTTCACATCATTGTTTTTTTTCTTTATGGCTGTCTTGGATCTGTGGCTGAGCTCTGTTTGCTTCTGAGAATTATCACCTCCTTCCTCAGTTTCTGGATTTCAATAAATGCTTTGCTGTTGTTGCGACCATTATTTTGGTAGGCAGCTCTCCAACGTCAGTGCATCTGCTTTGAAGCTCAGTCAAATGATGCAGAAGCATTTATTTGTGTCCATCTCTTCTGGTATCTAGCAAAGTTCAGGGAAAGTCTTAGAGTACTGTCAAAAGCCTTGAGTGTGGGCTAACTGAGCCAGTCAGAGAGCCATTAGGCATGTCTTACCTGACAGGTCACCCTGCAACCTTTTCAGGGAGAATATTTTGACTGTTTATAACTAAATGCCACTGGAGATAAAAATACAAAAACATCACATCTTATGGCTAAAGCAATTTAATTGCCAAAATTTCTGGTCAACGCTCAGTAAATGTACTGCAAATAATTAGTACTTCTTGCTATTAACATCCCTGTGTTTTCTTAATAATGCCTTTTTATTTTGATAATCTGTTCCCATAAGGCTGCTCATGGGACTGTGATTCATTATAGACATAAAAGCATTTGTTTTTATCTGAAGAGTGCAGAAATCAAAACACCGCATGCAAATACAAGATAAAAGTTGAGGAACACAAGAGAAATAAAAGAGAGAGTTACTGATCTTGTGTTAGTAAGAACCAAGCAGCATGAGGGGGAAAGTTACACATCACTCAGTGCCTCATCACCACACTGAGGTCTGAAGCACAGGTCAACATAGTTAAAAACTTCTTTGGTCATCTCTGCCCAGTCTTGTTCCTCAAGGTGAGCTGCACAACAGACAAAGGGCACAGACATCCTGTGGCAGAGATTTGTATTAAACATTTATCATTACCTGTGCAATCTGCCCCTGATCAGCCTCTGCAGAAAACCTTGGGGCTTTTTGGTATACTGTGCAAAGCTTTCAGAATCAAGGTCATGGCACTTACATGTATTTACACACACATCCTAGAGGCAGGCTGGAATGGGTACATTGCAACACAGACCCTTGGCTACAGCTGCCACTCACTGACTTGCCCCTAGATGCAGTTCCCACTTCTACTTATGCCTGCCGGTTTGTATTTTGGACTTTTAGTCTTTAGACCTCGAAGTAGCTATGTCAGACAAGAAATTATGTGTTGATGTTGAAATATGAGACATAAAGTCTACTTGAAATGACAACATTTAATGCTAAAACAAGTGAAACACTCACTGGTTGAGGAGCTTGTGGACACTCCATTGCTGACTATTTCTGAGGGCGTGGATGATCCTAATTAATCCAAAGACCCAAAAGACAAGCTGCCTGCTTCTCCCCACCATTTGCAAGGAAATCTAGGTGAGTAGTGTCCACGAACATTGATGTTGCAGGTGCGCATAGGAAAGGAGATGGATCTCTTCGAGGGTGACCAGTAATGTCATAGCTTTTGTCTAAGTAGAAATATATTTGCTTGTATCTTCTGTAGAATGTGTATTTCCAAGACAATGGAGGCATTCACTCAACTGCCAATTCAAACAAGAGGCAAGTTTGGAATTAAATGCTGTCTGAAGTTTAAAATATATATCTGCATGAAGTTTACATAGTCCTTTGCATAACTGTTTGCTGCAGCAAAGCAGTTCAACTGTTCCTTCTTCAACAAATGCTCTGCATCACTGTGAAGTGTTATACTGTGTGACTTACTTTTTTTAGAATGCCAACTTCATAAACCTCAATCCTGGACTGTCTAAATGTTTGTTGCAGCAACAGCAGAGTCAGGTCACATCTGAAAAATTTGCCACAGTCTTCCTGGTGGTATCCTGGGATGCTTCAGACCTCTACCTTCTGCATGTTCAAGAGCAAAATATAAGAACTCTAAAGAGTATCGTAGATTTTCAGGACTTTAAAGGCTATGCATTTTGAATTTTAATCTGGAAAACAGGCTGGAAATTATATTTTTCCAGGTGATTCAGTTTTTCTAATTTAAAATCTTGTCATAACACCAGCTGCAGCCTCTGCCTACTTTATTCATTAGAAGAATGGTGCTTCTTGAAACAATAACATTTTAGCTGAAATGTGATTTCAGATCCACGACTTAAGAAAATATCTTCATCACTGCTTACTGAAACTGACAAAGCTACACTGGAAATTTGTATCAAGTAGCATGGTAATGGGCCTGCTGTTACAAAAATAATCCTCTTGGTTATTAATAATAAATAAGGTTGAACACTGATTAATTCATTACATAATATTAAAAGTATTTTATGAATTAGAGTCAGAAAACAAGGGATTGTTTATGATTAATGAGTTCTTTTGAACAATTTCCAAAATCAATAGATAAAGCTTTAAGATTCCTATGTGTAATGCAGAGCACAATGCTCTGGCCAACTGCTTCTACTGCTCTTTTAATTGGGGAGCTGCTACCTAGGGTCCCAGGCTGGTCTGGCTGGAAAGTACCTGTCCTGCAGCCAAACGTGCCACTGAACTCTGATCTTCCCTGTTTCTCCAGAAAGCTGAGGCAGTGCAACAAAAGAAACAGCAGAACATGTTGCAGGACCAGAAACAAAAAGATCAAGAGGAATGAATTTGGTTTTAACCTGTCCACTTGACCTTCACATTCATTCCAGCTTTTCTTTTAGGTAACATTCACTGCTGGTTGTAGCTGTAAGTTCAAAACTTGCTATCTCAGCTTCTGGTTCAAGTTCCTCTGAAGAAACAAAAATCCCATTAACTTCTGTAGAAAAAGGGTCATGACCCAGGTGATCACTTAGCAGTGTTTTCTCTTTCCTCTAAAAAAGAGAATATCCAGAAGGCTTGCAAAAAAAAAAAAAAAATCCTTAAAGAAAGAGTAAAAGAACTCACAGAACTCCCCTCAGGGCTTAATGATGGAGGGCTGCTGGGAAGTTTAATGACTTTTTGCCTACAGAATTCCAGAGAGACCCTCAGGAGTGAATCCGTGCCCCCTCCAGCAGCAGTGACTCTAACCACCTCCCAAAGTCACGTCTCCAGTGGTAGAAAGTCTGAACCTCTGCAAGCAATGTATTGCAATTTTTACTATATTACCATGAAAAGCTTTGCTCTAACATCCCACCTACGTGTTACTCTTATTCATCTGGGGCATGGAGGACAGCTTTTCTCTGCAGCAACTTTTCATGTATTTAATGTTTGTTACCAGAATCTCAACTTTTTTACTATGTTTCCATTATATCTCCATTATGCTAAACAGTTCTACTTCATTCAGCATCTTTTTGCAGGCTCTGTGTCCTGGATCTATGATTGCTTATATTTCTACTGATTTCTCTCACACTTTTGCTACACTCTGTAGCAGAGGTTAAGAGCTAAGTATGTGCAGTGTATCCTGGACCACTACGAGTTCTTATTCAATTCAAAGGAAACTGATATATGAAGGTTAGAAAAAGCTGAGTTTTTTAGTGGGAAGCAAATTAATAAAAAGTGTTGGGTAAAGAGGATTCAATATTTATATGTTATGTAATGAGAAAAATACTTTAGAATAAAAGGGAAAGAACTTTTCAGGGATAAAGAACTGGATAGGAAAAAAAAAATAATGTAAAAATTAAAAAAATCTTAGCAAAGTCCATCATGACTGTGTATTGAGTCCACTATCTTACTTATTGGTGAGCTAGAAGGACACAAAAAACTGTTTGAAAAGTACCACATTAAAAAGGGTTATCTGAAATAACTGCATCTCTAATCAGGCATTTCTTACATAACAAGAAAAATAGCAGCACGCACAACAGTAATTTGTCCAATTTTTCTTAGGTCAGCTTTTTATGCTCCCTGGTTACGTTTGTTTTTCCTCTCTAGATTCTCTACAATTTCCCTTACTATGCATTATGTTTAGTAGTCACTGATAGGTAAGCCCTCCATGAATTTAACCGGTCCCATTTGGTCTCCACAGTGCATTATGTCAATATGTTCCACAGTTCAGTGATGTACTCCCTGAAAAAGACTTTCCTTTTATTGTTTTAAACCTATTAAACATTATTTTCTTGGCTGCTCTGCTGTTGTTGGATTGTGAAAAACAGTGAATAATCAATGCCTATTCACTTTCTTTAGGAATTTATGGGCTTTTATCCAAACTGCCTAAATCATCTATTTTCCAATCTATTTGTTCTGCTCTGTTAATTATCTTATTTTATAGAAGTTGTTCAAACTTTTGATCAGCTTTGTTCTATAAATCCCCTCTGAGATGGAGTGACCAGGAGTCCACACAGCAGTCATGGCTGGACATGACATGTTGAGTGCTACTTGCCTTGCTATTTTTACAGAAAATACATAGCTATTTTATGTGATCCTGTACTTTTCCATGTGCTGAAGTAAAAGTTACTGTTAGACAATACTTTGGTTTTCCTTTTGCTCTGTTTGAAATATAACAACAAGGAAGTAGTGTGAAACTTTACTGATTGTTATGTTTCCCTTTTCATGACTCACAGTTCAAACAATTTCAAATGTCTACTAAATATAAGTATTCTTTAATATATATTCTGTGGTGCACCTCGAGCTTACATTTTTTCTGTCCTAATTGCATTAGCTGTCTGACCACAGCTGACTATGTTTTCTGAAGACTATTGTTAAAAACACCACTTGTGACACCTAGATCTATTGATGTGTTTATCTTCTCCACTCAGCAGCTGACCAGCTCTTCCATGGGTTCTTCCTAATTTTATTTAGGTACTTACAGAATGTTTTCTTGTTCATCTTAATGACCCTTGCAAGTTGTACCTCATTTTGTACTTATTTCATGCTTTCTGCTATTGTCCATGAATGCTTATCTCCACTTGTCTGTCCCTGGCTTAATTGGTCCATCTCCGGACTTCCTTCCTGTATTGCCAGCTCGTGACCCAGCCACAGAAATCTCTTCCTGCATTTCATCCTCTGCACTTGCGTAGTTTGTAGTCGTGCCATTACTGTAATTTTCTTAAGAGAGCTCCCTATTAGCTCATTTTCCTCTTTATATAGATTTGCTTTGAATAGCAATGCTCTGAGTTTAGTGACACCTTGACAGTGCAGTGATGGAACTGACAGCCTCAGTCTCGAGGATTTCCTTCCTCAACAGACTTTGGATCTTTTCAAGAACCCCAATGCCATTATAATTTGTATTGTGACTGATTTCGCTTCCTACTCACAGAAAACTGCATCTACCTCATTTTCACAGAAAATTTGTCTGTAGAGGGTCCCTGCTATGGCAATTGCCTTTATTACTGTTTAAAGAATTCCTATAATTACCTCTATGTGTTCAGCACTTAAATACAAATCTTTCAGTTATGTAGCAATTTTTTTCTGCAAAAGGTGCATATTTTGATGCTAGTATTCCGACCATGTGATAACCTGTTGCAAGATATAAGAAAGTAAATAATGTGATCAATGTAAAGATTTTGTAAAAAAAAAGGAAAAGCAAGAGCGGACATATATATGGAATATTTGCAACAGAGCTGCCTTCCCTGAAATGGTTTATCATGAAAGTAAGCATTCAATAAAAAAACAAGGAAAATTAAACTTTGCAGCTAACACACAGGGACTCCAACTCCCAGACTTTGACAACAGAAATATTGTTTGTGAGTGTGTATAAGGTACAGTAGAAGGGTTTCTCACTGGTTTCACTAAGGTATCACAACTTCACAGAGCTACCAAAAGGTTACTCAGAGATGTTACAGAATATAAAGTTCATTGGCCACTTCTAAACCAGCACCTTGGAAAGAAATGCATCTCAGTGTCAGGTGGAGTTCCATGGTCTTTACATTTTTTCGAACCTTACAGCAGAACTCAGCTCTTCAAGTCAAACACCTCATTCATTTTATTTTACTTGAGAAATATTACTTTTCCTATGTCTGCCAGTCAGATCTGGGATAATCCTTCAAGAAGCTGAATTCAACTAATATCAGCAATACCATATCTATATAACTTCAGGCCATTCAGCCATAATTCATAAATGCTATTACATTTAAAAGCCACTTCTCTATTCAATTATTGTCCTGGCTTTGTTAGGAATGTGTCATCATTGCCATTATTCAAGTTTATTCTCTATTCTTTCTGAGATTTCTACAACCTTTACTAAAAATCCCCTCATTTTTGCAAGTGTAAATCAACTGCTCTGCTTCATTTTCTTTATAGTAAGTCACAGACAACAATGTTGGGACTTTTTGTCTCAGTATTTTGATGAACTGTCTGTAAAAGTCAGAGGTTCCCTTCCAATTTTTTATGTACAGAAACTCCTTGATTGTTCCAAAATAAATCAGGAGAAAAAAACCCCAAACCTCAAAACTTTATCAAAATGTAACCAAATTCAAAACATAAATAATAACCAATGAAAAAGGAAATCCAAAATTGATCATCAATTAAAGGTCGTGTCTTATAAAAGAAAGAGTGAATGTTATTATATTTATTGATTAGCTAAGTTACATTTCTGGGTGAAATGTTCTGTGTCAGCCATTTAAGAAAACTTTATAAAAGAGTGAGCCCAAAGTATATTGTAAATACTTTTAGCTTCTAATGTGAAGGTCTTAACAATAAACTTTCTTTTTGAAAGGAAAAGTTTGGTGTCTGCTACTGTATGAGTCCAATTTCTAATAAGCCCTTCAGCATTAATGGAGAAGAGACTCATATTCCATATTAATGGATCCCAGAAGTGCTATTTGATGACAAATGTACAAGTAGTTTTATCTTTTGGGCATAGTAGCTGAATTTATTTGACTTGGCATGGAAAGCACCAAGATCTGCCGGTAGCCTGAATGTATTAAATAACATCAGTACTAAAGGCAGTAATCTGGAAGCATCCGGAGAACAAAATCCAGGGTCACCAACAGAAGCAGAAGAGGATAAGATTTTTACATCCACACCTTACAGCAGGACACGGCCTCCTTATTATTATAAACATTTTTGAGGACTTACACAGCCCTATTGAAAGGCAGTAAACAGAAGACTCTGGACAGTGTCTAAGAGTGCATTTAAATAAACAAGTAAAGGTGTCTCAGCCACACACCACTGGGCAGCTCTGAAGTGCACACAGAACTTTCCTGCCATGGGATTCAGGCAAACCTTTCCATCTGCAAATATAACACTGGAAAAAAACCTGTGATTGGGTAAACCAATCACACCGAAAAGGATCCCCAACTTCCTTTTCTCACATAAACCTTGATGTAGATTCATTAAACTTGCTAAAGGATAAATTTGGTGTATTCCATGTTATTAGGTGTTTTCATTCATTTTTGCCATTTTAAAGAGAGAGACCTATTTAAGGAAGCATTATTAATTTTATTTTTTTTATACATGCTGCTTTGGATCAAAGGACTAATTTATAAATTGCTGCATTTATTAATCTAAGAAATGTTCCAAATTGTATTTATCTTGGCATTGTGTTGAGTTGGTTTGTGTTTTCATTTTTGTCCCCAGAGTGACATGTTCTAGCTTATCTAGGTAACTCTATTTTAGGCAATTTTCTCTTTCGGATATGGTGTTTTGTCTTTAAGTGCCACTACAAATACTATGGCTCCTGCGGTTTTGTGCTCAGCCAAAAGCATGCAGTCTCAGATTCTCATTTCTAGATGAAAGCATTTATATAGATTGTCAAAGCTCTCTGTCCTGTAGTTCCTCACAGACCCATCTGTGTATTTAATGAAGATAGTCCCCCAGTTTACATTATTTAACTTTGGAAAGTCCCACTTTATTTTTTAGCATGTCAGATAATATATTTTGCTCATTTGTAACACTTCATTTAACAAATAGGATTAATCTCTGGAACTGGTCTGTGCATGGCCCAGGCCTGGGAATACTGGAGCAATTAGGGGATGTCTCTTTGCTGTAGCACTGTAGTTTCAAAGGCAGCAAGTGGGATCATTGCTGAGTCCCTTTTCTCTCTGGGAGGCATGACGGTAACCAAAAATCAGGCAAGGGTGTGGACCAGGAAAAAATTAGTTCAGATGTCAGAGTGTTTTTAACCAAGGTTCGGAAGGAAGTGGCCTTTCCACCTCTGCACTGATGAGAGAGAAGGAACAGACTGACTGAGGCACCGATGGTGCCACCACAGTGTTTGCATTCACTGCAAAGAGCTGCACAATCCCACTCTGGTCCAGAAATGATTAAGGCACACAGCTGGACACCCTCAGAGCCCAAGGGCAGCAGATCGGAGCAGTGGTCAGCTGGCTCCGAGCACAGGGAGCACGAACGGAGCGCTGCCTGTTCAGCCACGACGCACAGGGAACGTGTGAGGAACCAAATGCATGGGCTGTGTTTCTCTGCTGCTTTGCTGGTTATAGGTGCATATCGACAGCACTGCACATGGTCACCCTGTGTCAGCCCCCAGCATGGGGTCCATGTGATGACCTTCTAGAGAGGCAAAACCCTCCCAGTAACGGGGATTACAAAAAAAGTTTCTGCTCATTAACCTTCTTCCAAAACCCATCACTCACAAGTCCTGTTTCCAAAGTCAGGTTGCAATTGTTCAAGTTAAAGACTATTTCTGAAAGCAAGACTGTGCCTTTTTGCATGAGTAAGACAAGCCTACTCTGTGTTTGTCATTTCCCCAGCAAGGGTGAGTGGCTGCTCAGGCCCTGAGAACCTCATTTTCTGTCCCAATTTTTTTTTTTTTTTTGGATAGAGAAGGGAAGTGTAGGAAATCAGAAGGGTAGGAATTGTTGGAAGCAGGAGTGTATTTGAGCACCTGAATTGCTGAGCTCACCAGCAAGAAAGTAAATTGAGCAGAGGTTTTGCTGTGTTTTGGCATTCATTTTCTGGTGTTTTTATCAATGTCTTAGGTTTGGACAAATGCTTTTTAAATTTTTTTTCAGGAGTATGTTCATTAATAAATAAAAGAAAATTCAGGTTCATACTATTTTCAACTACTTGATTTTTGCAAGGCTTGCCAGACTGATTTACAGCATGAAGTACCTGAGTAATGGATGGGAACATTGTTCTCCCCATTCATTTTATAACATACAACTTTATGTTTTTATTTCTTGAGATATATTTGCAGTCATGCTGCAAATAACACACAGTCCTGGGGAGGCAAAGCAGTTTTCATATATATTTAGCAGGCCCCATTTAAGTTAATATAAAATCACTGTTCCTTGAGATTACATTGGAAAGAAGTTTTACTGCAAATGTGGAGGTATGAAGGCACTGCTGTGTGGGCACAAAGCAGTATAATAGTTATTTCTGTGAAAGCAAATAGCAATCCTAATGTATAAACCCATTAAAATATCAAAGCAAATTCATTGAGGCTCCTGAGAAGTAACATCATAATGCCATTAAAATGTGAGGTTACTGAAGAGCAAGACATGACTTTGACAATGATGGTTATTTCCACACATGATAGTGGGGAGCTGCCATGCCAAATGCTGTTCCTTGTGGTTTGTTGGCCTTCCTGGATTTTAGCTGTACAAATACAGGTGTCTGCTGCCAGATACTACATCTATATATAGAGTTAAATTACATCTCCCATTTTTAATTGTATGCAATACCATTTTTGACTATCTAAAAGATGCTTTGTGCTGTGTATGCTTTTTAGCTTCACTGTGCCTGAATGTTTTATTGGAACTCAGGTAACTTGAGAATTACTGGGTAGTAAATGCACTAGTGAGGGAATTTAGATGTGGGGTTTTATATTATTTTTCAAATAATGGCCTATGGTGCAACTATTATTTTGTCTAATTATTCCTTTTTGAAGGCTATTAGTTATCCTTTACTACAGATTAACCTTGCAGGTTTGAAGCACTTATGAAAATAAACCTGTGATTTCAGAAGGGGAGCACACAACTTTTTTATGCATGCATTGCAGAGCAGAAATTATTTTCATACATTCCCTGTCTAGTTTTAGTTCTGATTAATGATTTGAATGGATTTTTGCTTAAAGTTGATCTCTCAGTCATAAGGAGTCATATTTGTCATTTGGTCTTGAGTCATGATGGTCTTCTATTAATATTTCAGCTTTATCTAGGTCATCAGTGTCTGCAGCCACGCATTGGCCACAACTTTTGTGCTTTCACAGTAGCTCTGATCATTTGAAATGTGTTTCCTTGAGGAGAATTCCAGTCTTAAAAAATCCCTAGTTAAAACTCATGACTCAGGGTTTTTACAGTGTTCAGATCTTTGGGGATACTGAGCCACATATTGCTGATTCAGTAGCACATGAATTCTATAGTGTTCAAATTAGTCTACAGATGTACAAACAAGCATTTGGTCCAAAAGATTGATTCATTGCATCTGCCTTAAATATTCAGGTTTCCTATCTAAACACAGGGAGATACCTCTCAGAATGAAATTCTCAAAATCTTTAAGAAGATACCTATAGAAAACCTATAAAGCCTATATAAAGCAAATATTTCCTAACAGGGCTATTCAGCTTCCCACACCCAGTGAGGAGCTGCCCAGAACCAGTGAGATAGGGAGCACAAGCAGGAAATGGTCTGAACTACACCCAGACAACTGCCCTGCATAGGGCAGCCTGAAATCCAGACTTGCTATACCAGACTGTTAATTTAAGTTGTTTTTCTCCAGTCATGGAAGACAGAGGTAACAAGGATTATCTGTAAAAGGCAATCTGGCTTTCAATGCATTTTCCACTGATGAGGGCTAGGAGCAAGTAGGCTGGTGTTTATAGATGTTGACAAGAAAGTTCCCCCTTATTTCCATGAAATTAATTGCCTACAGACTTTCTAATCTCCTTTTAGATGATGTGAAAAAATACTCTGATTGCCAGTCCCGTTTATTTAAACACTCTGGAAATCACTGCCATATGTCAACATGTATGTACAAGCCCTGATTTTGAACACATAATTTTCTCTCATCCTTAATGTAGCTAAATGCTTTTGCTTTCCCAATCTCTGAGGAGACTGAGATCTGTTTGCTGCAAAATCCAATTCTTTACTGCATGAGACTGAAGCTAATTCAGGGACCATCTGTGTGTACTTATAACTTAAATCATTCCTTTCAATGTGCTTTATATTGTGCTTGTCAAGGTTCAGCTTCATTCTCAGTGGTGTTGCCTGTTTACCTAGTTTTGCCTTTTCCCAATGGAGCTCATCACATTCCTTCTGAGCTTGCACATAAATAATTTTGAGACAGCACCATATTTTACAAGTTTTCCGCATTTTGGTGAACAGCACAAAAAGGGCAGTTTCTGCACAGCTAAACTGCAAAGGACACTGTGCTGGAATTGCTGCCCATCCTCCCAGTGTTCTCTCTCACTTGTGCAGCACTGCCCCATGAAACATCCAACAGCAAGGTGTTATTACCACCCTAAACAGAGGCAGTGCGTGGGAGGAGGCTGTTCCACATCAGCCTCCCTGATGTCCATGTATCCTTGTTCAGATCAGCGAGGAGGAGCTGGTGTCTGGTAGAACAGTGGCTGGCACCTTGAAGAGTCTACTGAAGATTCATGTGACACACCGAGCACCTCCTGATGGATGACTTCTTTCAGAGAGCATGACTACAGCACAGAGAGAGATAATTAGCTCTAAGGTAGCTGTCTTAGGTACCAAGAGCAATGATGCCTGAGGCTTCACTGCAGCTATATAACCATTTGCCAAAGACTGTTGCTGAGAGCGTTCTGTACATCTAAGCCAGATGGACTCAAGGTACTGCAGGCAGATCAGCTGCAACCCTTATGCACAGGCATGTGAGTGCTCTCTATCCTGCTTTCTGTGCATTCACTGTCTTTTCAGAGATGTCAATATCTCTTATTACACCCAACCACTTATAGGATGTATAAAGGGTCTGTGTTTCTGATGAGGGATTAATCTCCCTGAACTCCAGTTCTCAAGTGCATGCAGCTGGAGCTGCAGTACTGGCTGACATTTCTTCAGCACCCTGCTCTGTGTCACCAGCTCATCAGGTTTTATCATACAGCTTGTCAGTCTTTGAGGATTTTTCTGAAAGTTCTAGTTCTCTTGTGACTTTAAATTTTCCATAGTGTGTTGTGTAAAATGTTTCTTCTACAGCCACAAGCACTGGAAAGGAAAGAAAAAGCTAATATCTATAATTACTAATGCCACATGGTCTTTAAAAGCCTCAATTACAATTACCAAAAGTTGATCACTGCTAAATGTAGCCCCCAATCAGAACTGGAGACAGCTTTGGCAAGCAGCACATGGTGTGGTTATTGTCAGCTGCCCAACTGCAGGGATGTCTATGTCTTCTCGTTCCAAATCCTGGTCTCCTCTGAGGAAAGGAGCTGAAGGGCTCACCAGCATTACAGCAGTCTGCAGGTACTGAAAGGTGGAAACAAAAAGTAATCAAAATTAGAAACAAAACTACTTCATGTCAGGTGTATAAGGTACGAAAGAGCAGGAAAGGGAAAAACGACAAGTCTACAGGTGCTCTGAGAAATGGAACAATGTAAGCAGTGGATGAAGGTGGTTGCAAGGAGAGGAAACAGTGAGGGAGGAGCACAGAAGAGAAATGTGGGTAAGTGCCTACCTTTTAGGCAGAACCATCAATGTGCCACTTCCCATCTGAGTGTTCATCCTCTCCTGTGGAGTCTTACTGAACAGGAATCTGCCAGGTGGTGATCTGAGGTGAAGGAAAGCAACATCCCCTTAAACATCTGTCCAGGGATATTTTGCACTTGGAGAGAAGGGACAATCAGGAGAAATCCCTTGGGTGAAGGAAGGAAACACTGACAAGGGTTTACGGGGAGTATTGCTTCTCTCACATATTTACACTGCACATGCATTGCTACAGAACCTGTGCCTCTGTATCTGCACAATGTCAAGCATATTTCAAGAGCTGCACTTAAAAAAAAAGAAGGGGAATACAGTGAGAAAAGGAAATGTGGGTTCTGCGCAGCCAAGAAACTTGAGACAATCCTACTGAATAATAACTTATCTATATTTAAGGGTTTCATTCCCACAATATGTTTCTGTGTATCTTCAGCTGTCTTAAAACCTGAAAGGTGATTTTATGGAACACAGATTTTTAGGTTTGGGGTGTTTTTGTAGACACGTATAGAGGCATATAAATGTGTGATGAATGTCCCACCAGCACCCTGTTTCATTTAAAACTCACTGATTTTCTGTTGTGCAGATTTCCTTTGCAGTTTTCTGGGAAGAACCAGAGACAAGCCATGAAAGGCAGAGGCAAGGTGCAGGGATCTATACTCTTTAAAAGGACAGAAAAGACAATAGAAAATTAGATACAGGAAACAGAGAAGAAGGGGGTAAAATGTAAAGAAATAGAAATGAAGACCGAAAAGAACTACTCATCTTCACAAAGTTAAGTATATCCTAAGAAAACAGTAATTTTTTAAAACAAGTTTCACAATATTTCTGTACATAAAAATATATCAGCTACTGCACAATTCTGCCAGAAGGCTATATAAGCCTGCAAATGCTCATTCTCTTCTAAGCAAATCTTCTCTTAAATATTTTTTTATCTTGTCTCTCTAATGAGTGCAAAAAGTCAGCAAATTGTCAGGGAGGCATATTACTTAATGAGTCTTCCTTCAGTATTTGAAAACTCTATTTGTACTATTTTACGTGTACTGCTAGGACCTTGATCCTGCATTTTGTCATTAAAAAAAGAAAACTAGGAACATGAGTAGTATTTTCTGACATGTGGTATAATACATTTTTTGACATGAATATTGTTCCTAAGAGCCAAGAGTCAGCACATAAATGTGCTGGGTTTTGGTATTTCTGATTGTCAAACATGGCTCCCCTGGCAGACAGAGCTTTTGTCTCAGCAATCACAGAGAACTGCAGAATTACCAAGGCTTCCCAGGCTTCCTAAACAATTTTAAGCATCATAAGATCTTCCCAAATAGGTGTACACTTATTAAAGAAAATATAATCTACATAAAACTAGAGGTTATTTCAGTGCCTTGACTAGAGTTATGCAATCCTCATTATGGGTCGTTTCTCTTAACTTCATTTTCGTGCATTCTTCAGCAATGGAAAACAATGAGGGAAATGTATTTACTAAGTAAAGTAAGTACTTGTAAGTTGTTAAGAGGAGCTTACAATATTCAGTGTTAATGTGTAACACAGTTCTTATTACGAGGTAAATGCTAATAACCTACAATGTACTCACAATGCCACTGTGTACTCTGCTTATGTGAGATAATTATAGCAAATGGGAGAGTTTTCCACAGGAAAGGGTTATTTGGCTCATCTCCTCTTAGTACACAGCTGTACTTTTAAAGTCTGTGTATCATGGCTTTATTTCATTAGATAACTTAGTAATAAATAAATAAATCCATCATTTACTTGGGTTGAAACCTTGGGAAATCTCTCCTGCCTTTACTTTTCTTCTCTTTTTTATATGCCTTATCAATCTCATTAGATTTCCAAGCCAGGGATTATCTCATGACATATTTTGCTCTCAGCTATGGCTTGGTGAAAAAGACCTTGATCTCATTTAGAGTCTGCTCACTACTGTAATATAATGTTAATAAAGAGTTCAAAATAGTAATACTTCTGTTGCTGTCCTTGAAGACTGTTCTGTAGACCAATACTCAAAGGAAGTAGGCTTCAATCAAATGAAGTTTTCTTTTTTCATGTATTATCACAGCCTTTTCTTTCTCTGCATAACTCTTATCTACTCTCAGCTGTTCTGCTCAGTGCTGTCCTGAACACTCCTTATCTACCTCAAAAGTCCATTCATCAAAGATTTATAAATTAGATTAATGTTTCATCACCTCAAGTTAAATACACAGATTTCCCTTTCTAACCCTTCTTCAAATCCCCCTCAGCCCCTGGATTTCATTTTGTAGTTTGCCTTTGGCCATCCAGTATTTTGTGCAAAGGTACCCTTTTTCCTACAGACAGCACAAACAAAATATCACCAGGAAAATTTATGGCCCTAAAAAATTGCTTCGCAAGACCTGAAATAGCAAAGCATTCTTATTAATCCTGAATGTACCATACTCCAGGAAAGTAACATGGATCCCCAGTGACAGACCATAAACCACGCTCCTACCAGTTTTAGTACCTTTCTCAGAAGAACAGCTTCTCTGTTTAAATTTTAAAATAAATGTTAGATATTTAAAGCAAAAGGATTCCTTTTGCCCTTCAGATGTTTAGCCAGTCATAAGGCACAACAGGAACTCCTTTGCCAGCACCAACATCCAGCTCTCGTGCTGCTGGTGCCACAACTGATTACACTTTATAGAAAATGAGAGCTGCTAGCAGCAGGTCCAGAAAGGCTCAGCCTCCTCCCACCTTTTAAAGGCTTTGATTCAAAATGTGATTCACAGCTCCTATATGATTTTTTTCTCGTGTAGAGAAACATTTGAAACAGTATGACAAGCAAAAAATGTTTGCTTTTCTTTTGTGGGGTATGAATACAGCACACATATTTCAAATAACTCAAAACACTGTATTAAGTGATGGACTTTTTTTCACACAGAGCTATTCTTTCAAGGTCAAAATCTGTTCACTGTGAAATCCAGAGGATATTGCAGTGTTACACTGATTGCAGTGGCACTGGGATATTACATTAAAATCCGGGTTGTCTCCTCAGAACTTAGCTTTCATATATGCAACAAAGTCAGTGGTATATGTGTGGCATTGTATTTTGCAAACTTTCTCATGATTCACAGTATTATTTTTGTAACTCCAAGTTAGAGCTGGAAAAACACGAACAAAGTGTAAGAGAATCCATCTGCCTGAAATATTTAGTGAACAGTCACAACCTATCTAAAAAGCAAAGTGACAGGAAAAGCAGCTTCATTTTCTTATAGGGTCATTTGAGTAATTTTCAGTTACTTTTGCTTCCATTCTGTTTTCCTTTATTCCCTTCCTTCTCACACGGCATCCTCCAGTCTCTCTCTTCCCTCCTCCCATTTCTCCCATCTTAATCCTTACATAAGAATAAAAACATCCTTCTGCTCTTAAGATACATGGACATCTTTGTGTTTCAAAGCACATTTCTGAATAGAATGTAATGTTCTGATATAATTCAGTAATGGCTTTTTGTGAGTATTATCTCAGATTTTTAGAGTCCAGCTCTGGACAGCTTCACCTGAACAATTTTTGTGCTCATGATAGCACTAGGGATGGGGAAGGTTGTAAAACTAACCCAGTGACTGTCAGAGGTGTTCAGGTGCCCAAGCATAAGTGTCTAATGATGAGATACCCTGGGGCATCTGAGACATCCCCACAGTGGTAGCAGACACAGTAGAGGAACCCTGCAACCTCCTGCCCGTATTTGTACAGCTGAACCAAGCCACTTTTCTTTGAAGATGAACTGCTGAAGGAGCTCTGTTCCCAGAATTAAGTAGGTCTGTGATGGCTATAACCATTCTATAAGGCAGCTTAGATGCCACAGATGTCATATGAACACCTACGTATATGTGTTGAGATTATATGCCTTCGTTTAGAGCCAAGTTTCATTCACATGGCTTCAACTGGCACAAGCAGAACTGTGACCATTATCATATAAGTCCAAAAAATTTGTCATTACTTGGTCACAATTTTTATGCCAAAGCAAGGTGGGCTTCTCAGAAGACTAAAAAACCCCAGCCCAAAACAACAAAACCCCAACAGTCACTTCAAAAGGAAAGGAGCGTCTATAGTCAGTTTCTTGATACACGACCAAAATCGTATCAGACCAGTTAAAGTATAGGAATCACCTAATATCTTCAATCTGCCATGCTGAAATCTGTGCAGAGGATGATCCTTATCCAGAGCAGGAGTAAAGCCTCTCACTGTGACACAGCTCAAACTGTAATTCCAAAGACTTCTAAGTATTAGCAGATAATCTGGTGCTAGAATAAAGTAATTACTATTAATCTTCTACTTCATATATAGAGGCTGCAATGTGTGAGAAGTTAGTGCCTTTCTGAGCTTGAGACTGTAGTGTAAATAGCCTTTTTGAAAAATAAACTTCCATTATTGCACTTCAGAAAAACTGACTGGCTTTAGTGAACTCTAATGCAAAGGTTTTGGTTCCATACACCAATTAAAGCTTGTTTGGAAACATGGTGTTTTATCAATACAAAAGTGCTAGATTAAAATCAATACTGTAACTGAGGTTAATTTTCAAGAGGAGAGACGTATTTTATCTATTGCATAATGGAGATTAACTAGCTACAGACCTTAACAACAGCTAGACCAGAAAGCCTTGACATGAAGCAATACCAGCTCATGATTCAATGTCACACTGCTATGGAAGATTCAAATACCTGCAGATGATAGAAGGGTCTTGAGACAGTAAAGCCTTCCATGAAGTTTTACATGGTGGCCATTTCTCAGTCTTCATGCCAGAGTAAACTTTGATGCTTTGTGTTCTTGATCCTGCAAAATGATGAGAAATCTGAAATAATGCTTAATCAATGGCGACTAGAAGTGTTTAGAGTTTCATCTACTTCTGATTTACCTGCACAACGTGTTGGGGAAAAGTGCATAATAAAAAATGCTGACCAGGTTGATGCATGAACAATGTCTTCTTCAGTGAAGTAGAAACGTGGCATTTATACACAAGAGACAAAGAGCCCTTCTGATGAGAAGAAACCACTGACTCTCATGTTTTACAAAAGCAGCTACGCTTCTTACACCCACCACATTCCCCACCACCGAGATTATAAAACAGTATTCAATCTGGGGCACAGCAAGACAACTTAAATGTTTAGAATTTAGGGTTTGTAAACTAACAATGGGTTTCTACTGTCCCTTGTGTTAGTGATTTTTGGTATCATTTGTAACTTTACTTACATATTTTAGGACCACAGCAATAGATAAAACTGCTACGCTCATTACTTGGGGCGCAATCAGGAACTGTACACTCAGGAAGAAAATACTTCTGAGATTATGTAATCTTGATTGTGTTTTAAGTGTCTGAAGCGGAGCATTTCAAGGAGGCACCAAAAGGAAATGTATAATGAATGATGTCCTGAAAATTTCATGAAATTTGTTTTCTGATGGAGAAAACTGGTTAACTTATGATTCTGTCTGGTCTGACACCACATGTCTAAAGCCATTTTAATGCAATCAGTGAAGCTTTCAACTGTGTAGAGCTAACACAGTCTTAAACTTGGACCCATTTTGATTAAATAATCTTTAAAGTCAGCTTTAATTTACTGTATCTATCTCTACAGTGTTTTCTGCGTCTTAATTTTATCCATAAATTAATACTGATCACAAGTCTATTCTGATTAAAAATAGAAACACATTCAGACACCAAGACTATGTGAAATGACACCAGGTACATATGTTATTAATGGAAGCCAGCACTGCTGAATGCTCAGCTAAGAAAACAATTAAAGTATAATGTGTTGTTCTTTCAGGCTTTCATGGAATGGAGGCTATTACAAGCACTCTTTCACTTTTATCAGATTATTTACAGGGAAAAAATTGGGTATCAGGAAACAGTTAATAATGTGGAAAATGAGATAATGAATAGAAAGCACTAAAGCTTTTTGAAGCCAGACTTTCTGTAAAATTTCCTGATCTCAACAGGCTTGTAAATACACTGAGATTTAAACAATCATCTCACCAGAAAAGGAGTACAGGGAGGGTAACTCAGCTGCTCCTTTACTTGCCATGGCTATGGGTGCCATGCATCAGGCTTAGGGTGCAGCATCTGCTCTAAAGTCTGCACTCAATAAAATTTTGGTTCCATCTCATTTCATTGAAGTGGGTAAGGCCACAGTTGATGTCTGTGCAAGAAATGGGCAAGAATCAGAGAACAGGCTGAAACTCATTTGCGTATATTGGGAGAAGCAGAGAAAGTGGTGATGCAATCCTAGACTCTGACTTAAAGCTTGTGGCCCTTAAACACCGGAGGAAGCATGACAGGGATGGCTTTAGACACAGTCCTTTAGCACATGCTGGCCCTTGATCTGGGCACATTTTGCTATTTTGGCATAGGTAGCAGTCAAGTACTCATCTTAGATGTGACCTTCCTTGTCTATGCCAGCCATGACCACCTTCAAATTAGACTTCTAAAACATGAGGCTCCGTGGTGCAGGAAAAGCCAGCACCAAGTCCAGCATGCCTTCCTTTGCCTGCAAAGCCAGTGCTTATCTGCCTCATGGTCTCCAACCAGTTCCCAAGGCGTGGAGCTGAGAGCCATGCCTTGGATAGCACAGAACACACCTGTCTGAAGAACACTTTGTTTGCTTTGGATGTGGCTACAGGGGTGAGATGAGCTGAGTGACTGATTGCCTCCTGTTTTAAAGGAAAGGGCATCACCAGAAGGGCATTCCCTATGAAGCGTGGCACTGATTTCACGGAGCTGTTACAAGATCTTCTCATGCATGCAGAGGTTATTGATCTGGCAGCTCTGGGGGAAATCTTACCAATTTGGTCAGAAAGACAGGCAAAGTAGAGTTTCTTCAGTTGATTTTCCATATTGGTTGGATGCCTGAAGCCTTTACTTATACCTAGGGGCTTTTTTGTTTGTTTGAGTCTCTGTAAACAACTGTAATTACAGATCTATTAAACTGAAGTCCATAGAGGTTTTGTATTGATATTTTTATTGTTGTTTAAATCAAACGCAGGTCTGTGTCATTTTTTCAACTACACAGTTGAGTGTAAAATCCCAATATGTTCCAATAATGACTTTTTTTGCTTTCTGTAATGAAGTAGGATTACTGAGGTGAGACTTCAAGGCAGAACATTGCAGACAACAATACTGAAAGTGTGTTTTTTACTTTCAGAAAAATTTAGAAATTACTTAAAAGCTTTAAAGAAGGACTTGATCAGTCTTAGATTTCAGTACATACATAATAAACAGGAACATGAAAGTCTATTTGTACAGAGATGGGCACAATTGATGTCCTTGACAACAGAAAAGCACATCAGGTTGTTTACCAAATACACTCTGAACCTTGCTGCCTCCTCAGTTATCCACCTAATTATCACAGATTTCTGGAAAAAAAATATGGATTTACTTGTCCTGATTTATATTCAGGAAGTTATCATTAGGTCCACAAGGATTGCAGTGCAACATTTTAGCCTACAAAATATTTTCAGTGAAGAGTGAGGGGTGTCACATGTTAATTGCATGAGTTTCTAGTCTTTCACCGTAACATTGATCAGAGGATGGTTTCTCTTGCTCAAATGTTCCTGTCTCTGTGTTTCGCAGTTTTATCTGTTGTGACAGATGAGCTCTGAGTTTCAAATGGAAGGTGATAATGTGCTAGTCACATCATCCCATTTGATTAGTTATTTCTTAAAACTATTTTGATGACTAATCACTTTTACCATGTCAAAATGAATCCTACTCAGTTTGAAAGGTACTGTACAGACACAGTAGTAATGGATTAAAATTACATGTGGATAATGACTTTAAATTTTTTAAAATGCAGAAACATTAGTGCTCTACACAGTTTGTAAACCACACATGTGCCTCTGCATAACAATCAGGGAACAAGCCTGACTCCTGAAGTGTAGTTGTTTGATGACACATATTCTATTATTCTTTTCAGAAACCAATATGGCTCTCTGTCTTAGAGTCAGTTAGGTTTTGTACACTTAGGCTTCTATTTGGAAGTCTGTTCCCAATTCTTGTTTCTCGCATGGTTAAAAATCTCCTCATATCCAGCCTAATTGCATCCATAGCTAGTTTATATGCATTTATTCTTGTGTCAGCACTGTCCTTTACCATAAATAGTTTTTTCCCTTCCTGATGCTTACCCATCAAGGATCTTTATAGAGCAATCATATCCTCTCTCTGAGACTTCATCTGACGGACTAAACAAGCAAAGCTTTTTTAGTAACTTTTTATGAAAAGCCTCTCCATTCTACTGATCATCCCAGTAGCTGTTATATTTCTGATCTGAATTTTGGTTCAACTTCTTAAAAAATAATAGTTTAGGTGGGTTTTTCTCCACCATCTTGAACAATCCCTAGTGATTCTATGATCCACCTGTTACATCTCAGTATTGTATTTGACTTTTTTCTTTTTTATTGTTATTTGTGGTGTTTCATGCATTGATTGGTAGGTGCCAGTCACTACTGCCCCAAGACTTTCTCTGCCTACTGGTTTGTATGTGTACACTTGTGCATTTTCTAAAATCTAACTAGCACTTCTGCTGTGATTAATCACAAAAATAAACGCAGAATATCTGTTATTCTGCAGAGTATCTCTCTCTGCACTTGATTTATGGATAATTCAACTCTATGTCAATCTGAATGGTAAGAATTCAAAGAAATATTATTTCATGGTTTTGTTCAAGAGATTCTAAGCTTAAAGTTCCTGAACTTCTTTGAGACGACTTCACAGTCTGTTAGCAATGATTAATCAAGATCCAAGTTTTTGAAACAAGTCTTAAAAACATTATAGCTATCAGTGCTGACTTTTAAGGTATGATTACAGACCATGTAGATGAAGTCTCAGAATCTCAGATAGGTTCCTTACACTGGGAATGCAGAGTTCAAACTGCAAAATCTACCTGGTGTTTAGGGGAGAGCAGATGGACTAATGACATAATGAGGCAACAACACCTCTGTCTTGGAGAAAACAAATGAAAAATTTGTTGTGTAAAGGAAAAGCATTATAGAAATACTCTCAGGCATCAAACTGCCATTAAAACTCTGTAACATGTGAATCTGCCCACCTTAGACACGTGTAAAAATGCAGATTTCAAAATTTCGGCAGATGGACTGAGTATAAATAATAGGTCAGAGAGATAAAAATAATTCACACTTTTGTTTTCTTCTTCTTTTTTTCCTTTTTTTTTTTTTCCTTTACACTTGATGAGAACATTGCAACTGGGAAATAATTTTGCCAGAAAACATTTTGGCTGAAAAACTGGGATTAGACCTGACATACCTTTACAGTCTAAAATATAATGTGTCCTTGATTTAAGAAATCTGACTCAGAACAGAACAAAATTATGAGCCAGGGATATTCTTACAATTAAAAGTGATTGCTTTTGCAGTGAACCTCTTCACTGCTATGAATGCAGGCAGTTACTTCAAGAGCTTTGTCAGTTTGAATGAGTTTGCAAGCAGCTGTCACACATGTTTAGCCAATTTTTCCTTGTCATACACTAAAGAATCAGAATTACTGTCTTTAGCTGTTATGAAAACCGCTTGGATTTCTTGGAATACTTTAAAGTGAAATTTCTGTGGCATTTCTCGAACTTATTCAGGATGGCAGCCCGGCTCTCTGGGACAGTCTGTTAATACTCAGGACAGGTGCAGTACAGATGTGTTTTCCTACAGAGTCTTGCAAGGGAGTGTAGCTGTGTTTCATCGCAGTGTGAGAACCGCCAGGAGGAAAGATGGCCTTGGGGAATACTTCTGCCATACTTCTGTGTGACCATGATCAAAACCAGTCTGTCAAGAGGAGCTGAGGAGGTGGTGATACTTCATCACTTTGTGTGGAAACACTTCAATGAATGATGGTGGGATGTTTGCATGGGGCTCAGAGGGAAAGCTTTGCTCATGGCTACGTGCAGATCAGCTCTGATAGAAAAACCATTAGCCGTGGTAAAAGGGGAGTGTACCTTGGGATACCAACATATTAATGTAGCTCTTTGGCTTCAGGAACTGGAACTGGTCTTGCTCACAGAACTTGGAACACAAGCAGTGAAGGTCATAACTGTCCAAGCCTATCAGACAAAAGCTGAAATACCTAAGATATGTTCATAGGTATTTCTGTCTTCACTTTCATTGTGAGTCTGATTAATAGTTTATGGTGGTTTTGAATTCTTCTGATATATTTAAGATGCTAAAACTGGCTATTAGCATGGAGTTATACCAAACCAAAAGTAGAGCCTTTTCTCACTTTATGAAATGTTACTGCTAGAAAACACCTCATGGTGGTGTAAGAGTATCTACACTAACTAACTAACTAACTAACTAACTAAGCATGAGAATTCCTTTACTCTTCAGACAGGTTCTAACACCTGTTTTCTGGTGAGACCTGTGAAAATCTCAGTCCTAATCATATCTGTTTACCCATTACACTTTTTTGGGTTGTATGTCAGATCCTCATGTCAGATACATGGCTGTACTGTGGTTAACAAGTTATGAGCTAAAAAAAGTTTGAGGTGAAGGTTATGCCAGAACCATCTTTTTTCCTGTGTGCTTTCCCCAGTGAACTCCAAACACAGCTTCTACCAAGGGAAAGGGCACTCAGTCACAGGCAAGTGCTGAGCTCTGTCCACGGTGTGTTACATGCTCGGTTAATCATCAATCCAAGCCCAAGATCATCATGACCGTGCACTCCAAGGTTGACTGAGTCCAGTGTTCCTGAACATGCTCTGTGGACAGATAAGTCACAGGCAGCCCCATCCATGAGAAGCCACCTGAAACTGATAATTGATAAGCACAGTATAAATCTTTTGCTCATAAGCTTCCATAACATTCTGATGGAATTTTTCTAAGTCTCCTAAGTGGAACAGAAATATGTGCCACGCACATCAAAACAAGAAATTACCAAAATAAATCCAAGGGAAGTGCCCCTCATAAGAGTATTAGGTCACGGAGTGCCATTTAAGTGGTGGTCTGTCTTTTTCCGGGGCCTAGAGGGGCAGATGGGTAATGGAATCTGAAACTGAACACTCTTTTGCTCAGACCCACAAAATGTTTCACTCTACATCATTGCTGACCTAATCATAAATTCATGACTGCTGCAAAAAACTCAGGCTTTGAGCTTTATTGACCCAGGCATGACACCCAGCAATTCAGGAGGGAACAATCTAAACATCTCGTTTCATTTTCTTTCATGAAGCCAAGAGCCCATATCACTTTCAAGTTCATTTCAGCTTTCTTGTGTGCTTCAGCAGAAAACAACCCCCCTATGTACACTTTTGGTCCACTAAAATTATATGAAATTTATCTATGCTAAATTTCACAGAGCTTCTAAGGGCAACATTTTATATAGTTAGCCATATAGAGAAATGCATCATGCTGAGGAAAAAGAGTAAAATTTATATATAGAAGTGTGTAATGCTGGGTTATTGTATCCTTTAAATAGGATAGTCCTTGAAAAGAGTAAAGAACTGCACACAGCTTCTCAGAGGCAGGGATTTTCAGCACTCTATCTGCTTGTGTAACACTACAGGAAGTGAAGCAAATTAAAAATCTTAAGATATTCAAAATCAGGCTAAGTCAGAATGAATCAAAGGGCACTGTTGGGAACAGGAGTTTCTAGAGATATATATAGATATATATAGATATATATATATGATTTGGAATTTCCTTTCTTTTATTTGGAAAATCTCATAGATATTCTTTCACTCAAGCTTTCAGCTAGTAAATCAATTTTACTGGAAATATAGTTTCCCAGAAAAAATAACTGCGTATTTCTTTTATGACTGAAGCACCAAAAAATTGACTAAGAAGGACTTTTCCCACTGTATATAGTAAAATCAACTTGTATCTATAAAAATATTGCCTTTGTTTTGTTTGTTTGAGACACGGACACTCTAAAAGTTAATATGGGCTTGGGTTGAACATTTGTTAGTTGAACGGCACTAAACCTGGGTGAGTAGTTTAATTCACTTTCAGACTCAAATTATTGAAAAAAAATTGCAAACACTTGAATAAAGATGCTCAATCATGGATTCATAGCTTTCATTTTCTTTAAAACCATTTTTTCAGTTTGTATTAATGGCCTTGAGAGTCCTCACACAAAGAAATCCTGAGTCTGCTGGACTCACTCTAAATTCAGGATTTTTCCAAAGTGTGAAGCTGTGGTAAAATGAACAGAAGTTTTTTTTTTAAAAGGTAATATATAAAACCTCCAAAGAATTTGTCATATGCATACAGATGTAGATAACAAAAAAGGAATAGTAGCTAAACACATCAGGATCACTTTGCACCAAAGAATCATGAGATCAAGTCAATAAATTTTAATACGTTTGTTAGGACAATCACTTTCCGATGAGAAGCAGGGAAAACTCAGGGAGAGCTTGATCAGGCAACAGAGGAATGAAAGATTTGGGGAGCGTGGTTGTTTTTCAATCATTTAGGTGAGATATCATTGTATTTATTTCCTGCTTGTTTTGCTCCTACCCCAGAGATGGTTTTGCTCAGAATAAACTTCTTATTTCAGGTCATGTGAGAACTTGAGAAACTTCTTTTTCACTGCCATGCAGACCAGGATTTCCATGGAACATGGGCAGCAGATTCTGGCCCAAAGTACCTGCCACGTTTTCAGTCAGTGCCAGAGTGCACATACGAGCCCTACCATCCCTGCCTACGGCCTAGGACCCCATTCCAGCCCCGGGACCATCAGTCCCAGCCCCAGCGAGGCCACAGGACACATCTCCAGCGCTACCACAGCCCTGTCCCACCTGTCCATGGGCTGAGTCTGGCCCACCCCCAGCCCACATCCCATCCCCAGGGCTGGGGCTGCCCAGGAGCCCCAGCCAGCTCCGCTCCTGGCTGGGAGCTTCTGCCCCTCATCCCCGGCACACCGGACTCAGAGGGGATGGGAATGATCCAGGCAGCCATGAGTAACGAGCTAGCAACAGCAGAGGAGTAAATCACAGCCCTTCAGGAGATTCAATAACTTGTCGAGCAAAAGGGTAAGAGGAATTCTCTTGGATTGCTAACAGGACAAAGCAGTTACCAGCTCTTCTTTATTTGGAGAGCAGCAGCTGAAGCTGACTCATACAAAATGTTAAATCTAATACTGACCTGCTCTACCCTCTATTACAATTACTGTGTCTCTACTTGGAGACTTACGTTCTCCATACAATATGTTCAGCTCATCAAAGTGATGTATGCAACACAAGCCTCCATAGTCATNGACAGGACAAAAGTCTCTATGAAATATCTGTATACGAAGTCAGATTTTCTTTTAAGCATGCAGTTTAGTCTTGGTAATTGCTCACACAAATGCTGCCTGGAATATGGTAGGAGCTTTAGCAAAGATGTAGATGCGCAGAAAATTCAGATCTATGCATGTGTATTATATATTTGTACTATGCAGAAGGAACAGTTTCTTTGTGAAGATTTAAAATAATCCATTGGAAAGGTCATCAATCAATCTTTAGGCAAGGAAGCCAAAAGTGAAAAGTCATTTTTACTTAATACCCACCTCTCTCTCTCTGGAAAAGAACATTTAAAATAATGAGCTTAAAAATAATATCAAATTATCAATAACATTTTTCCAATCTGAATCTTTAAATATTTTTATTTTAGGTAACATTCTTGCTGCTTTCAGATCCATAAACACTGCTAGGAAAAAAAAAACACTTTTGTTACATGTATATAAATTTTCAATTAATGTATGAAATATTTCTAAGTCCCAAAAAACCATTCATAACAGGGTTTTCATTCCTAGCAGGGATTTTAAAAACTGTTGCCCAACTAGCTCTGCAAAAAAGCACTACCATGGTGTTTCACAGATCTCTCTGTGCTCCCCAGCAGAACATATTGCAAACATGCCCCCAATGACTGTTCATAAGCAAGTAATTGGTGGTTTTTTTTCTTTCTTTGACCATCCTACACATCATGCTTTTCCAGTCAAAGCCTGAACTGAAAAGAACTCATCATCACATTGACAGATTGTCACATTTCTGACTTGATTCTGCATGTTCACATTAAATACATCTGCCTCAGCAAAAGGATTGGGACCATTGTTTTATAGACAAATGCATCCAATTGATCAATAATATACTCTCATCAGGCCATGGAAAGTATTTACTTGCTCTCAGTAAATGCCAAAATTCCCTGTCTAATTCAATATTCTAGCAAATGAGGACACATGAAATTGCTTTCCTGTATGTATATGTCTATTGACAAGAGATTTCAGGCTAATCTCCTTTATAACACAGTACTATTTTAATGGTTGAATGCTTCAGCCTTTGTCTCTGCTGGGTAGTAGAGCTAATCATGCTTTCTCTTCCATAATTTCTCTTCCCTGTCTGCAGATGTATACAGAACATTTTCTCCATAAGCTTAATGGAAAAACTTCGCATTTTGGAAGAAAATGCATGTACTAACAATAAACAGAAAGCTCTGCAAAGTTGATGCTCAGGCCTGGAATTCTTCATTTCATCCAGCACCATCACACACTTTCTGAGATGCCAGAACATGGTTTAAATACCTTACCTGTTTGTCAGACCTAACCTAAGGTATGTTTTCTTGCTTCAAGACCTTGTTAGAGATTCCATTAGTTTTATTTGCATGACACAGGGTTAGAGGCATTATTCTGACAATCTGATCTGGACCATCAAAATTTTCAACAGTTGTATTTATATCACATCAGGCACTGAGAACCTCACAGGAACCTGAAGTTAATCCTTCTGCCATACATCAGGGCCTCACAGCAGGCAGGGTAAAGTTGAGTCATGCAACAGTTCACTACCACCCCAGCCCAAACAGAAGCAAATTATCCAAGGCACACATGATTTCACTGGCACAGAAGCATGTTCCAGTGTCTCTTCCACCATGCGAGTTCCAGGACAACACTTTCATTACAGATTTGGCCAACTTTGGTTGATGTGTAAGTTAAATCAGACAAGACTATCTATGAAGGATATACCTATAATATTATCTATATGCTACATATGGCATGGATTTTACAAACATACCATACAATTTGTTCTTTCAAATTCAAGGTCGCAGAAGTGTATTTAAAAAAAAAGAAAAAAAAGGACACAAAAAAACCCGCACCATGTACACACAAATAGAACAACACCAAACAACTCATTAAAATAGTCATAGGACAAAGTCAGTCACAGGTCCATGGTCATAAAAATACCACCCTGGCATCTAATTTCATTATCCTATTCTACAGAAAATAGAACAATAATTCTTTGCCACCCACACATAATATTTGCTGCAGTATCTTACCAGGGTCAGATGAAATATTTTCAGTGCCTTTAACTGTTAAAAATTTGATTTATATTTGCTTTCTCATGTCGAGAATAATAATGTACCTTTATGATCAGAAGTATTAGAAATTTTATGTTAGCAGGTAGTTGGTAGTGGATATTCTTTTAAAAGAAAAAAAAAGCAATACCTTGTGGCTTTTGAAAGACAGCCATGCAACTTGTTAAGTAATGTAATTCAGAGTATCTCTTTGTGCTGCCATGACTCTGAACAGGTTTCTATCTGCATCATGTGTGCTGATAAGATAGTCAAACACCACAGGTCTGTGATTTGTAAACATCTGAATCAAGGGCACTGCTACATTCCCTGATCATTCATGCAGTGGAGTGCAGCAAAATGGAACAGAAAAGCTCTTTGGAGCTCTGACTGCAGTGCCCAGAGTTCAATAAATTAGCTGAGTCTGGGGGAAGGTTAAAAGAAACAAGCTGGTTTGATTCAAGTTATAATTATTTTTCTTGTATCGTTTTTGGCATTCTTGAAGCCTGTTTATGCCCTGGAAAGGCATGTACTTCTTCCAGCTCCATGCAAATTATTAATCTATGCATGACCTTGCCAGACAGCCACATTGAGCATTTCATTGTCTATGGGAAAACTCTGCTTTAATTCAGCCAAATAATTATCACAAACGTAGTGCAGTGAAAAAATAAAATCTCTGAGTCTAGTGCTACAATACTCCAATTTTTTTAGTGATTTGCAATACATACAAAGTGTAAATAAGGTAGTCGTGTCAAAACAGTAGTGATTTCTATTTGTGTAACTGATAAAACAAAAGCTCAAGGCAGCAGGGTCCATACACATTTCTATTTCAATCATGAGACTGCATACTGCATCTCAAAAGGGACATCTGAATTGACACTAAACATGTGGCTGCAGTTTTTGCTGCTGCACTATGCTCATATGGAATTTGCCACTGCCTTCCCAATTCTGAAAATTTGTCTGAAACGTACAGATTGGTGTGTCTCAATAAGAGCTTTCTCTTCATTTGGCAGTGGTCCCTTCCACTGTGACATGAAGTGTTACCAGAGGATTCCCAGCTTCTCTCGTGTTTTTGGCATAAACATTGCAATGATGCCCTATTTGCATTCATTACCCCCAAAGAAGTAACATGGCTTCTGATCCAGCCTCTTTTCCCGAGTTCACTTTAGAATACCAGGCCAACTTTAATGTCAAAAGAGGTTTTTTTTTTTTTTTTTTTTTAACAAGTGGAGAAGCTCATCTCATCATTATAAATTGAAAATTTAAAAGGAAGCGTTGGTGCTTGGGGAGCAATTCACTGCCTGTACATTGGTACCTGGCAATGAGGGCATTGACATGTGGTTTTCTAGGTTTATTTTTCTTTAAATAAAATAAGCCATAAATGATACATTACTCCAAGATATGTAAGATGTGGATCATATCTGCTCTTTTTTTGTACACAGAAACACCCTTAACTTTCAGAATCTCTGTTTTGTGCACACCCAAGCTGTGTTTCATTTAGTGAAATCAGGTGAATAATGTAGCTATGGAACAGGGTTCAGGGTGTCTGCCAAGTGCTGCAGTCTGTGTCATTACTGACCAGCTTAGCTCTCTTTGCTGCTGGAGCTGCACCACCTTTAGCAACAAAGCTGACTAAAGCTAATTCCTCTAGGTCTGCAGGACCCGCTGTGACACTTTGAACTGCAGAGCAGATGTACTGGTAGGACACAAAGGCCCCATGAGGAGAGGTTCCAGTTGGACCCAATGCATTACAAACCCAAGGCCAGAATATCCAGTACTTTAAGGTGTACAAAATGGTCATTGAAGTCCTCTTTTCCCTACTTGTGTCTTAACCCTGAAAAACCCCTACTTTGCCCTCCAAAACCATGACTTTCATACAATTTAAAAGTAGTATAGAAGAGGCAACTTTTCCCCCTGAAATAAGAGTCCTAAGGACTCTAGTTTTAAACAGAATGAATTAAGTGGGGCACAAAAAGCACTGTAATCAATGTTCATTTTAGGCTCATTTAATTTTAATTTTTATTTCTGGGTTTCAGAATTTGATGAATAATCTTCTTTATGAACATTTATATTGCACTGTAAATTTGATAGCATATCTTTGCAGAAGTGCTAAATGTTACAATATTTAATTTGATTCTGCTGGTTTAGGATAAAATTTATATTCATTACATACAGATTGTCTAGCTTAGTTTTTACATATATATATTTCAGCCTGGCTCTAGGAAAAATAAAAAGAGTGTCATTTCAGATTTTTCGTAAATCATTAATTTAAAGAACAAAATTTTCTTTGACAAGAAAGTAAACTTTAAAATTACGTTTCTTGCTTTCAGGTTTTAAGACCTCATAAGAAATGTAAATGATGTGTAAGGATGGACCTGTTATTTAAATATTCCTCATGAAAACTACTGTTTGTCTCTTTGAGGTCCTGGGACACTTATTGATTGAAAAGTCTCCCAAATCCAGACATTTCAAGGAAGGAAAAATTCAAATTATATCTTTTAAGTCTTGCAGCTACGTATCCCCAGTGTTTTCATGTGCTCAAATCTATTTTTCATGTAAACCAACATGCTCATCCTTTGTTTGGTTAAGTAAATATAAATAAAATTAACAACTGTATAATACCTGCCTGTACTCACATGAGAGATTTTGTGGCTTTTTAAACCATAAAATTAAGCTTCAAACAGTGCTGTCACTGGCTAGAATTCCAAGTCATAAGTGTTTTGCATTACCATGTGTCTGAGCTTTTTCTGTCATTTAACACCCCCAGTTTAAATGAACCTCTTGCAAGGGCTACATGCAGACATTGCTGGTGGCATTACATGAGAAACACCAGGAAGGACCATTGCCCTCAGTCATGAAAAAAAAACCAAGTAAAACACAGCCTTTAACTCCTACCCTTCCCCTGCAAAATAAAATTTAAAAAAAAAATAAATAACCACAGTACCATTTGGAGGACATGCAGCAGAGCACTGAGACTTGTGTACTGTCTCACTGCTTACCAGGCAGTACAGAAAACATCTGATGCTGAAGCTCATTCCCAGGTTCAAAAGAAACCTCACATTTATTATTAGGGACACAGAAACAAGTAATATGTGAAAAAAAGATACTTAAAATGCTTGTGGAGAGACAACCAAGAATCATGTTTGTGAGTATGATGTTTACTTATAACCTAAGTCACAGACAGAGTGAGGTGAAAATGGCAGTGTGGATCTCAGCGGTCCTGTGCTCTTTTACATATCCAGCAATGTCAGATCTAAACAAATACTTATTTGAACAGAAAAACCTCTTTCAGAAGACAGGTTTTTTCCTCCCAGGTTTTCAATGCAACTGTTCTCCAAGAAGCTCTCATTTGATTTTCTGAATTATATCATATTTATATGAAATCATAACATAATCATCTTATCAATTCAACAGCCAGGGAAAAACCAGTCAGAAAAACCCAGTCTGAGCAGATTTCCAGAGGTAAAGAATTAGAGAATTTAAGTTTTTCCACTTTAATTTATGCCTTTAAGAACCTGGGTTAAAACTACTAAGTCATCTCTTGCCAGTGAGATTGCACTTTTAAAGTAAAAACAAGCTGAAAAGTTCATTTACTATGATTGTTCGACCAGGTATTGAATTTTGAAAAAGTATTTCTGCAAAGGGAAGATCAGAGTTTTTAAGCAGTAGGAAAATGCAGAAATCACAGAGAATTAGTAAAGTGGCTGGAAATATGATGAAATTGGAGTAAAGAGTGCAGGAGAATCGCTTCTTTCTGTAGTTTGACTTCTTCAGCATAGTTTTGATGGTGATCACCAGGGTAAGTGTTACAGTGAGCATTATGAGGTTGGACCATGCTTTCATTTCACTACCTATTTACTGCTCCGCTGTGGATATTTCCTATACTTTATGGTCTTCCTGACTTCTTGATACTATGAAAGCAACAACTTGTGCCACAGTTTTCAGACCAAAGTCCTTAGTCATCTAAATGTGCCATGGATTTGAAGAAATGCTGGTAGGCAGCAGGCTGTAGGGGTGATCCTATGGCTGTTGCCCTGTGGGTTGCCACATTACACTTTCTGGATGAGCAAACATGAGGTCCTATACCTGCATGAGGACCTGAGGTCCACCACTGTGCATCCCACAGCCATGTGCTCCTATTCCAAGTCCTTCACACCCCAGCAAGGACCCTTGAGAGTCCAAGTGTGCTCTGTCTGTGTGTTTTCTGCTCCAGCCTTCTGACATGACAAGAGGATTGAGACCAAAGCACAGAGGAAGGGTGAAGGTATAAGAGTGTATCTTAACAATCTCTACAAAACCAGAGAATTTAGCTTTCTTATTCACTACTCTGCTCACAGGGTAGCCTCACATAAAAGGGACAGGTAGACAGAATCAAAGACTTAGAAAAGATCACAGACAGGTTCATCCAAAGACAGAGCCCAGGTCACCATCTCAGTTATGAAGGCAGAGTTAGAGAGGTGACACCTCTGGCAGCCCCTCTGCATCCCTTGTCTTCCCTTGGAATCTCTGTTCCAGCATCTAGAGGCCACCCCTGCCGTCCCCTCACAAGCAGAGCTGCACAAGCTCTTTGGCACTGCTGACCAGCCAACACAGCTCTAGCGGGCACCTGGCCAGTGCAGTTGGAAGTCCTTGATGGTGTCAATGCACGCAGTATCAGAGGATCTCTGAGTGATCAGGGGTGCACTGGTTTTAGCTGGGATACAGTCAATTTTCTTTATTGTAGCCTGCATGGGGCTGTCATGAAAACAGTGTTGATAACACAGTAATTTTTGCTGAGCAGAGCTTACACAGAGCCAAGGCCTTTTCAGCTGCTCACCCCACATCACCAGCAAGGAGGCTGGGGGTGCACAAGGAGTTGGGAGGGGACACAGCCAGGACAGCTGACCCCGACTGACCAAGGGATGTTCCACACCATACAATGTTGTGCTCAGCAATAAAAGCTGGGGAAAGAAGGACAAAGCAGGGGGCATTCCAAATTACAGTGCTTGTGTTCCCAAGTAAACATCAAACAAGATGGAACCCTGTTTTCCTGGAGATGGCTGAACACCTGTCTGTCCTTGAGAAGTCGTGAATTAAATCCTCGTTTCACCTTGTTTGCACACACTGCTTTTGCTTTACCTATTAGATGATTTCAACCCACACATTTTCTCACTTTTGCCCTTTGATTCTCTCCCTCATCCTACTGTGGGGGTAGTGACCAAGTGACTATGAGCTGCCTTTTGGCTTAAACCACAACAAGGGACTGATCACATAATAATCCTGTATTTAATCCCATTGCTCAGCCTGAATGTATAAAGTATCGTCACACTGAAAGGGAACACGATGCTTTTTATGGGTCACATCCTTTAACACTGGATTTCAGGACACATTTGCCCCTCCTATCTTACTAAGGGCTTGTGAAATGGACTCAGAGGTCAGAACCCTTCGAAATTCATTATATTCATGGAGCTCTCCAGATCAAGAGAATATCAATCAGATTTCAGTGAAATTTTGTTTTTTATTTGATATGTATGAAAACATGCACAGTTTTACTTAGCTGATGTTAGAATGTAACTCATAACATTTGGTTATTCAGCTGCTGCCTAGGTGTGTTTCATCACAGCCCAACCATTTCTGAAACTCCACAGGGATTATAGAATATAAGAGGAAAAGGGCCTGTTAAAACACCACAGTCCTTATAAATTTTTATCTTGTCAAATTTTCAGCTGGAAAGGATGACAGAAGCATGAAAAAGCATCCTAACAGGGCACAGAGTCCATTAATGCCCTTAAAAGAGACATGAGCGCAGCAGTCTTCCAGTATTGTTGTCTTTGAAGGATGGATAAGAAAGAGCTAGAGGTTGCCATGTGCAATGAAGACTAGAAGCACTTTTCCTGCAGAGAGGACCTCATCTGACATCCATTTAAAGATAATGACAGCAGTCTATTAAAGGCAAGTGAAACAAACGGACAAAAGAAAATGTGTCCAAATAAAAAAATAATGGTCATGGAGTCTAAAGGACTCAAAAATAAACACACATTAGGTCACTAACTGGTAAACAATAAAATCTTAAGTACCATCTATCACAGAACTGAACAGATATACATAAAAAGAACAATTTTCTTCACCTCAGATTGTAAATCAAAAGCATGCTTTTAGCCAGGAACAGCCCAACAGAGGGAAACAAAGAAGTCCTTTTGATTCACTCTTGACATTGCAGACATAATGGCATCACCTCTCAAGACAATGAAGGACAAGTCTGAAGTTCCTCCTTAGGGTTTTTTCCAATTCATTTAAAACCAAAATTAATTGAAGGAAGATAGACTGTTCAGGACTTTTGTTGTTTGCTGGGGGCTGAATGACAGCTCCATCCAGCTGAACCGATATGTCTTGAATGGTCTATAAAAACCTATAAAACACAACAGTGTTTCCACCAATCTGGTCACCATGAAGTATAAGACTCGTTTCACAAGTTTTTTAATTTTCCTCATTCAGGCTGAGCTAAGAAGACATGAAGTTACAAATACAGATTTCTGCCAGACTGCAGTTCGCAGAACAGATTCGCAGCTTTTATACATGGCTGCATCTTGTTAAACTGCGCAGAGACATGCAGATTCAGAGAAGACGAGGATCTTGTCCGTCAAGCAAGCAAGGCTGTTGTATGTGTGGAAGAGAACAGTTTATTTTAGGACTAGAAAAGGAAACTATTTTATGCAAGACTGCACTAGCCTTGCAGGTTTGCAACAAAATTTGTACAGAGAAACTGGATTGAGTCCACCTGCTTGAGACTTGTAAATAAGGCATTGCTCCACAGACCCGACCAAATTTCCTCAGCAACTCGGACTAGAACTTTTCTGTATCAAATATCTTCCAGAGCCTCTAAAACTGCTGGCACAGATGCCACTTAGATATGTTAGATAGATGCTTCATAACAGAAGAATTTAGAATGTCAACCTTTTTCTTTTTGTGCTAGAGGAAAATGACTATCTGCTTGATCTTTGATACAAATAGGTTTTGATGCCACCCAGCCACACGTTCAAGTATGTGTGTGTCCACATGCAACCATACATGCCAGCCAATCCATTACAGTGCTTTGGAATAACATTTTGCATATGAACTTTCTAAACTTCCACATCCCACTTTAGATGTAGCCCACTTGGAAAATTCGAACGCAAAGCAGAAAGATGAATATTTGACTTGCTATTCTAACAGACTTGGATGACTGAAACACCCACTGCCAGTAAAACTGCTCAAGATCTCTCATGAGAACTTAATATACAATTTCAGTAAGTTTACTTATGTGGTAATGTCTCTGGAAAGCTAGTCATAATCATCATCCTAATTAAAAGATGTCCAAATTTAAACTGACAGAACCATCAGCCTAAGTCTGTCTTCTGTCAGACCTGCTGTAATATGTTCTGAAGATATCCTATAACCCACATTCTGCCTTGCGGGTGACTATGTGGCTGTTAAGAGAAAAAATGTTTTTCTTTGCATTAGGAAGTACCAGAGAAGAATATTCCTATGTAGTAAATGCTACTTACAGATGAATATTTTTCATTCCTCAGGGTTTAAAAAAACCCCAACCAACTTCTACACAGGTAACGTGTAAACCAGTTGATGGAACTAGTCACAGTAAGGCTTGCTTTCGTGCCAATTCCATTACTTTGATCAGTGCTACTTCAAGGTGGAAAACAACTTGGGGAGAACAGTTTAAAATGCTTCATACAGTGAAACAAATACTAAGGGAATTTGTGACTTTTGTTACACGAAAATCACAGATGTATTTGATTGAATTTCTGAATTCAGAAACCAATTCAGAATTAAAAATGCAAAAGAAATGGCCAATGATCACTTTTTAAAATTTTTGTTCTGTAAAATCAGAACAAAAATCCACTGAAGTTGAAAATAACGCACTACTAAAAAAAAAAATTAATAATAAGATTCTGCTCAGGGCTCCCTGCGTGTTACCTTTTTGACTTCAGAGTGTGATGATTTAATATTGTTCCTATCTCCACTGCATTCACATTAAAGAGGACATAGGACACATCATTATGGTGGTATTTAGGTACCTGTTGCTTCTTTGTCTATGTGCCCAGGACAGTCCAGAGGAATTCTAGGCAAAGCCACTGTTATGAGCATCTCTTCTGGGGAAAAAAAAAAAAAAAAAAAAATTATTGACAGCTTTTACATTTGTTTGGAGCACATAACAATATCTAGAAATTCATTGCACCAGGTGAACCTGAGCAAAAAATATTCTATTTCCCATGTCAGTCTAGATGTACCAAAGTGGAATGCACATGCCTTGGTGACTCAAGGATGAGTCTCAGACTCAAGGACTCTGAGATGTCTTCAGTTCAGCAGGTTCTTAAAAGTGCAGAGGAAAGGTTTGACTGGGAAGAAAGCAGATGATTTGGCATAAGTAAGTATTTTTTGCATGGTCCCAGGAATCTGCCACCAATATCTCTCCTTCTCTTCTCCTTCCCTCACTGAATGAGGTGCAGACCCCTACCTGGGAAAGCATGAGAGGAGAAAGGGGAGCACAGGAAAAGACTTTGAAAATCAGTGTATCTTGTGTCATGCTGCTCAGAGACTAGGCCTGGCACCGTAAACCTCCTGAACCATTAGTCCAATGTATTTCCTAATTGCAGAACAATTGTGTCACAGTCACTCTTTTGTTGAGGGTTCCATGGTATTCCTTGCAAGAATAAATTACAAACACAAATCAATTCTGTGACAATCAATTCTGTGACAACCTAAAATATTGTTCACAGAAGCAGGTGATTGGCAGAACAAATATTAATACTCTGTAAAATAGTAACAAATGTTTATTCCCAAGTTCTTAATGCACTCATCCATGCTCTATAAGCATGACTTGCATCCTTTCAGTCAGTTCTCCCTCTGGCTGTACAGGGGTTCCAAAAACACTATGGTACTTTTGAAAAGGTTTCCCATTATGAACTGAATCAGACTTTTTCCTGAACTATGTGAGGTCCTCTGAAATGGCAGAACATTGAAATGCCTTTGATATGATCATTTTCTCTCTGAGCAATTATAATTAGCTCTTTTCTAATATCCTCTTTTGGCTTTAGTACAGCTAAGGCTATAAAACAGACCTGAAATTTTTCCCAGGCGCTGTTGGGAACTCTTGTATTTTAAGTCAATATCTAAATATAATAAGTGTTCTTAATGTGAATGGAAATTCTGTATGAAGTCAAACGATTTTTATGATGTTCTGCAAAGATATTGGACCTCTCTTCCCTTGAAGTAACCTTGACTAGATGGCTAGAAACTCATGAGAAGCATTCTAGAATCTGTCCTGATTGTCTTCCTTCCTCCCCCATTTCATCATTTTACCCCTCTCTTACTCCTTTCCTTCTACACATAATCTTCCTTTCCAAATGACCTGAGCCGCTAAAACATTCTTGCCTCTCCAAAAACTTACTCCTCTTTCTTCCTTTTCATTCTCAAATACTTCATACACATCGTTTACAGGTTTCTTTCTGCAGTAAGAAATCATCTTCAAAGACACCTGTCCATGGCTCTCTAATACCAAACTCATGTCAGATTGTTTGATTACTACTTTCTAAAAAGCAAGTATTCAATCTCTGCCACTCCTTGTTGAGGACTGTCTTGTCTACTCATATTTTTGGAATGTTTCTTGCTATAAACTTTCAGAATATGGCCTTCTGTTAGTCATTCAGATGTCTGTATGTGTCTCAGAGCGTTCAGTCATCATCTGCTGCTCTTTCCCTGCCACACACTGTCGCTGGGCAGCAGCATTCAGGGCACCTTTATTCTGAGGAGTCTCCATTCTCCCTCTGTGGGCAGCTTTCAACTCTGATAGAGATGTAAACCTCCTCTTGTGTTTCTGTCATATTCTTATCACAGGATCATATGAAATTTTGGATGGGAGGACAGCAGGCATTGTCTAGTCCAATCTGCTGCTCAAATCAGGGTCAGCTCTGAAGTCAGGTCAGGCGGCTCAGGGCTTTATCCAGCTGCAGCTTAAAAACCTTCATAGAAGGAAAATGTGCAACCTCTCCGAAGCCCTCATCTTGTGCTGGGCTGTTCTTGTGAATCTGAGTCTCAACATCCTCAAGAGTGCTCTATTGGACTGTAGCTTTTCTCTAATGCTCACCTACTATGAAAAATTGCATATTCTTTCTAGTCATCAGGTTACATCACCTGGCTGCTGGTGTTGCACAGACTCTCAGAGACCGAGGTCTTTGTGTAGAAATTAAATTATTTGGATTCTGGCATAGGATCAGGGTGCAATTGGACTGTCTCATGGACCCCCCAGGAGTCCCAGTTTCAAGGGTTCTCACAGCAGCATCTTCAGCTGGATTGAGTGAGACTCCCTGGGATGCCTTTCTGCTCATTTCATATAACCTACCTGCCTGTGGCTGTACGTGACCACTTCAGTTCATGTGTGATAAAATGTTATTGATTGTCTCCACTATATCCAAAACAGCATTGAAATACCTAACCAAGAAGCTGTCCTACGTGACCATTTCCGCATCTGTAGGAATATATTCTATTGGCTGTTTACGCCTTTTGCCCACGTACAATTTGACTGATCCTGCAGCAAGAATCTCTCTGACACTCCACCCACAACATTAATCAATAGGTGTAAGCAAATAAATTGGACTTGACACAGCAGGAGCAGCCCAGTGGAATCTCTAGGGCTGTCTAAAGTTCCCACCTGGAGAGCTCTTGCAACAATCAATAAAATACTTAATTTTTAAGGTGGCTGGTGCTTCAGACAATCACTTAGTTTTTTAATTCTCTGTAGGAAAGTGACAATGACAGCAAGCTCAACTCCTAACTATCATGAGAGGGAGGAGTAATAAAGTCCTGGGAGTCTTTTGCTGTCACTGGTGTGTATCTCAGTCATTTCAAATACTTTCCATGCACTCCTCCAGGCACTAAGTGGAAGTCTCCAGCTGAGATTGAAATTAACAAATTAGTTTACTGTAGCAACATCAAATTGACACAAGCATAGAAATGCATTTTTATTTGCTATTTTTTGGTTTCTGCTTTTAACTGTGCATAAAGAAGAAGAACATTGTGTTCATTCATATACTACGGACAGGTCTGGTTTTTTCTCAGCTGGTACATATTTGTTATGAATGTATTTATGTTTCTTGTTCCTGATGTATTTCTTCTATTTTACTCAACTCTGCTAAGGGTTGGTGCCTGGTATTGTTGTAATTTGGAAAAAAATCCACAAACAAACAAAACTATGCAAAATACAAAATACCTTCTTCTTTTGTTTCTTACTTTACATCAATATCTTATTCTCAGAATGAAAGAGTGAATTAAAATATTCTGATGTCACCCCATTAATGAGGACTCAGGGCTGACGCTTGCTTATCTAAGTCCTACTTTCAGTTACCTGTGTGACACAGCAAGGCTATTCACTTGATCAAGCTCAGAATATGCTTAAACCTCAGAATTCATGAATTTAAGATTGCGAAGAGAAGGGGGGTATATGGCCCAAAGAATTCATTAGAAAACTTATACACAAAATAAAACTTTACATCCTTTTGAACTTGGATATCCGAGACGAAATGACAAGGAGTAAAAGAAATTACAGTGAACATAATTTTCTTTTGTGTTACTCTAATCTTTTCTGTGAAAACCACTTAGAAGTCTCGATCATGGTACTTGCTTGAAAGCCGCAGAGGAACAGGTTCATAAAATTAAGTTTCCAAGTCATTCAATCACTATTTAGTCAAACTGTTCAGAAAACCTGTTCATAATTCAATAAATCAGACTTTTTCTATTGTGTATATGTACATGATTTTTAATGAAGACAGCCCTTAAACATTGAAAAACTGAAATATTCATAAATACACTTGATCTGACTGGAAGATTTACTTTTTCTTCAGTCTGAAGATCACACTCAAGTTTGAGAATTAATTACAAATGTACACAGGTGCTCCAATCCATGAAATATTTGGATTAATCATATTTTTGCAACACAAAGTAACTTCAAAAAGCCTGTTGTTAGCTTCCATCAACAGAAAGGTTACCAAACCACCTTGGTAAAAACACAATTGCAAGGGGATGTGTCCTATACAAGGACATATGTGCTTTAAGATAAGAACAGAAGTCCACCCAACCCGGCATTCTGTGACTGACAACAGCCAAAACAAATATCCTGGGCATATGGGAGAGGGGTAAGCACATAATGATTCTTCCAGAATATTTTCCCAGCTTTCTGCTATTTGAACTTCGAAATATCTTGGAAGAAATGTGATACTTTTATATTTAAGAGAATGAAGGAGATAAATCACCACCTGTACCAGTCCTCCACCACCTCCATGCCCAGCTATAAAAAAAACCAAAAACCAAAAACCGAAAAAGATGAAAAACAATCAACAGATGAGCAGTTCTGGGGGTGCAAAATATTCTTTTGTATTTTTTCTTCCTGGTAATTGTTGTGATATTGCAAGCACAAACCTGGCCTACATGGCGCTGTTGAGTCTAGCAGAAGATAGGGAAAAGAACAAATTTGGAGTTTGGAGATTAACATCTCTGTGCTTGGCAATAAGCATTTGGATGTGTTTCGTGCTTCTGTGGTAACATTCACATGTTTGGCAGGGGACACAGGAAGATGTTCAGGGCAGCAAAGGCTCACAACCCTTTCCCAACAGAACACAGCCTGCCAGGGGCAAAGTTACTCTGGTTTAAAAACCTGACTCGGACTAAAAGGGGCATGCCTATTACTTTCAAAATATCTTTAAATCTCCTGGAATGCAAAACATATCATCAATCATTTCAAGATTTCCTGAGGTAGAGGCAGTGCTGATACCCCTTGAGGTGTCATCCCAAACTCCCTTGCATCCCTAACAGTGTTTCTATTGCCCATGGGACTTAAGGAAATTTTCATCCTCCTTACTATTACTTTTTGTTAACTAATATAGTTAAGCTAATCTGATCTGTTTAATCAGTTTGATTAAATAAGTGTGAGCTCTTTGTGTGAACATTATTGTTTTGGATTAACTGAATTTAGTTTAAATATTCTGAATCAATTTATACCAAGTAGAAATAAAGACATTATTGGGTTGCAATAGTTGCTCACATACAGTTTTCAGTGTTCCACATTTAAGTGTACAACTTAAGATAGTGTAATTTTAGACTTTGGACTGTGTATGATGCCATTCCACAGTATATCAGATATTTGAGATAATGTTTTCTGGGGTTGCATTTAGTTCCTCATCTATTTCTCTTTAAAAATTCAGCACTGAGCAGAGGCATTCGTTAAAATTAAAGGGCCAGAAAACTACTTTCATAACTATCAACAGCAGATAGACACTTGGAGTGTACAAATGTCAAGATGCAGAAGCTGTTGAAATCAGTTGGAAAATGCTTATCAACATTACAATTTTGTATCCTGTCCAGCAGACCAAATATTTACAACCAATAGCAAATTTTGTGATAGCTAAGGATTTCCAACCAAAAGCTTCTCTCTTGTTTAAAATAGTAAAAATAGCAGTTTCTTTAGGCTATTTTACAAAGCTAAGCATTAAGAGGGTCTGTTAGAACTGGATTAAAGCTGTTAAAAGGGAACATTTCAAAAGCAAATAATAGGGTTTTCTACAAGCCACTGTCTCGTAGTCTATTTGGGACAGTAAAGAAGCTTCTTTGCACTCAGATTGCCAAAGAAAACTTTTTTTTCTCACAAACATTGTGTGTTTAAGCTCAGTGAAATTCTTTTTAGATGAAATTATTGGCACAGTTTTGGTTTTTTTCACCCATGGGAATTTACTTATCTTTAATTAAGATATGTGTCAAAATATTGTCCACCCATACGCTGCTTTATGAGAGACTCTTAGAAACTTTGAGGTAAAAGCACAGAGCTGGTGACTGCAGAGGATATTTGTACACAAATATCAGGGGCATCCAGGTCCTCTGAATGTAAAAGACGTCTGAAGCCTTTGAGGGGAAATGAGATGTGCACTTTTGGCATTGGTTTAAAAGGAGCAGGGCTGGGTCCTGATGAAGCCACGGCAGGATGGCAGCAGACTGCTTTGCCTCATGCATTAACAGGGGTGGAAACAGACCAAAGAACTGCGTGGGCAGCTGATCCACCCCAGGAGTGCCAGCGCCAGGGAAACAAGGCACATCACTGCTCTCTATAGCTTCCTGAGGAGGTGGAGAGGGAGGTGCTGAGCTCCCCTTCCTGGTATTCAGTGAAAAGACCTGTGGGAGTGGTTCCAGGCTGCCTCAGGGAAGGTTCAGACTGGACATGAGGAAGCATTTCTTTACAGAGAGGGTGGTCAAACACTGGATCAGGTTTCCCAGAGAGATGGTCAATGCCCCAAACCTGTCAGTGTTTAAGAGGCATTTGGACACTGCCCTTAATATTATGCTTTAATTTTGGTCATCACTGAAGTGGCCAGGCTTCAGGATGAGATGGTCACTGTAGGTCCTTTCCATCTGAAATATTCTATTCTATTCTATTCTATTCTATTCTATTCTATTCCATTCCATTCTTTCTATCTCTCCTCACAGACCCTCTTTTGTTTCAAAGGTTATTTTCCCTCCTCACAGAAAGTGGAAACCACTCATGGAGTGGTTATTTTCCACTCCCTCATGGCATGTGGAGTGATCCAGAAGATACTAGGGAGAAAGAAATCTTTACCAAGCTGTTTGCCTCTCACCAAAATATTGAGTTCCATCTATTTCTCAGGGTGTAATGGAATCCTGTTTATACCGCGATTCTCTAGAATTCAATGAAAGAGATTATGTTGTCAGAAACAACCCAAATCTCCACCCTTGAGATCCTGGAAGGTAGGTAGAAAATAGGTCTCTCAGTTTCAGTCAGGAACTCAGCAAATTCACTTTTTAAAATGAAATAGAAACTTAATTCTCATACTATTACTTTTCAGAATATTACTTATTCTTTGAGCTCTGCCGGGAAGAGAGGTAACAGTAGTTCAGTAGATGAAAATAAATTATTCTCTGATTTTATCATCACTTTTGAGCTACGTAAGTCCTTTGACTTCCCTGGTAGATATGTTCTGAAACCTCATTACAAAGCTTTGCTAGCTCTCATCTTGTGTACGTTAGACCCAGCTCTAAGTGGAACAGCAGAATAGAGAGAATATTGCATGTATTCAAATACCTCACGTTCTTGTCCCAAAAATTTCCCTCATCAGGCAAGCCCATGAGAGCTCGTTAACACAAAGCCTGCTTCTTGGCTTGGTCTGTCAGCTTGATGCCACTGAACCCATGGAGTTACTCCAGAGCAAGATTGATGTAACAAAGTGAAGAGAAAACCCCCTCTCATCATCCACATCTTGTCACTTTTTCTAAAAAAGGTATGCATTTCCTCTCTCTTCCTGTGAGAAATTTGTATTGGCTGGGCATGAGACTGAGGGTTTATAATACGACTGCAATATTATTCTTTCCCCTTTTTGTTTTTCCATAACCAAAGATGAAATTGAATATCGAACAGTTACGTTTCAACTGTGGAAGTCACCTTTACTTTTTATCTTTTACCCTTAGCTGGGAAGGGGTGCAGGAATCACAGCTGTCTCCCAGCACTAGTGGAGACAATCCAGAGCCATTTTTGCAAACTGTGGTTGTGTTATCCTTTTTTGGCCTCTCAGCCCACTTTATGTCAGCACCTATAATAGTTCTGCTCCCACTGGGCTGTGGTCAAGTGACGTAAATTGAATTCAAGCAGAGTCCTGTTTTGTTCCTGGCACAGGCGAATTCTGGAAGCAAGATGCATTTCTTCTCAAGGGGCTCTCAGAAGTCTTCCCTCTCATTTCCCACTAGAGTCAGCTTGGCTGTATTTGTGTGAAGATACCAAAGCAGTCTTGGAAAAAGTAGTAGGCTATGCCTTTTCTCAGCTGTCTGGAGTATGTCCTGCAAGANGCCCATGAGAGCTCGTTAACACAAAGCCTGCTTCTTGGCTTGGTCTGTCAGCTTGATGCCACTGAACCCATGGAGTTACTCCAGAGCAAGATTGATGTAACAAAGTGAAGAGAAAACCCCCTCTCATCATCCACATCTTGTCACTTTTTCTAAAAAAGGTATGCATTTCCTCTCTCTTCCTGTGAGAAATTTGTATTGGCTGGGCATGAGACTGAGGGTTTATAATACGACTGCAATATTATTCTTTCCCCTTTTTGTTTTTCCATAACCAAAGATGAAATTGAATATCGAACAGTTACGTTTCAACTGTGGAAGTCACCTTTACTTTTTATCTTTTACCCTTAGCTGGGAAGGGGTGCAGGAATCACAGCTGTCTCCCAGCACTAGTGGAGACAATCCAGAGCCATTTTTGCAAACTGTGGTTGTGTTATCCTTTTTTGGCCTCTCAGCCCACTTTATGTCAGCACCTATAATAGTTCTGCTCCCACTGGGCTGTGGTCAAGTGACGTAAATTGAATTCAAGCAGAGTCCTGTTTTGTTCCTGGCACAGGCGAATTCTGGAAGCAAGATGCATTTCTTCTCAAGGGGCTCTCAGAAGTCTTCCCTCTCATTTCCCACTAGAGTCAGCTTGGCTGTATTTGTGTGAAGATACCAAAGCAGTCTTGGAAAAAGTAGTAGGCTATGCCTTTTCTCAGCTGTCTGGAGTATGTCCTGCAAGAAATTGTAAAACATGAAGATCCTTTGGTTTTATTTATTGTCAATGTTTATGTTATCTCAGTTGTTGTAGCAGTTTGCAACAGCTGTGAAACCCCAACACAGAGATATTCCTGGAATAATTATCTCCTGCTGCCGTCTAATCAGAGTAGAGAATGTGACTGGGTCAAGGCTCTGGAGTTTTTTAAGATGAGATCCATGTGATGATAAATAATGTATGTGTCTAATGTGTTGCAACAAGATGTAAAGGAAAATTAATTCCACAGGCAGTTTTTATTATTCTTGAGTCTGTAACCTGTCATCTTCACTGTGAATCAAATGCCAAATTACAGCTAAAATCCTGTTCTGCAAATGAAATCCTTTAGTCATGCTAATTTTAATTTTAAATTTAATTGTTTGCATTTTACAACTCTTATTATTAGCCTGCAAGCCAGTTATACCTCCTAAATTTTAAGACACAAAAATCTCCTTTCGTATTCTAGTACTGCAGATGTAAATCATGATGCCATAGCCTTACCTCAAGTCCTTTTCAGGAAGGCTGTGGGTAATGAACTGAGAAGGAAACTGGGCCTATTGAGAAGGCCTGTAGGAAGCAGAAGAATTAAGGCAGGAAGGATCTAGTGACCTTTGGTAGATATATTATGGAGGCTACAAAGCCATAGAAAACCGAGTTTCATCAGTTCTACTAGAACAGTTTGTTTCTACAAGAAGAGATATCCATGTAAGCAATAAAGTTAAAGAGTTGCTCAGGTTCAGCAAGCCATCAGTAGGGTCTGGTGCCCCTTTGGACTGGGAGCATGCGCAGCTGCAGTGTCTCACACCTGGGGACAGCAGCTTCCTGCCTGTCTAGATCAAATGCCCCTCTTATACCTCAAGCTTTGGATCTGGTCCTCAGCTCATCTTGTTAAAGCTTCAAAATTACTTTAAGGTACTTCACCAGCCAAAACCACTGAAAGATTTACTTTCCGTTCAAAGAAATTGCTTTGGAATGAAATACTACTTTTTTTTTCACAGCATGAATCAATTTTAAACAGTATTTTATTACAGGAAATGAAACATACCAGGTGAAGCTGCAACATGCTTTTTAAATTGGCAAAATTAATCAAACTCCAAATTTGACAGGTCAGTAGAGTTAATATAACTATAGTTTCAGAAAGTGCCCACTAGTGAATGCTGTTCAAGACTGTTAGTTTCCAAATGGGAAAGAGAACTCAAGCCATTTAGATACCATCTCCTGCATGCTGTATCCCATTGCTCCCAAAGCGGTTACAGTCATGCATTCCATAACAAGTGACTGACCATGTACAAACAGCATAGGTTAATCTTTTGCTCTAAAAATTCGCTAGCTCCAGGCAGACCTCTGTCTGGAGCAACTGTGGAAGTGGGTTTAGATGACCTTGATGTGTATAACACCAGGCACAGAACTAATAATCTGAGAATATATATCTAAATCTAAACTACCACAGCTAAATGCTAGAGCTCTACGTTCAGCTGAAATTTGTTGAACATATTTGCACACCAGCTTGGCTAATATCTAATTTTAACAGCAGAAGTTCTGCTAATTAGTTCACTATTCAGCAACTCAGCCTTTGGAAACCCTTTTCCCAATGCATTAGCTGTAAGATGCATAGACCAGCTTATGAGAACGCAAGTTATCTGGAGAGGGAAAAATAACTGGTATCACAGCACACAGCTCAGCTATTGATCTGGCAGCTGATAGTTTTAAATCTCTAGCAGGACATTTCTAATAGCCTAAATAAGCAACAGCTGAAAATACTTATTAGAGAAAGGAGAATGGAGGAAGAGAAGACAGCAATACTCACTGCCTTATTCGGAACATGAAATAAATGAAAAGTTAAGAGTGCACATAAAGTTAAATGAGAGAGTTGACAGGAACATTTGAGGTGAATGTAAGATATTTTAATTTTTTTTCTGTACAGTATTTTTTGAGATAATCCTCAGCTTTTTAACTGACATTAGGTTGTCCTGGGATTCGGTTTCTAAACTGATAATATGAGCAGAAAAAAGTATTTCTTTAAAATATCACTCCCTCAGTGAGGGATATTCCTATCACGGAACCAGAAAAGGTGATTGTACCACATGCCCATGCAGGCCAGTCTGAAAACACATGTGCATTTTCACACTGTGTGTGTAAAAGATCATGCAAGACCTTGAGTTCCTTGACAAGACAAATTACTCAAGAGTGGGCAGGGTGCACATGACTAAATCAAACATTCTGATTGAAGGAAATCATTGGTGTTAACCATCCATTATAGGAGCACTAAAGTCAACATGTACATGGACATCTTACTCTGAAGATTCCCAGACTCCTGAATTTCTGCTTTTATGCATATCCAGGGTCACATCAGTGCCAAAACCTGTGCACCAACCTCCCACTCAGCTGGGAGCAGGACTGGAAGCCCAAGAGACTCTGCAAAGATTTTATTTCTCTAAAATTGTAGCTCTAGCTGCATCCCTTCAAAATAGACCTGCAGGAGGCATAGACCTGTAGACTACTGGGTCTGAAATCAGAGGTGGGAGTGTTCCCCACTCTTTCTGATGATGCTGTTCAACAGATAATTGGGCTATAGTGGGGGCAAGGAAACATAACTCAGTACCACAGCAGTTACTATGATCCCATGGGGTAACAGAAATTACAGAACTGATAGAGTTACCTAGTTACTAAGCAGACTTTTCCTAGTTCCAAGTGGATTTAGAGAATCTCACATTTCCAGCCACAGGCCTCCCTTATTCTTGGTAAATGTTAGGACATTTCTGAATAAATGTCACCAGGGGCTGAGGTGCTCAGGGGTCAGATATTTCATCAAGGATGACCGTGTATCTGGAAATCCACGCACGTCCAGGGCTCATGTGTAGCGTTACTAGCAAAATGTGATTTTTGGACAGCATCTAGCTCACAAATCCTCTGCTACAAGTCACAGTGTACAAGGGGCCTGACCTACTGTGCAGAGGCTCTGCATTCACTGCATAGCAGCCTCAAGGGCTTACTATTAAAAGGTTTGTGCATTTGCTTAGATGGGTGTCTTCCTTTCAACAGTGCGAATACTCCTCTGTGCCTCCAACCTTGCACACAGAAAAGCTTCACAAAGCTAGAGCTGGTTTTGATGTTTTGGGTAAAATAATATGGGCGATTGAGATGTTAGTTGCTGTAATCACAAAATAATAATAAATTATTATAGCCTAAGTATCAAAAGTTACGTGTGGGTGATAAGCAAGCATACATTTCTCTTACAGATTGAAATTACCTATATTTGTACTGCAGGAATTTCCAGAACTGAACATAAGATCTTAAAAAAACAATGTCAACTGCAGTCAGAAGGAAAAACAAACAAACAAACAAGAAACCCCCCAGAAAGCCTGTGTCTTTCTGCTCTCCATATAATGAAATTCCACATAAATTAATTCTTTAAAAAATAAATTGCAACAAAACCTCCTGCTATCCTCATTGCAGCTCGAACATGCAGTAAACTGTATACAAATCATAAAATAGTTCTTGATTTAATGGTCTAATGTTTTGGAATTTAGAAGAGGACATTTTCTGTGAGTGATGTTGCAGTACATTGCTACACTAAAAGATGAACCACTTTTATGAGGCTACATTACAGATCATTTGAATCTTTTTGTAAAACCTCTCCTGGCAAATGCATCCTATCATATTGATTTTTGAAGAATGCTTCAGATTCTTATGCTCTCATCGTGGCTTATTAGCATACAGTAATTCAAAAAATACATCTATTTTTGGACATTTTTCCTATCAAATTAATTAACTTTGACTTTGCTAGAATGATTGAGACAGATGACATTTTAATTTTGCCTTTTGCTGGATATCTTGCTCACAAACTTTGAACTACATACGCATATTTTCATGAAGAGAAAAAAAATCTAATATTGAAATTCTCCTGAGTTTTTAGGCTCAAAGCATCAAAAGAAAAATGAAGTTGTGGAACTCATATATTTAAAAGCAGAAGTGGGAGAGAAAGGATGGTAGAAAAATAATTTCTGTATGCAAATACTGTCATTCTTATGTGCATCAAAAAGAGGAGTACAAATAAGCAAGGTGAGAGGAAGACTGTGAAATAGCAGATTTTACTGATGGCTTGTGAACAGGGAGCTCTATGCCCTTAGTGTTCTCCACAATACAGTGTAGTACTTACTTCTCATTAGAAATCTGCTGTCAGAAACAGCCTGAAGGCTTTTGGCCTTCAAGTTGTTGAAATGGAAAGTAAAACAGAGATAATACAACCAGTTCCCTCGTGTTTGACAGCTGGGAGCATACTGGGTGCATACAAATTTTAAAAGCCAACACAGAAAAGAGGAAAATTCTTGTACATTTCACTGGTGTACAGTGTGTACTCACCGATCACAACTGTTACACTCACGATGAACAGCATAATTTTCTAATGAATGATCTTGAACTGAAGGTTTAGACCTAAAAGGAGCCACTAGAGATGATCTCATCCAGTACCTTGTGGTGCTCATGAATGAGGCCTTCTTTGATACAAGAGCCTGTGAAGAGATTTTGAGCTTCCTTCTCTTAAATAGATCATACCTACCTTAAATAGATAATTTTCATAGTAATTAGAAAGTCTTTCCTAATATTTAACTTGAATTTTTCAATGCCAAAAGTTAATTCACTTTCTTATTTACTTTAGGCATGTAAAAAAATAGCTTATTCTCTTCTAGTACAACCTTTGACAAGTCACAGTACCCTTACTATGATTTTCCCTTTTCTTAGACCAAACAGAACTAATTCCTTTACGAGTTTGGTTTTGATAGTTTAATTACTACTCTGGATAATAACAACTATCCTTAGCAAATGCTATCATTAGTAACGGTGAGATTCTTATTTTTGTCTCACGTTCCCTTTAATAATGCTTGGAAAATGAAAGTTTATCTGTTGTCTAAATATGGAAAGAAATGGAGTGTTTCCAGATGGTCAGAATAAAACTTCAATTACCAAAAAACCTTACTATTACAATTTTAGTAGGATTGCTGACTATTGTCATGTGTTTGTAAGATTTCTCTTGACATTTCCCTTGCTGGCCTTACCATCTGAAACTGTTTTGGTCTACAGGTGACCTGCAACACAGGTGACATGTTAGAGTGCCATGCTTAGAAAAGATTTTGTTTGTCTTCTGGCATGGAAGATAAAGGAACTGTCTATCAGTATCCTTCTCACTGATAGTGTAGATTTCTCATCATTTTTGTAACTCTTTGTAGTATTTTAGCTATATTTAGCATATTTTAATAATTGGAACTTTTGTAAATTTAATAAAGGTCCTTAAAACTGAACGTATCCAACACCAAGACAGCATTCCTTTTAGTGCCAAGATCAAGCCCTTCTGGGACACACACACAGTTTGAACTACCTCATCCTTCATTAACACATGGCATCACTCAAAACAGCCCCTGGAAATGCCTCTTGCACACGACATCCTTCAAGGTCATAATTAAAAATAAAGGAAAATATCCAAACCAAATGGAAAGCTTTGCCTATAATTGCTTACTTTGTCTTAAAAAGCACATCAACCTACCCTCTACAGCGGGGGACAGCCTTGACCACAGAAGACCACACCACTTTGTTATTATTTCTTACAAATATGGTACCCTACATCCTGCCAGCATGAACTTGTGTTAGTGCATGATTTTCTGTTGCTCCTAATCTCATTAATGTCTTAAAAGCAATAGGAGGGATTTAAATTCAGAGTGGGTTAGAAAAATCAGCCTGTTGGTCACCATTAAAATTGCTCATATCTACTGAGCTTTCAAAATAAAGACAGAGATTTGATGGAGGAAAGAAAGAGATCAATTCACAAAGTTGCTGTGGACAGTGTCAGTCATGAGTTGAAGGTTTTGGCAACAGCTGATTTGTAGATCATTGTTCCTTTGGAATTTTCACTGTGAATGGAAACTTGTAAATCATTGTGAAGATAGTGGCTCCTTGAATTTACAGAGTTGGATCCTAAAAAGAATATGATTTATTAATAATGAAATTAAGGGTAAGAGGATGAGAGTATTTGCATTATTAGACTGAATTAGTTCTGTCCAGAATAAGCTCCGGGGAGCTTCCTTGTGTCAAAGGAAGACTTTCCCTCACTTTCCAACAGAGAAGCCCAGGGAGAGATCATCCCACTATACATGGGATTCTCAGTTTCTTGAAATAAATATCAGCGTTTCAAGTTAAGAGCAGAGAAACACTGTCCTGTCAGCAGTGCATGAAATTATTATAGTCAATTCAGCTTCAAAGGGATTCTGATGTGGACATAAACTGAATGCAAAGCACTCTTGGGTCAGAGACGTTTTCTTCCGCAGAAGCAACATTTACAAGGCAGCCAGAGTTCGGGGGAAACAAAAGATGCTGCAACAAGTATATTAATCAATGTTGGGGCTTGGACTTGTGCTCAAATATGTAAGTGGAGAAACCTACCACTCACCCCACACAAAGAAAGCCAATTCTATTGCCCAGAGAGAAGTCAGTTTATCCTGCCAATACAGGACATTATTCTATTTAATAATTTTAGGTGAGTTTTTTATAGTATTCTAAATTTAAAATGGGAGGAAAAAAAGTAAATTAGGCAGGTTTTTTAAATTCGATTTGTGAATATCTGCTGGGTTTTTGTATTTAGTAGATATCACAGAAGTGAAATCCATTAGATTCTAAAGAAAAAAATACTTCTTCCTTCAGGGTTTATACCACCATTTGCTGTATATTGACTATTTTGAGCTAGCACCATCTATCACTTTAATCAGGCAATGTAATTCACTCTTTTCATTCTATACGACAGCATTCAAAATCCAACAAACTTTAAGGACAAAACAATATACAGCCTCCAGGGAAAACTTTTTATGCCTTTAATATATGCTTTTATATGCCAGCATCTTTATTATGCTGAGCCTGAAGAAATGTTACCTGTCAGCTCATACTTTGGGAGGGTAGAAGGATGATCTTTTCAATGGCTGGGATGTTTATTGGGGTCAAATTGCCCTTAAACACTTTCTCCCCCGAAGAAAATCTATTGTACTGATCAAACCAATTGTTTGACAGATGCATGTATAGTGCCTTTCAAGCACAAGCTGCTGGGCCTCTGGTAAGATTTCCTAGGAGGAATTTTATGCCTGATGTGTTAGGGAAGAAATCAGGCTACATAGTCATTATAGTATAAGCTGTACATAAAATTCACAAATCTGTGAGTGTAGCCTGAAAACATGCTAAGAGCAACTAAAATAAACGTGGAGTAAAGAAAGGCAAATCTTTTAGGTTTAGGATTTTTTTCTGGAAAATATTACTTCCTTCTTTCTCCAGAAGCAATTATTTGTGTTGGCTTAAAATAAATAACCCTCATAACCTTTGTTGGTTAAACACCAGGATTTTCAGCATTTGCTGGAAAGAAAGTGGAAAAAATTGAAAATATATGATGGAGCAAGAGTCAAAAGGACCCTTGAAATTAAATGGCAGTATGATTACTGACAAAAATAATTATTATAAAAATGACAATGTCATAAAAGAAAAATGGGCCAAGAAGCACTGATGTATGTTTTCACTTGAGCTTGAAAAATACCAACAAAATTATTCAAAAACTAAGAAAAATTAGAATAAAACATCTTGGAACTGTATTAAATGGTTGAATTCAGTAGACAAATCTGGTAAGTTTGAAATCATGAAGGGTTTAAGTATCAGCCTGTGAATACATCTGAGCTGGAAAAGAGAGAATTAATGACAGAGTAGACAGGAATCAATAAATCTTAAAATCATAATTTTCTGTGCCATAAAAGAAATGCTGTAGAATCTATTTTAAATATGCATGCAAAATATACTTCTTATTAGGTATCATGTAAAATTATAATACAGAGTTACTGCAAACTAATTCAGAGCTGGTCATATGGCCACCCTTGAGTAACTGTGCAAATCCTGCTGGAGTGATACAGGATAACAGTTAATTAATACTAAATTTTTACATCACCTGAATTAACCGAAAATATGTTGCACTGTAAAAACAAATGGAAAAAATAGGAAAAAAAGAAAAAGTGCAGTGGCCTAAAGAATCAAAACAACCTTCTGTGGAGTGCAGTTGTTTACTGAAGCATAGCTATAAAGCTTACTGCATTTAGTGGAAATAGAAACTCCCTGTAATATATGAAGGGACTTGATTCAGGACAGTGCTTTAGAAACAAATGCTCCTTAAACAGCTGGGTGAAACCCAGAATGCAGATCCCCAAAAGAAGTGCAAAGGTCCAGCCAGGGACATTATTGCAATGCCTAAACTTGGCTTGAGGTCACTTGAGACCTTGATAGTTTTGCTACAGTGGTGTGCTTTAAAGTCACACAAAATTTCCCTCTATGAAAATTGCTACACAAATGAGCCTATAGCTGAAAGGCAGTCACTTAAAAAACATCAGACAAGGCAGAAGGCTAGAAATAGTTGACCATGTTCTTTAAAAAAATTGATGGTAAAAGAAATTATATTTTCCATTCATTATGACCTTTTCTAGAAACCATCACTATACCATTAAAAAATGCAAGAAATAAACTTTGCAGGATACACACTACAGCAAATAGTTTTTGCAAATATAGGTTTGCACACATAAGAATAATCAATTTACATTAACGTATGTGTAAGGCAATGAATGGTCTATATGCTTTGCTTCTACTTCTGTATGCTCTTGTCCTTAAACTGGTGTTTACCCTTTCTCTGGGGCTCTCCCAGGTGTGACTTTTCTCTTTATTTGAATTAATGGATTCTGTGGTGGTGTGCAAAAAATTGCTCTTGGCTGATTCCACAGTGGAACACAGAGTAGAAGCATAAGCAATTGTAGTTTCATTTTAAAAAAAGTGTTTGATGTCAAATTCAAATAAAAAATAAACAAAACAAAAACCCAACAAGTTAGAGACAAGGAATTCTAATCATTCAGCTTGGAATGCCTAAAGTCAAACGTGAAAAGATTATCTAAGTGAATTCTGTGGGAAAGAATTCCTACATCTGATAGAACTTACAAATATAGAAAAATGTTTTATTGAAACAAAGATTGACAGAGTAGTTATCAAAGGTTCATTGTTAAAATGAAAGGATTTAGTGCATGGGGTTCTGAAAATGTCTGCTGTGGATGGAAACTAATTGATATTTTCAAGAATGACTTGAATGATGGAATTAAGCATGTTTCTCACATTTGCTAATGACATCACCCTGGATGAAACAGCAAGCATTCACCTGGAATTCAAACAACCTTGATAATTAATGAAATCACCTGAAGAAGCTTAAGGGTCTCCATGAAACAGGAACCAGAGCAAAATATTGATTATAGAGCAGGAGAAATCAGCTACAAAAAACATAGGAAGGGGACAACTGACTAGGGTAGTAATCTAGGGCAGAACTACTGAGTAGTTCTGCAGCAATATATCACTTAGAGAGACTTACAAACTGAACCTGGATCAATCAAACTTTCCTGATGAAAAAAAAAAAAAAAAA
>VZRS01009376.1:548942-636857 GCA_013398055.1 Ifrita kowaldi
AGACAAATACCGTCCAAGACATACATACAGGAACAGTTTCCAAAGTATTCGAATCAACACCCTGGAAGACTCAGCTGATGGACACTCTTGGGCTCAAGTGTGGTAAGAATCAGTTGGACAGAAGCAATGCTGGAGAAGAGCAATGAGACAAATCCGTAGTCATGCACACAAGTTCACCCTGGGGAAAAAAGTGGGACTGGCTGGCCAGAGGAAAAGGCAACTGAGTGGCACCTCCGTAATTACTCAAAATTGCAGAAGGTTGCTGCAGAGAGAAAGGGAACAATCTATTATTCATGTTATTGGTGAAAAAGACAAGCAGTAATCAGCTGAAATTCCAGTAAGAAACATTAACATTAAACAGCAGAAATAGTTTTGATAGAAATTATAGTGAAATACTGAACTTTAGTAGGTTTGGTAACCTGTATAACTGGAGATCTCTAAGAGCACGTTAGACGACCATGTTGCAGTGGCTCTGATTTGGAACAGGAAAATGAACTACATGACCTCTTGGGGCCCTTTTTGCCTTCTGATTCTGTATTTAAAGTATTAGAAATAAAGTGATACTGCGATAAAGTGACACTTGTCAAAGGGAATGTTGAGAGGAATCTTGAAAAGGATTATGGGAAATAAGAACAAATAATAAAAACAGAGAGGCTTTTATCCATATAAAGACACAGAAGAAAAGAGAAATAGGGTGCAATATAAGGAAAAGAAAGAGTTTTTTAAAATAATATTGCACTGGGACAGATATGTCAAATAAATGCTGGAAAAGTAATTGAAAATCCAGGTAAGTGCAGGATAGTGAATTTATCATCTGAGGTGAAAGCAAAAAGGTTTCTTTATAGTTTTAGGAGGACAGGGTAATTTCCACTGCACAATAAATAAATAAATAAAAACCAGGGCAACATCCATGATAAAGTATAAAATATTTTTGAAAAAATACAAATGCTAAAAGTGCATCTTTAAAAATAATGAAAATAGAATACATATGGGAAAAGAGATATCAATAGCTACAAAACCATTTTTGTCAAACCTTAATATTATGCAAAACTTGATAACAAAATTTTAGAATAAAAACAATATTGAAACCACGCAGATAAATCAGAAATGGAAATGATCTCCATTATCCAAACAACAGATTGTCCAAGGCTTGCCTGATATCTCAGTAAGAAACTATTTTTAGAAGAAAATTTAAATATAGTAGGTATTTTCTATCTGTTCTTCAAATATGGTGCTTTATGGAAAGCAGTTGGTAAAGCCTTACTGCGTGGGAATTAATAAATGAATTCTGATGGGAAAAGGAGATGACTTATGGAAAATGACACCTGGCCATGCTGGAGGGGAAAATACCAATCTGGATAGAGTTTACCATTCTCTACCATTGATCTTTTAAAATGTTTTTGACAGCATAAGCACTAAGGGTAGTGGTGTGCTGCGAAATAGGGCATGGTCAGCACAGAGAGGAACTGGGATAGCATCAGGAAAGAGCAAGACAGCCATGGTTTGCAAACAGTAGAAAAAGGATGAAATACAATGTACAGCACAATGTACTTAGGGACACTAAACATAAATTTGCAATGTAAAATAGTAAAGAACAGGACAAAGAGCACCAGCCTTGTCAGTGACAAAAACTTGTTCTCCCACTCCTCTTCCTCAGCATACCCAGCTCCCAGAGCTGGAAATTAGTGATGGGGAGCTGAGTAAAGTCCCCACAATCCAGGGGGAAATGATTAGTGACATGCTATGCTAATTAGACATCCACAAGTCTATGGGCTTAGATGGGATGCACCTGAGAGTAACAAGGGAGCTGATAAAAGACATCACCAAGCCATTTTTAATCATTTACCAGCAGTACTGGTTAACTAGAGGCATTCTAGGTGAGTGGGAATTAGCAAACATAATGCTGTCTACAAGAACAGGAAATACAGGGAAGCATAGGCCTTTCATGCTGACCTCATTGCCAGGTAAGGGCATGGAGATAATTTTTGAGACTAATTCCTACAGCATTCTGCTGGAGAAACTGGCTGACCATGGCTCAGATGGGTGAGAAACTGGCTGGCTGTCCATGTCCCTAGGGTGGTGGGGAATGGAGTTATATCCAGCTGCCAGCCAGTCACTAACGGGATACTGGTTCCTGTTGAATGTGAGAGACCTGGTGTGGCACTCAACAGCAACTTGGCTGTGTAGCTCTTCCATGCCCTTGCCATGAGCCAGGGTTTCTATGTATCTGTTCTGATAACTACGCACCTAGTTTTGATAAGCTCCAGCCTAAGCACCCCAGTTTAATCACTGGTAATGTTGCTCCTAATTCCTCTGGGCACACTCAGGTATGCTAATTTTGTCACTATTAGTACAGCTTCCTTTTGTAGATCAACATAAATATCTGCACCACCTCCCCTCTTCATCTTTAATCATAACATTTATGTGGGTGCTGAGTTCTGTATAATTAGGCCCATTTCTGAAGAGAAGAGAAAGTTCTGGCCAGTCCAACCAGTCCTGGGAATACTGTGTTTTGCAACTACTAGAATGGTCCCAGTCATGGGATATATATACTGTCTCTTGGGGAAAAATAGTAAGCCCCTGATGTGGTAAGGCATTAAGAGAAATTCTGCATGTAGTTCTTGTTGCTCGTATTCAAGAAAGACCAGGTGCAGAGACAGTTATTAAGCTGATTTGTTAATATAACGCCAGTGTGTCTGCATTAGCATTTAGTTCAGGTCAGGAGTGCCTTTAACTAATCTCATTACTGTGAATTACCACATTTAGGCTCCGTTCTGGAGGCTCTCAAGTCACTCAATCCAGAATCTTTTCAAAAAAAGTGAGCAATACCCAGCTAGTGGGTGTTCCACCCAGGGGACCAGAGCAGAGGTGCAGGCAGGTGCTCTCACAGGAGTGCCATGACGTGGAAGTGCCCCACTCTGTTTGTGCTGTCTGGCCTCTAGAGCATTGTGTTGGGGCTGGAGATGGTGAAAAGCCACCCTACAGCCCAGGACAGGGTAAAGCCCCTGGAATCAGGTGCCTGCCCCGAGATGTGCAGCCCACGCTGGGGTTGGTATGGGACACTTGCCTGGGCTTCATGGCACAGAGATGGAAGGGGAGGCATCCCCACTGTGAGCAGGGCAGTGTTGGGGTCACGGGCAGGTGACTGGGATGCTGGGTAGGTCAAGCTAACTGAACAGGGCATGAGAATAGCTGGACAAGGCATGAGAAAAATATTTGGTTAACAAATAACAAGGTGAGAAGCTGATAAAAGTAACAGCATCGTGAGGAATAGCTAGATTGTTAAAAGGAGGACATATGTGGGAAACAGACAGAATTCTCAGATAATTGGTGACAGAATAAAGGGGACTTTTAGGAAGCCCAAACTTACAAGACAATCAATGCCTAAGAAAAATAGTAATGTTTTGTAAGTTTCAAGCCTTGTTACCTGAGTAAGTATCAGAAATACTAAATATGGGTACAGAAACAGTGGCAGCAGTAAGGAAAATGTAACTAGCGGAAGGCAGAAAAGGTACTAGAACATACCAAAAATGCTGACAGAAAATAAAAAGAAAATTTAGTTTTTCTTCTTCTGACGAAACAGAAGACTTGTTGGCTGCTTTCTGACAGAAGAAGAGGCAAAATTTTGAATTCACAAGATGTTGATGCTATCCTTCCAAAAGCCCAAGTGAAATCTCTCTGTGTAGTTCTGGTGCAATATCCTGACACAAATATTAGAAAAGGGAAAGGCTGACCCAGTGAGAATAAGTGACAGAAGGAACTGTAGAAATGAGAGTAAATAAAAGAAAATTGCTTTCACTTCCCACAGGATTCCAACAGCCCTGAAGCTATGCAAATCAGTGTCTTCCTAACCTCAAGTAATCTAAAGCAATCTTGCACCTGCCCTTCCTCAAATTGTAAAACCAATACAACCTTGCAGGGAACCACTGCATGCTATAATAAGCAAAATCATTCAACTGCAGCCCCATAACTGAAGTAATTAAATACTTAGTTATTCAAAAAAGAGCTCTGTGGCAACTTAATCAAATCTGGGAGGAGAGTATGAGCCCTACCTTATTGACTACTTCTGTCTCAGACTTAGGAACAGCTAAGGCATTTTTGCTGAACATGACCAGAGCTATCATTCTGTAGTAGTGGTTAACCAGAAAGAGGAGGAAGTGTTATCGATACATCTCCTTGCTTCAAAGAACCCAATAAGAACAGAACTTGTATCAGGGCAGGATCCTAATCCACATGGATCCATTCCTCACCAGATTCACTCAAATCTAACAGCACAAATGGACAATAGAGTAAGATACTTATTTACATTCTCATGTCAATAACATTGATGGATTCATGTTTTCAGTGTAGGAGATCTCTCAAATGATCTGCAATTATATTTAAATTTTAAATGCTTAAATTGTGGCCACTGAACTATTGCCAGTTATTCTGGAGCTATCTGTTCAATCTCTAACCCAGATCAACAGTTTAGCAGAGGAAACACTTGGGGGGGAAAAAAATTCTTTTTTTCTCATTTCAGCATTTAATTATTTCCAGGTTAAGTAATTCATTAATTATGATGAGGTAGAGCATAGGAGAAAAGGGCAGAGTAGAATGGAATAGAGTAGAACAGAACAGAAAGAACACATGCCCTTGTCAAAAAATTCTGGTTGCACAAATGAAGCCAATTAGGAACTCAACTGAAAAGATCTCTTTTCCCATGCAGGGGAAATCTTGTCTAGACATATAGCTGTATGTTTTCGACAGCTGGAGAAAACAAATACACATTTGTAAAGAAAATAATAGTAATGATTGTAGCTAAGCATGAAAGGTCTCTTGTGTAGTGAATCATCCATATTTTTAAGTGCTCACAATTATAAGTCAAAAAATTCCATTTTCTGGAGTTGTGCCCTAATTTGTTCTCAAAAAGAGAAGTAGTTTTAAATACTTAAGCAAAATTGGTTGAGCTTGCTGTAAACATTTTGAATATGTAGGAACAGCTTGCTGATGTAATTTAGTAGAATTGTCTCCACAGCGAGAACAAAAACTTAAGCATAAACTTTAAGTCTTGGCTTCTGTAGCTTTTACAGAGATGTATGGGAAAAGGATAGCAACAACTTGAAATGTTATGAATTTTTAAACACATGAATGATGGACTTATTTTGCCCTTGTAAGCCTAGGAGAGGATATATACGCATTAGGGGGTTGCCATGGCTTGTAAAGACATCAACATTAGTAGTAACTCCCAGTTACTGTATATGAAGCACACAGATTTTTTGAGCAACGTTTATATATTATTTATTTTAAACCAGTTGTGACATTTGAAGCAGCACTGATACAGCTGCAATGTATAAAAGGAGAAACATGAGTCAGTTCTGGTAAAAGATTCAAAAAGAATCTAGGAGTGATTTTCTGTATTTACTGAAATCAATCATAAATCTTGCATTCAATTTAGTGGCACAGACCTATGCACTTATTTTTGCCTGAAGGTCTCTCCTCAGTCTGCCTCACCTGAAGTCATGCAGGTTTGTAAGAGAATTGTGATTCCCTGATACTCTGCAAAAAGGGAGAAGTGGTACACCTGCTGCAGGAGCACATCTTACTTAAGTGGATTTGTTTCTAATAGGCAAATATCAGAGGAAGAAGAATGACAGTAAATTGATTTTCCATTCCACATCAGAAAGATGGCAATTCTTGTGAATGTGAGAACTCCAGTTGGATATCGGGAATAGTCATGCAACGGATGTCATGCAGCAAGAACCCGAATAATGGTGTTGCAGATACCTGTATATAAAACCCTCCGTGTTTAGCCATGATGAGAATAAATGCAGCCTCGCCTAAAGGCAGCACTCTATTCTTTAGCAGAGAGGGGTGACAGACCACCTAACCCCACACAGCCCAGGAATGAGCTGTGCAAGTGCACCAATGTATGTCTGCAGCCTGTGCAGCCAGCAAATCCCTTGTGACAGCTTTTATAAGTAGATCTTTTTTCTTGCATAGTAGGCCCCCTATTCAACATAATTTCAGATGAATATTGCCATTGACACAAACAGGATCCCCAGAATGTTCTAGAGTGTGCACAATGCAGTCACAAACTCAAACAGAAAAATCGTTCTAAAGTAGAGTAACAACAAGACCATAAAGTTAAAGAACAAGGATGTCTCTCTCATATAGTAGGCATGCCACACAGGAATGGTCCTGTTCAAGAATTAGGGAAATAGGATTGGCCAGAAAAGATGGCTAATTATAGTAAAAAGGGGCAAAGATAGTGGAGAAATTGAACTAGGAAGTAAGCCTGCCTCTAAAATCAAGAGCTGTAATTTTTAGTAGCTGTGGGACACTTTCACTTCCTTTGAATTTGGTGGGGTTTCAGATGGATGGCTTTACTGATAGCTACATCAGATCTTAGAGTAATTTGCACCTGATTCCTGAACTAAGCATGAAGTCCCTGTCAATGACTATAAGGCAGATGCTACAGCCTCTATTTCTAGTATAGCATGAGAGCAGCAAGAAGTGACTTAAATATGCTTGGGTTGGCAAGGAGAGCCTCGACGAGATGAGTGCTGTGATGGATGAGCAGAGGGAGTGTCAGGAAACAGCACTCATGGATAATGCCATGGCGTTCCTAAGAGGACAACCAGCAGGCAATAGGTTTAAACATATAGCTGACAACACAGGAATAAAACTTCCAGCTGTCCTTTCCCAACAAAGAGATAGGTCTGGCTCAGGTAAGGACACCAGGGTGCAGCTGCCTTTCCCAGTGGCTGTTAATGCTGCTCTGAGACTCCAGACTAATACAGTAGCCTCCAGCCACTCATTTGTCACCAAAGTTGTTCCATGAGTCTAAATGCCAAAACAGTCTCAACCAGAGTCCCTAAACACGGGCAGTATCATTTATCAGACAAAACAGAACTTCACCAGTTGTGAGTTCCATGCAGGAAACTGAGGGTCTCCAGTCTGTGCAGCATAAAGGATATAGGTGACAAGTTTCTGGTTGCTGTACATTAAGAACTCCTCTCAAGCGTTTGCATCTCAGTACATCCTAATTAGTAATTAATAATAGAAGTGATCAAATTACAAGCTCTTTTAAACATGAGGCTATCATTTTTCTACCACTGGAATTATTTTTTCTCATAGGTAGCTCAGTGGATTTCAGCTCTGTTTTCATTTAACCACAGGACTTCAGTAGGTAGAAAAAAGATAAAATCTCACTGCAGTGCTACTTTCCCCTGCAGAATTACAGACTCAAAGATGTATCCCTGACAGAGAAAAAACAGTCTGCAACGTATATAGATTCAGCAATTTGAAGGCAAAAGATTATTATGAACATTTATTCCTTCCTGCATAGCTCAGGTTACAGAATTTCCCACAAGTGATTCCAGTGTCAAATCCAGTAATTTACAGCTGAATTAGAGTATATCCTGAGAATGATTGGAATTTTTCCATAATGATGATGCAGGGCAGCCTAGTATGCTCTGTAATATTCTACATTATCTTCCTTACCAGAAAGACACTGAGGAAATATAAATAACCTCACACTTTAAAAACTTTGTTTTAAAACATTTTTCAGCATTCTTCCATATCTTATTTTGAATTAATTAAACTGAACTTGGCTACTGAGCTGTGCTACATGACGTATTCACTGACAATTTGTGCAAATATCAACTCTGCAAATGTGAGACCCAAGACATAGCAGGCACCATGGACACATTCTGCAGTGAAAGTTTATATTTAATGAACAGTACACGTGATGAATCTCTTTTTGGATCCTGTTTTGTATTACCCTTTTATCAGATGTAGTTCCTCTGAATTTGTGGTCACTGTGCATCTGGGTACAGGAAGGTTGGACGTGGAATCCATGCAAGATGGATCTAAGGTAGCCTCCTCTGGGTGTTCAGTAAATCTGCCTTTAGCTGTGTCACGCTCAGCGTGGCACCCAAGAAAATATTTGTTTGGTGCAAGGAGCATGCAATCATTCAACTAATGCTCATTAACAGATCTGCCCAAATAGAGGCTGCAAAAGCAAATTTCATCTTAGCAGTCTTTCAAGCAACACGACTCATTTCTCAGCTGATGCAGAAATCATTTAATTTACTGAAGTCAAGAAAGCTGCAAGAAAATCAATTGTTGCCAATGGGTATAATGTCATCAAAACCTCCCGAAATGGAGGAGTTCTAAAATATTCCAAAAGAGACAGGGAAAGAACTTTTTGACCAGCTTCCATGGCAAGACCATTTCCCATCTGAACTGCAGCAAGCTGCTTCTATACAATCAGTGCACCCATCAGCCCACCTCACGCAGTCACCACAGAAAACATGCAGAAGAAGGGAACCAGTGAATTCCGCAGTGTCTCTTCTGCCCTAGAGTAACCATGCAGCTATTCGAAGTCCACTCCTAGTGCAGTGCATAATTATTGTTATATTTCTTTTGGAAATGACTGACTTTTATCAGCCTTGATTGCTCCTCCCCTGGAAAAGGTCAGTGTCTCCCCAAGGAGGTCCTGCTCGCAGCCTGAGAGGGATTCCCTGGGAGTCATACCCTTTTGTCAGCTGACCTTTAAATAAAATAATGTCAGTTTGTTAACAAGAAAGTTTCATTTGTTAAAGTCCTTAGTGTTAGTCTGACATGACTTGCCATTTAAAATATTTATCTGATTTTTTTCTACCCAGTGATCTCAAGATAATGCTACAGTGTTAATCTTTGAGGTCACATACTAGGCAGGCTCCCTCTCTAGCCCTTACCTGCAAGCTTAATATAAAAACTTTCCTCTGTCATTAAATTAGTTTTAAGGAAGTTCAGACATAAGTTCAAAGAAATATCATACAGTATCTAAAAGTGTTTACACCAGAGGCCAGAAGCACTCTTTCTGTTTCTCTCTGTATGTGATTGGAAATCTCAGGGAACTTGGGGAAAATTTTGATTGATTTCATGAGTCTCATTAAAGCAGAGTCCCGTTCTGCAAAAAACAAATATTGTATTCATCCTCTCTGTACTAAAGGGGCAAATACAGAGCATTTAATTAAAGACAGTGATAGTGCAAAGCCATTTTCCAGCCAAAAGTTTAGCTAGAATATAATTGGGCGAATATGGAGAGTCCAACACTGCAGCATAAATTCAAACATGCTTTCCTGAACTCCAAGGCGTCTTCTGGTGCTGCCTGTAATTCAGAATTACAGGAGTGATATTATGTCTTTTTGTGAGCACATATATTACTGGCAGAATGTAAAGAATTTTCTCCTTTAGGGACATCATTTTTCTTGTCACACTCTTACACAAACAGAAGGTCAGGCTCTTACAGATCCTCTCCTAGGAGTTACTCAAGTAGTTTACAGGCTACAGGTAGCAAGCTAAATGTAAATCTTTCCTAGAGACTGTGTGAATCCCTGCTGCACCACCCTTCTCCCTAGGCTGATTGTATAGGCAATCTATCAAGATGCAAAGGATGCCTTTCTACCTTCCCAACAGGTTTGTTTCCAGAGAAAACTGAGGGAAGTATGTGTGCTGGTTACCACCATGTAGGGATTAAGGCTATGGGACACGATGCATAGCACACCTGCCTCCAGCACGGACACACCAATGAGCAAGAGAAGAAACAACGAGGCCACCTGGGCCTGTAAGGTCTCAGTCACTCAATCCTGTGAGTGCGACCAAGGGGAGGGGAAATGAGAGATGTACCATCAGTCTGAGAGCTGGTTAGATTCAAGACACTGAGTAGGGGAAATAGAACTGAATATCCATTATCTGACACTGCAAAAGCCAAACTTAAATACATACATATATAAACTCCAACCTACCATCCAAACTAATCTGTCCAAGCCAAGGAAAAGTGTTCTTCTAAACTCTGATAAACACCTTGATCATGAATGTGTGATTGTTTTACACTTGCAGCACTTCTAAGGACATGGGTTCCCTGCAAATCACTGGAGCACTGACAGCTGTGGTGATGATCTGCCTCCAGCTGTGCCCCATAAGCAATGCTTCAGGCAAAGATGCACACACACACAAACTTCAGATTATTTTCCTACCTCTGCTTGATATAACTTCCCCTTAATGTAATTCTGAAGTTCACATTATCCTTTTAGTCACAGCACAGCAGGCATCTCATGTTAAGGTAATTATCTGTGATGACCCTGAAGTCCTTCTTGGAGTCTAATGTACCTATCATGCTCATTACCATAATATCTGAGTCTCCATAGTATCAAGGCATCCAAGTCAATCATGTCACTCTGCAGAGCACAGCCTCGAGAACAGCAGAGAAGGAAAATAGGTGAAGATTCAAGAGCAAAAGCATAGGCTTTTTAATTATCAGAAGATATTTAGGAGATCAAAAGGTTAATGCAAATTTTCAGTAATGAAATGAAGTCTGAGTGACAATGTTCCACTGCAAATAGTAATGATGAAATCACCGTGCAAAGCACAGCACAAAACTGCATTGTAGGAACTGACAGGAAATCTTTTTTATTAAGAACAAATAGATTGAACAGAAGCAAATTACAATAAAAGACTAATGCCACTGCCATGTACACTGACTAAACCAGGAGCAACTTCATTGCAAACCATGCAGCTTCACGTGTGAAAGAGTGCTGTGAGAGTAGAATAAAGCTCAAAGTAAGGGAAATTCAGCTCTATCAGTATTGATGTGTAGCAGTGGACAGTCATGTAAAAATAATGCACATTGCCTAGCATGGTTTCTGTCAAATTATATATTCACTCTGCTCTTACAGATCTGTCCTTGGTTACTTGTTTCTTGCTGGTTAGTCATTGAATGACCTTCTTTAACAAATGACAAACTTCACATCTAGAACTTTACACCACTAATAGAGAAAACAATCACACATTTTCTCTGTTGAATTGTGCATCTCAGATTTGTGACTGTATTGAGGGAAGAGCCATTCTGGCACAACAGTGCCTCAGGGTGGGAATCATCTCACCTGACTTTATATGTCTACACCTAAGACAGTCTTCCTACAGCTAATTACAGGTTTTTCTGTATTAGGGCATAAATGGCATCTACTTAAAGTGTAGATGAGTTATGATCTGAAAGTGCCTGTTTCTCTTTATTGACTGCAAAGGCAGCCAGGAGTGGCTAGATCGAATATAGCCTACACAGAGTCAGCTGAGTCACCCCCACAGTTTATAATTTTGATAAATCACACACATTTTGGAATCAATTTGTTCAGCAAAGCATTCTTTTAGCAGAGCCTATGGCAACTAGCATGCACTTAGAAAATAGGTCTTTCTGTGTAAACCTTCCCTGCCAACACAGGCAGGGAAGTCTGTCACTGTGTCAGAGTATCTCTTAGACAAGCACTTTGCTAGTTACCAAAGGACAGCAGACCAAAATTGTATAGCTGCCTCCTGATTGCTTATTAGTCCTCTGTGGCCTGGCCTACAGTAAAGCATTTTAATGAAGAGAGGGAGAATAAAATAGTGTTCATGAATACTGTTTGAAAATCAGACACTCCTTGCTATTAGGTTATTCCAGAAAACCTGCAATGGATCCCTCTGTGGGATCCACTGTCATGTATTGCCTAATTCCTGTGCACTTAAGGGGTGTCCTCAGCTCACCTTGTGCTCCTCTCATCCAATAACCACTGCAGGTACCAAAGCATACGTGATGAGCTAAAGGCACAGTAGTGCAGATGCCCAGAATTGCACACCTGCTTCAATCTGTACAAGGGAGTTCTGGTCTGCAAGCACCTAATCAGTGTAGGACACGAAGGCACTGACCAGGATCCCTTCTCTCTCATGTTCATTCCCATCATAACAGTGACACAGAATCATAGAATCTTAGAATGGTTTGGGTTGGAAGGGACCTTAAAGACCATTTAGTTCTAACCCAACTCCCATGGGCAGGGACACCTTCCACTAAACCAGGTTGCTCAGAGCCCCATCTAACCTGGCCTTGAACACTTGTAGGGATGGAGCATCCACACCCTCACAGCAAAGATTTTTTTTCTAATATCTAATCTAAACCTACTCTCTTTCAAGGTCTGAAACTGCACCAAAAAAAAGAGGACTTTTTTTCTTCACAAATAGTACACATACAACATAAGTTGACTCTCTTCACAGGAAAATTTCAGTTATTTTGTAAATAGAACCACTGAATCTCACTTGTGATTCTCTGTCTTACACGAAATACTGAGTTTTCAGAGAGAAAACAACAGTTCTGGGGATTAGTGCTTGCCTTGGGACAAGCCTCCAGTCTACAGGAGCCTCCAGTCCTAGACTCCTGCAGCTGGACTCTTTATACCACCTTACGCAGATGATTTTGTTTTGTACCTTCTAGAGGCGCTGCAGTTTCAGTGTTGAACAACACCATCTTGTACATTTAGTAGCATTTTTTTAATATCCCTATGCACTGCCTTATGAATAGCAGTCTGATGATGCAGTTTTCAGGATAGTCTGATCTTCCTTTGGTATTCTGTTAGTTGTTACAAGATGAAAGAACCACTGAAGGAATTTGTGTTAAATGTCAGTCTCAGAGAATGACGTACAAAACAGCCTCATTCTATTTTCTGCACAGAGATTGACTAGATTTTTTTTTTTAAAATCTTTCTTTTTGGGGGAATACATATGGAAAACTCTTATGTGATGCTGAATTTTCTTGGAATTTTAAGAATTTGTATGAGATTAGAAGTTGCCCTTATTATTCTTTTTCCAGAAATTGACTTTGAGGACGTATTTAAAAATTCAGCTAAAGCGAGACTGTATTTTTTTCCATCCCTGAAAGGGCTTACATGATTCTGTGATTAAATGTAAGTATGTAAAGCTAAAGAAATAATTTTCCATCTTGCTACTTTATAAATGTATATTTACTCATATATTTACTTCAGCATTTACTGTTGCAGTGCTTGTTCGTGCTTTGTGGCTTTCATATTAAGGACGTACAATGGGAGGTGAGTTGAGTTAAGCCATGTGGATGTACAGAACTGCTTTGGAAGTCACCTTTGCATTCATGTGGGGAAGAAATGAAGGGGAAACAGCCAAAAGGGAAACAGTTTCTCAGTTTACCCTCTGATATGCCAAATGATGACTACCTGCCCTGTGGGGAAGTGGCACAAAGCAATTGTATCAGCAACATGAAAGCTTCAGAGAGAGAATTCAAGCCCATGAGACTTGGAAGGCTGAATATCAGGAACTGAGAAAGACAGAAAAATTAATCAGCAGCACTTTCACAAGCATGTTGGAGCCATCTAATCTTGAAAGGGGCACAAGTCCTACCTGAGGAGATGGAGCTGTTCATTAAGAAATCCAGAAATATCACAGAAGATGGGAAAGGTAAAAAAATTCTGAGTGACAGGTTTTCTCCATTAGATAATACCAGTGTAGCATCCAGCACTAAGGATGCTCCTCTGAAATCAGGAACGCAAACTGGAAGAGGGGAAAGTATTGGTAAGAGTAGAAGATGTAATCATAGGTCAGAAAGATAAACATGTTTGCTCCTTCCAGGATGATTATTTAAAGACTTTTGCTCATGACAAATGTGGTAGACATCATAAGGAATTACTCACAACCCCAACAGACAAAGCAAATGGGAGGAAAATGCTTGTTGAGACATTTTGTTTGCATGTCTAAAGAAGGGCAATGAAGCTGGTGAAGGGCATGGAGCACAAACTGTTGAGCAGCTGAGAGAGGTGGGGGTGTTCAGCCTGGAGGAAAGGAGGCTCAGGGGAGACCTTATTGCTCTCTACAACTGCCTGAAAAGAGGCTCTAGCCAGGTGGAGGTTGGGCACTTTTCACAGGTATCAAGTGGCAGGATGGGAGGAAATGGCCTCAAGCTGTTTAGATTGGATACTAGGAAACTAGGAAACTTTTCTTCACCGAAAGGCTGGTCTGACATTGGAGTAGGCTGCCCTGGGAAGTGGTGGACTCACCATCCCTAGAAGTGTTCAAAAGGTGTGTGGATTTGGGCCTTAAGGACATGGTTTAGTGAGGACTTAGCAGGGCTGGGTTAACTTGAACTCAATGATCTTGGAGGTTTTTTCCCAACCTTGACAATTTTATGATTCAATAATGGAAAGACAAAATTACTCCAGGTTCATTGTGAGTAAAAGTGATTTGAACAGGAGAGGTGAACTCTAAGGGAAAAAAAATCATCTGGCATTTAAAATCAGCATGGTTGGGGGAATTTTTTTAAAAAATGGTGGAGGAGTGCCAGCATTTGCAGTGATATTTTAAAAAAAGAAACCTGAAGGGCCCAAAGTATAAAGGAGAACTCAGGAAAGACAAGTCCATTGATGAAGGCAGATCAATTCTTCAAATAGGCATTAACTTTAGTAAAAAATTGAGGCATTCTTACATGAAAATCTTTCCTCGGGGGCAAGGAGAAAAGGGTCAAGGGTGTCCATGGAGAATCTGTTTCAAATCAAAATAACTGTGGTGTAACTACACAGAAAAGATATATTAGTGGACCTATAGATACATACTGTTTGATTAAAAATTCAACATTGCTTCTTTAAGGGCAAGTCCTGCTTTACAAGTGTCATGGAGTTCTAAAGGAGTAAAAAATTTGGAGAATAATAATTATTAATTGGCTGGTTTAATCTAACCTGATTTCCAAAGACTTTTTAAAGGAAACTGAGAAGCAATGAGTTAAGAAAGAAGGTCCTGGCATGTAAAAAATATTTGATAAAACATAGAAAACTTAGAAACGGAGCAAATAAATAGTTCTTACATATCAAGGATGTCAGCAGTGGTTTCTTTAAGGATCTGTTCTGGGACCTCTTCTGGTTAATATATTCATAAATGACCTAGAAAAGACAGTAATCGATGATAAGGTTTGCTGATGGTTCCAAGTTATTAAAGATAGTAAGATGAGAGCCAACTGTGAAGTGTTGCAGGAGAACTGACAAGATTGATTGGGCAATAAAGTGTCAGACGAAATTTAGTGTAGACGAATGTAAAGTCATGCCCCTGTGGGAAGCCAATTGTACCTTTGGACAAAGTGGTTTATTCTGAGCTGGCTTTTACTGCTGGGGAGAGAGAACTTGGGGTATGATAGTTGGTTCTAAAAAAATGCCGGCCCTAGTCTGGTCAGCATTTAAAAACAAATTTAAAAAAATTAAGCACATGACAGGAACATGTTGGACAAGAACTAGCTAACAAAGAAAGCACCTCTTTACTGCTGTTCAAATTCACAACTCACTCATGCCACACTCTTCAGTTTGAAAAACATATGAGTGAGAGGTGTGACACAGATCTACAAAACTACATTGATCACAGAGGGTAAGGAGAGGGATGGACTGCTCAACAATCATTCAATCAGTGAAAAAAATCAGTCTTCATCCACTCTCAACAGCAATAACAAAACTAAAGGCCATAAAATGAAGCTAGTGGGAGCATTGTAAAAACAAGAGGAGATGGTCCTTTGCACCACAGACAGCAGAGCTGTATTAATGCTTGCCAAAGGCTATTCTGCATGCAGGATATTTAGATGTCCAAGGGGAGACTGGATGAAATTCTGGAAGAGACATCCCATGGAGTTAGTAGGCAGACCAACTTTACCAGGCTCAGTAATTCCATTGAGAGGAAAGCATTAGGAAGAAGCTTGTCCTCATGTAGCTGATTCTTTCCTTGTTCTTCCCTAGAGGTCTGCTTATGGCACTATCGACATCAGGGGTCTAGAAGTACTTTTTGCCAGGCCAGTAATGGTAAGACCTACATTCCTCTGTGCTTATGGTTTCCAAAAAAATAAGTACCTCCTTGTCACCAATGTGATCCAAACACTATTCATGACAGAATAAAGCTGTGTGATCCAATTGCAATAATTTGTCTAAAAAAAATCCTGTAAACTATACAAGAAATTTATATAGATGCACAAAATCCCAATCGCATGTTAACAGAGTTTGCAGTCTTAGGTTGCAAAACGTTGCACAAAGCTCTCTGCAACATCTGGAGACAAGGCTGTCTCATTTGACAGGGAGTATTATTCCAGCTAAAACAAAGAAATCAGAATAAGGTAGAAAGAGATGATATTTCTGAGCAATTAATATAATAGAATTCTAGGATCTGAAAGCAACACACCTGTGTTGTAGAAAGGGGGCAACAAATGAAAGAATGTTTTCAAACTTGTGTACCTGAAATTAAGCACCTGGGAATTCAGAAGTTACCAAAGATATCCTTCAGTACAATAACACTTGACATGTGCCACGGAAATTTAAATAATAATGCAAGAGATTGGACAGTTTGACCCAAGAGATTTTGGAATCCGTTCCTGCCCAGTTGGAAGACTTATCAACAGGGTATGAGATCAATTTTGTTTAACTTTAGATGTCTACACTGTGTCTGTACCTGAGTTAGATGTCCAGATTTCTCTTGCGCTCAACAGATAAATATTATCAGCATGCAAAACAGATTATCATTTTAGACATGCACAAGAAGAGTGGTAACCAAAACACCTGTTTGCTTCCAGTGGCCATAAAAGGAGCCTAGATAATTATCTCAGATACAGAAATCTGCATTCCAAGTATCTCAAATTTAGGTGAAACATCACAGATATCCATATGTTGAACAGGAGAACTACTTTTCTTCCCAAAAATACCTATAATTTTGCAAGTCCCGTACTCAACTGATTCCACAGATGAAGCCCACTGCCTATTGCAGGATCTCCTTTTATTCTTCTAACCCTCAGAATAGAAATGTTCCATTTCTATCCCTTCCCATTCCTACTATTTTTGTCCCTTTGGCTGTGCATTTGCTTTTCCTAACTACAGTTCTATCCCCCATGACTGTCCACTCTTCCACAAATAAGTGACTGTCTTCCCCTCCCTTTACTACAACAGATCTCCTCCCTTGCTCTCCAAGTCTAGATTAGGGGCTACTCCTGTACCCTCCTGTCCCTTAAGTCAACTTACATCTTCTTTAAAGCAAGGTCCCATATTCCCTTACCAGTGGCTTCTGTGAGATAAGGTAGGCTAAAGAAAGTTAGGATGAATATCACAGGTTTTCTTTGATCATTTGGCATTCCGGCAAAATTCCTAAAATATTCTCAGCTGATTATGCAAATCCCATGAAGACGCTGCTTTTCAAGGAATATAGTAGCTCTTGAATAGAATAAATTTTAAATTATATTGTAAAAGCATAAATAGTCAGGGTTTATTTACACACACATGCACAGCATGTGCCTGTTGTTTTGTACCAGATCAAGTACAGATAAAGAGTCATTTTAGAAGATGTATATTGTCCAATGTAAATTTAATATTTTTACCTTTAAAAGAAAATACAATTTATATTCTGACTCTTTAATAGCCTCTTAACATCTTTTATATTCAATTAAGCAGAGCAAGTTTTCCATCACAGTTTAAAAACAATCAGAGCATGAAGAGCTAGGATTTATCAGTTAAAAAACTAGAACTGTGTTCTGTTGAGCCAATTTTTGACAATAGTTGTGTTTCATGAAGATGCACAAGAACACTTTTCATCTCAGTTTACTTCACTACTTCAGCTTAGTGCTGAACTGAAGCGAAGCTGTGAGAAGCAGAGCATGTGAAAAAGGAGGAAAGCTCATTTTCCTGTTCCAGTTTGCAAACGAGTGATGAGGTGTGAAATGGTGAGACTTACCTGTTTTAAAAATTTGAAGAACATGGCAAGCAAAAAAGAAAAAATCAGTTGACTAGTGATGATCAATATTTTCTTCATTTAATACATTAACTTTGCATTAAAGCTTGTTTTGATGAGCGTTTTAGTGCATTTTTTGTAGTTTTAAGTCCCAAACAAACAATATCAAAATACCATTAATCTTGAACTGAGCATCAATTAAACTGAATTTCCATTCAAATGCAACTTCACACACATAATAATTAAAAAAGCAAATTATCCACTAATAATGAATTCACCATTCATTGATTTCCAGTGTAATAAAACTATAAGTACTAAGTAGCACAATAAAAGTATGTAGTTTTATTACAACTTAGACAAATATGTAGCAGACATGAATTTTTCATTGAGCAAATAACTTTATTGAATTTATCAAATTATTTCAGCTAATTAAAACCAACTCTATTTTGCAGAATATCTTTGAGAAAAGGATAAACATTATTTAAATTAATCCTTGTTGATTTAAATGGTACTTAAAATCACTATGATATAAATCACCCATCTTGGTGCATGTTTTGCATATACACTCTGGTTTTAAATGCAGGCAGCGACATCTTGTTTGGAAAAGGTTGAAATCTATTCCTATTCCATTGCTAGCTGTTGAATATTTACATTTGCAAGTCTGTTATTATTCCTTCATCTCTATTTTTCAGATGTCTCTTCTAAATTAGCTTAAATTGCAAGCATTGCCTGCTGAGTCTGCTGGTACAAGATTTTGCAAAGAAATCTAAGAACAAATAGAATTCCCAGTCTTGTCATGGATGCAGCCAAGACATCTAGGTAGGAGAGATGCATGGGTGTGAGAACATCTGCATTCCTGAACATTTACAAATGGCAGTGTGATTTGCAAATAATGTGAAAATAGGACAGCCACAGGATGTAAAATGGTGGGAAATGATGAACTACTGAACTACACTCAGCTGGAGAAACTGAAAGCTTTACATGAAGCACATGCAGTGCCTCCAAACTCTTCATGATTGTCACCTAGGATAAATCAACGTCTAGGATGCTGAAAGCCAAAATTAATTTCTAAAACGTATTATGCATAGAAATAAAGCCCATGAAAATTCACAAAATAAAGAAGGAAAGTTCACAATACAAATTCCAGGGGAAAAAATGGAGTTGGCAGTGTTATAAAATAATTGTATTTAGGAAACCTCTTTTGATCTAATTTACCTTAGCATCAGAAATCTTGTGGACCTGGCTACAACAGTGAAATTCAAATTCGTACAGAGTAAGCAGCCAGTTCATACTGCATCAGAGAATGCAAGAGTGAGGGAGACTAGTGTAGCACTCAAAAACGCTGCATTACCTGCCAAGAAAATCCAGAGGAGATATGGCACTGACAAAGAAACAAACACAAGCCAAATAATTTCTCCCTGCCTCTTCATATTTGTCACAGGGAAAATAAATATTTCTGAAATACTTGCTACATCCAAATAAATGCAAATACCCACATAATACCAGTCAGGTAGCATAACTGTCGAACAAACTGACTAATACGAGGATATAAAAAACCATAGTCATATAAAAAGTTCAATATCCAGAGGACATGAATTGTTGTAACTACTGAAACCTGAAAAGCCACAGGAGAGCATAGAAGTTGCTTTTAAAGCCAGATCATGAAGGAGATTATATATATATATATATGGCAAATTACATACAAAATCACACATCACATTGGAATTACACATTAAATTGCAAGAATGCAGAAGATTCAAACAAGAGTAACACTTTAATGCTTGCTCTTCTCTGGCCCTTACAAAAAAAAAAATAATGAATATAAATACAGTATTTTTTCAAGGAAATAGACTACATGTCAGACTAAGAAAAACAGTTTACAAAATAATTAGCTGACACAGATGTATTCAGGTAGGTATGGCCAGATGTAATTCGTCCTTGGATGATTGAGGATATAGGCAAAATACGCTCTGATTAACATCTTAAAAAAGCGATGAGAGACAGATAATATCTTGAGGACTGGAAAAGGACTACCAAATTTTCTACTTCCACTTTAATGTTGAGAAAAGAGGACTCCGTGAAATACAGATCTATTCAGCCTAGTTTCAAATCTTGAAATACACTGGAAAACTTATTAAAAGTTCAGTTTGTGAATGTACAAAAGATAATTAGATGATAAACAATGACTGACATGGTTTTGTCAAGAAAATAAACATGAAACCACTCTAGTTTCATTAAATAGCTTATTATTATAAGAACAAAAGAAAAATATATTATGTAGCTTTATTTTAATAAGGCTTCTGACATTATGTAGCATGATGTTCCTTAACGTAATTAAATAAGTACTAACTTCAAGATGAGTGAATAATTAGTTAAAATTTGAATTTCGAATTGGCTTTTACCTATGGTCTACTCTTAAAATGTTATGCATAGTCCTAAACATGTCTGATCTGTTTTTCATTCTTCTCAGAAATAGTATTTAAAGTGGAGGCTAGGCATGTATTAAGTTTCCTAGCTGACCTAGAAACTTCAAACATTCTGCAGAAATCTTAGCAGATGAGATGCACTATATATTCTCTTTCTAGAAAATTAGGCACATCTTAGATGAAATATGGCACATTAGTTTGGACTGATCTGATTTCATAAACCGATATTGCATTTAATCTCATTTTCCATTTATCTCCATGTCTTAATTATTCTTCTCTTCCAAATTTGCTCAAAAGGTTTTCATTACACTTAGGTCAAACTGACATATATCTAGTTTTCAAGATTACGTTTTTTTCTTCTCTCAAATGTCATTACCATAATGCTGTTCTCACTGCTGTACCATCTCCAGTTTGACAGATTCAATACAATGCCTTGCTGCCAACTTTAAAACTTAATGTACTAGTTCTTTCCAGTATTATGCTATGTACATTATTCTTTCCCTTCTGACTGAGCATAGGAACTTTGCTTCCACCTAAAATGGGCAGGCACATTCATCACTCATTTTCTTAAAACTGCAGGGGAGATGACAGATGCTGATGCAAACCTTCCCTTCGAGGCCATGCTTCTCCTACCAGCCTGTTCTCTCACTCCTCCAGACATGAACTCAGACCACACTGAGCAGTAGTCAGGTTTCCTTTTGTCCAAGGAAATTCAGTTTTTCAAGGCCCATGTGGATGGCTTCTTGCAGGCTGAACAACCAGTGACTTGTAGCCCTCCAGAAGGTAGAGGCCCCTGTCCTACATGGTGCTCACCTGCCACGGATAACACAACCTGTGGGCTTTTTCACTCACTTACCCCTGTTCTTTCTTCGTTCTGCATCATCTTCTTTTATAATACACATTACTGCAGTAATCTCTTTTAACACTTCCAAAATATTTTGACTTCCCTCACTTAATATATACCTTACTGAAGATTTCCTACCAAAACATGGCTAGTGTATAACACCAAGAGTATGCTCCCATCTAAAACCTCTGTTCACATCTTGGAAGAAGCTTTCTTCAAGAAAAAAACATTCTGATTATCTAGTGCTTACTGTCCTCTGCTGCTTGAGTCCTACAATTCTAGAATTAACCTTTTCTATAATTCCCAGTTTCTGGGTTAATCATGCACAAATTTTATTCTACTGAAGCAAGCTGAAATTTTTCCAGATGCTGCTGCGCCTGATTTACTATTACTTCCCTCTCTGTGCATACTAGATCATGGATCGTTCTAATACCTAATTGTAATACAGCATGTCACTAGCAATTTTTTGCATGTAATTCTAAAGCACTAATAGCATATATTATTCATTTTTTGTCAGAGCTAGAGATATTTAATCTCCTTGTATATTTTTTAACAGGAGTTTATTGAAATTTTGAAATAATATTGATTTATACATACAGATATAGTAATGAATTTATTGTTTGCTTCCAAAACAGCAGAAAATAATAAATCCTGGGTTTAGTGATGATATATGCTTTTAGGCATTGGGACCAAAATCCTATTTGACTCATACAAAAGATCTTGTAACTTTCTGTGAGCCTTTAACAGCTGAGATTTTGGCCCCTCAAAGGATGCAGGAGCTGAAAAGAGAGTTGATTTAAGAGCACAGCTTCCAATTTATGATTTAAGAATTCTGCACTTAAAGGCTTCCTAACTCTGCAATTGCCAAAGCTCCATAATACTTCAGGTTTTAATTTGTTAAGTTCCCAAGCACATGAAGCTCTGCCACAGCTCATTTCCAGGATGATATCTTTCTTGACTAATTTGACCTCTTTGCTGCCCAATTTATGCCAATACACCAGATGGAGCAAAAGATTGGTCACACTTACTGGTCTCTGCTTGTGACCTCCATACTAACAGGGAGAAGATGACTTTCTCTAAGAACATACAGATAAGAAGGCCAGGTTATCACAGCACACTGCATCTCAATTAATGGGTGCATACTCTTGATATCTATAGCAGATGGCCATTTCCTAAATCAGAACTTGTAACTCTGTGTATAGAAGAATCCTATGTTGGACTTTATTTTGGCAGAGAGAAGGAATTGAATTTCAAGTTAAAAAAACTGTTGAAATTGTGCATGTTTCTGTCATATTTTGCATAAACCACTGAAATCTGATCAGGTCACCCAGGTTAACATAAGCATTAAAAATTTATTCTAGTAGATGAAATAACATTTTAACAAATTTTAGGGCTCTATTTGCCTTACCAGGCTGCTTACACTGAGTCAGGATCCACTCTGTTCGGTCAAGACCAGGACGTTGTACAATCAGGAATAAATTTAAAGTAAGCAGAATGGTGGCTGGGGCTTTCACTTGGAAAAGTGAAAAGCTATGAATCCACTCCATAGCTCTGGCCTATTTTTTATTCCAATGAATGTACCATGTCAAGTATATGAACAGTCCAACGAGTAGACTCTTGATCAGCCTCAAATAACTCGTATCAGAAACCCAAATGATTGCACTAAATAATATGCAATACAAAATGAGGGACCGAATGAAGTAGAGAAGCTGTGTTTAAAATGAAAAAGTCAAGCCTTCCATAGTCTCTTCAGTCATATCTGAGTGTCACTTTTATTTCAAACCCAGGGCCAGTGGAAGGCACCAGAAGGAAACAGCCCGTGCCTGATCCCTGTGGCTGGAGCAGGTTACTCCCAGGAGCTGGGTAGTCACACGCCATGGCATTAAAAACTGACTTGTCCCCAAAGCAGAAGGGCATACTAATCCAATCTGCCAGGATTTCAACATAGCAGCGTTAGGTGTAGGAAATGGAAATGCTAATGGATTTCAGATAATTACAAAACATATTACTCCTACTCTGCATTTGAGTGTTGATGTCTGTTTATTCCACATTGGACTGGAGGAGTAGAAGGGAACACAAGCAGGTAATATCTCTCCATGTGAGACATTTGAGAAGAGTATGCGAGGATAAGGATTTATGTTCATCTCTGGTTTTTCTAACAGTCGAAAGAAGTGTAGAAATGAAGCCTAGAGATAGTCATGCCCAGAATATACCACTCAGGGTTCAGTCTGCAGTGTGTAAACGAATAAAAGAGAAGGTACAAGGAAGTTATAAACCCCCTCTCCGTGTGGGTTTATGAAGCGCCTCATAAATAAGTTTTGCTCAACTGCCTTGGTTTATTTCTTCATTCTTTCCTCTTTTTTTTCCTATTTTGTCTCCCCCTTTTTTTTTTTTTTCTTCAAGATGTCATACTTTAAAAGAAAGCTTTGGAGATAAAAGCACTTCTGCAGTGCAGGGTGACTCTTCAAGAATTATCTAGTTTGGACCTGGTTCGTGGATAAGTTAGTGTGCTCACAGTGAAGGTAGAGACCAAGTTCCATGGGCAGAAAATGCTGCATCTTCCTGTCCCTATAAGTAACAGCAATCACTAATCAAAGTTAAACAGGAGCAATCACTGTTACCCAACTATCTGATTGCCTTCAAGGGTGCATTGGGTCAACAGATTAGTGTGGTTCTCTCACACATAAGAAGAAAGTACTGAATATGTGAAGAGACATTATATCAGTGATTTAGCAGCAGTTAACTGCTGACTAGAATATTTGATTGCTGCCACATAGATTGAAGAACTAAAGAATGGAGAGGATTCAGGATGATTGAAGGTTTTGAGAAACATTGCCTGCAACAAGATTTTCAAAAGGTCTGAATCCATTATGTTAAAAAAAAAAGGTGATTTGATTATGGGCTGTTTATTCTAATTTGGGTAACAATCTGATTGTAGCTGGCTCATCAACCTCATAAATAAAGATAAAAGAAGATTCAGGGACTGCAAATTGAAGCAAGGGAAGTTCAGAGTCAGAAATAAAAGAAGGTGAGAACTTTTAGAAGAGGTATAAGCAACTACCAAGATAACCTAACAATATTAATATTAGGTATATTGTTAGCATGTTGGTTTGCTTTTTTTTTTCTTTTTTTCGAATGAAAAATTATTTAATTCAAGCAAATTTATTCAGGAAAGCCTTATGGCATGTATTATTCAAGAGTGTAGAATAGATGATGGTGATGATAATAATGATAAAGAGCTAACATCTATTCTGAGTGGAAACCCGAGCTTATTTAATCCATGAGTATTTTGCCACTGGCTTGATTTCATTGTTGCTTTTGATTATATTAAAAATTTGTCCACCACACCAAATTTACTGGTAAAACAAGCACACACAAACCCCAGCTGAAGCAAAAGATGTTATTTCTGAAATAATTAAAAGATGAGGAAGAACTTGCTGAATAGGATTGAAATCCTGCCATTGGTTACTCCACTTTCACGGCAGTGTAGCACAGCTGTGCCAGGGCAACAGCCCCTGGCCCAAGTTCATGAAGGGGATCTGGTCAAAGACAACACTCCAGGAATAAAATGTTTCTTGGGTTTTTGCAGCCAAATATCCGTGCACCTGTGTACAGTAAACCAGTGCAAATAGTTAAACTGGCCCTGCTGAAAACACAGCTGATTGTGCCAGGACAGCATGATAAATAGTCAAACCTGGCTTTGGCAGAGGGGAACAGGAATTTTCAAAGTCAGCTTTGCCATCAAAGAGTGTATCTCATGTAGCAGGATACTGGGCAGAACAGGACAGTACTGGTACATTGACCCCTCATTGCCAAGGTTCTAAGATCTTTTTAATGCAGTGGATTTGAAACATGTTCCTTGTGTTTGTTAATGAAGAGTAAGGGCTGAAGGGCTTTTACCACAGAACAGTTTTCATGTAAACCACAAACCCACATTTCGTTTGCTAATAGCTCTACTTCACATTTCCAATCTCTAAAAGAAATAATAGACAGCCTTAATGTCATTCTTCTTTTTGAAATTCAGCCTCATCCATAGGCTGCACATTACACCCAGCAGTCATCACAGATGGAGAGCAGGACTGGGTTTTTCTTAGTGGCGAAGACTCAGTGAGCTGCTGACTCAGAATCACCTTTCTTGGAGACATGCCTTGCTCACACATTAGTCCTTTGCTTAGACCACTAGAGCCATTTAAAGAATATTTGATTTGCCACATGGCAGCATGAATTTTGAGTAATATTCCCCTAGCACTTACACTGTGGTTCAAAATAGCATCCATATACAGTTATATCTTAAGATGATAATCTATTTTTAGAATACAGCCCAGAGCATTTTTTAATGCCCACATTTCATATCGCATTTGTCTTTGATTTGTGCTATGGAGAATCCCTAGTTAATGCAAAGTGCATCCAGCCTTTTTTTTTTCCAGCATTTTTGAACTGACATGCTATTTTTAGACAAGATTAGTTATTCCCTCATCTAGCTACTATATTTTGATCTGTTGCTAACAGGCCTCGAGCCAGCTTTAATATGTCATGTCCTGAAAAAAAGAGTAGAGAAACAGTACAAGGGAGACATAGCCAAGTATTTATATCTACAAAACACATACAGCGTAAAGAAACTCAGCTGAAAATGCCCATAAGCTTCCAGGTAGATGGCGTGGTAGCCAAAAAGCCATCCTCTACACCTTCTTGTAAGGCTTTGGGAGGAATGCCACAGCGTTTTGGCAATCTGCGAGAACAAGCAGTCCCATCATTACCCTGACCCTGGTGAATTACTCCAACTATCTCACCTGATCACCCGAGCTTTTGTAACTGAGGTGGAAGCAAGGCCAGGATCTCGGTTCAGTTTAGTCCCTCGCCTCGATGGGCTCAGCTGGATGAGGTCCCTGATTGTTGGCTGGGCAACTGCTGGTACTGTCACAAGTGAGAGTGGCAACATGCACCTCAGAGGGAGAGGCCTTTGAAAGAAGTTCTTCAATCTGACTGGCCAATGGATTCACACCTTTTCCATGTGTATTAAGTGCTTTTCTACTAAGAAATTAGAACATATTCCGTCTGCATGAGCTGATGCAAAATCAGTAGCACATGTATTAATACAAACCGTCTACTAGGTTTTGTAACAGATAGTCTTAGATTCGAAACCACACTGCCATGGCAATCTTCTCTTGCACAGAGCTGACTTCAACAGTCCCTAGCCCAGGAGCTTCTCACTCATTGCCTCCTCACCAGTGTAACCCTGTAGCCCTGCAGCAAAACATTGCCACTGCTGAATGAGAGGCCATAAGGACTGAGGATTTCCAGGGCTGCTCTGCCTGCATTTTTCTTGACTTGCCTGCAATTCTATGGCTAATTTGTTCTACTTTTGCTTATCTTTATGTGGTACAACCACGGTTTTATGCAGATAGCTGTAGCAAGCCATTATTCTGTGTAGAATGAGATACTTACACCTCTAAGACAACAACGTAACATAGAAAAATACAATAGCAAAGACCTTGGGAAGTGGAGAGGCAGGATGCAGCATAGAAAAGTGCATGTCTGGAATGATAAGAGGTGGGCCCAGGCAGGCATTCAGGTGTCCAGAGATATAAACCACCCACCAGTAGGCAAAGGAATGCAGACCAGGAGCTGGACAAAGCTGGGCTTGATGGTAACAAAGAGAAGAAAACAGCAATACCTAATACAAAGTGAACCACAGAGTGTGAGCACAGATGTAACGTGGAGCTGCAAAACCATGAATGAAGGGAAAGGTGTGTGTTAGAAAATGTATAAAAATGGGCAAATTAAGGAGGAAGAAACTGGCAAGACCAACATTGGATTCTTGCCAGTGAAGGATCTGGGGCTTGATGATTTATGATCTTATCCTTTCCAGCAGCACAAAGCTGCGGACTGTTAGTTCAGAGGAGAAATACAAGGGTAAGCATTCCTCAAGAAAAGCATAGGAAACCAAGAACTGAGCACTAATATTTCAATTGTATCACTATTATTGAGATCTTTTCTGTAGAGAAGCACTCTAATTGCATAATTAGTTTCTTTTTAAGGTCAGAAATAGATTCAGAGTAATAATGATGCTTGAATTAGGCTGCTGAGATTTCCATCATGCAATGCTTTATTAAGCATTGGATTCACATATATGTAGTATGCTTCCCTCTTGCTCATAACAACATTTGAAACACCACCTCCACTCATTTGCACTTGTTTACTAGTTTGGAAACAGCAATTGCTGTTTAAAAAGGGCAGTGACCCTTCTGATGGGGTGGACCCATGGTCAAAATAACTCTGCGAGAAAATCCAGCAATCCTCCAAACAAAACTACTCTTTTGCTACTGGTTATCAGCTCCACAAAAGCTATGCTGCCATAACAAAGGTTAGTACAGACACAGAACAAGCAGAGACCAGAACAGCTTAAATCAACACTGTTACCAAAGGAACCACAGCCAAAGGGGCTGCTCTGGCTTCAGAAAAGAGGTGGCAAGGCTTACAGTTTCCAGGTGCTTCAGCAAAAGATTGAAGACGTGTGGAATTTAATTTTTGTTATTTGTGAAATAATATCTTCGTATCTCTTTTCTTTTTAAATGAGAGACTAACCATAAGGTAAACCAAAATATTCAATTAGATTTTGCATATGGACCACAACAACAAGAAAAAATAGATCAAACCTGGAGGCATAAATATTGGAGACATCTACAAACATCTTCCAAATCACCACACATAGGTTAAGCAAATAAAGAGCTAACAATGGCTAATTTAAAATTTCTATCCAGATTTTTTCTGTATTAAAGACAGCTCTCAATTTGACTGTGTAATCTGTGAAACACCAAGGGGGCTGTGGATAGCTGTGGTCTGTAGGAAAGAGAGATCGCTGTGCTATGAAATAAATAATGTTGCATAGCTGAGGTAGGGACATGATGTAAAGACATACTGGTCATTAATTGCTTTACATGTCTGGAAGGGGGAAGAAGATTAAATTGCTTTGATATTGAATAACCTTTCCTTATGAGAGAAGCATTGTCCACAGGAAAACATCAACAGAAGAAATCTGTGCTTTTTAATGATCTTTATATTTACGTATTTTTGTAAGATAAAGGTTAATTAAATTAAAGAATTTTTCCTTATTTTTTATTCAACCAGAATTTTTCAATTATTTTGAGAAATTTGTTTTGTAATTTTTCAATATAAAAAATATGTTTTGGAATTGTGTATTGTATATTTTTATATTTTTCCACATTAAATATTCTTGATTTTTCAGTATCTTCTCTTTAGTAAACATGCCAGAATCAGCTTTTTCAGTAGCAAAAACCAGAGCTTTATTAACTTCATGAGCTCTCTGAACAGCTTAAGTCTATTGTGACAGAGATGTGTAAATCATTATTTTACAAATGGCTGTTTATTAGTTCTGAAACACTCATTAATTTTTACCAATTAAAAGTTAACACATTTCTTAGTCAAGTTCATACAATTCCTTCCAAACTGTAATTTAGACCATCATCTCTCTGGACTTCAGGACTTTACATTGGCTTCTGCATCTGTTGTTCAAGATCCTCCTTGACTAGTAGAAAATACTTCTTAGGCTTCTCTTAAGCTCTTCATTATGCTATTGATTGAAAAGTATGCTCAACTCCAGCTCACCTAGGTAATTATAAAATTCTCAGATTAAGCATCTGAAATGTTTCATTAAACAAAATTCTTCAATGTTGATCAGTACTTAAAAGCTTGGTTGAATCTGGCCTTGGAGTATGTTTCTTCTCTCAGAGCAGCTCAAACAATACTTCTCTCTTAGTAAAATATGTCCTTGTCATGGATTACTCTGCTTCTGGTCCTCTTCAAAGAGAAGAGTGTTGTCTTTTGATTTAGAACTAGGTCTCAGTATTTGGACTAAAAAACGTGCTCATTTGAAGAAGTAATTAATGTTTGTGTCAGGAGACAGGATATTTATTATCAGGTTTGAGTTGTTTCATTAGAGGTACAGCTTGTTCCAAGGAAAAATAAAATCAAACAGACACTGTAACACTGAGCACTGTAATGTCCTGATGTTTATGTTCTTTGGCTCCTTGTCCTCAGAGAAATTCAAAGTGGTGCCAGCAATAAGAATTCTGCCAGGAAAGACACACCTAAGCATAATAGGACCCACAGGAGATAGGTGTACCTCTTAAATCCCATGTGACCCCAGAACACACTAAAGTCCCTACTTGGACAGTTAACTCAGCTCCAACCAGAGCTACTCTCTACGTGGTACCAACAGACGCGTGCCAGCAGTCCCTCGTCAATATGAGTTGGTGAAATACCTGAATCAAAAACTGATAGACTTGAGTGAGCATACACTGTCCTGGCTTTGGTACATGTCCAGGAAATTGAGAATTGTCCACTGCTGCAAATACCGCTCTGGGCCATGTGGCACTTGGATCTGCCCTGGCACAGCCATTCCTACCATCTCTTACTTCTCCTAAATCACTCAGGGTGGAACCAACTTCCATGCTTTGCCCTTCTGAACAGGGCAGTTGTACTCTTCTCCCTCACCACAGCCACATATTCCTCCTGCAGCCTTGGCCCTGGGAAAACATTCATGTGTGCACTGAGCCCTGAAACTAGTGTGAACCCAGGAAAACAAAGACTGGCTTTTGGTTATGGAGCTTTATGACTGGAGAAGAGCCACTTACAAATCCACCCACATGCTGAGAGGAGCCACTGCTGCAAGCTCTGTTTCTTATGAGAAAGATAATTCAAGACTGCAAGTAGTCTGAGGTGGGGAACAAATTCTGCTCTACCTGTTGAAATTCTAACAGATCATATCCTTTAATTTGTGAGAATTACCAACTCTAATGTGACTTTCAGACACAAGGAAAAGGAAGGTTTCTTCCAGGATCCAATCTATCACATCAATGAATTCCATTCAGCATGAGCACATTAATGAGGCTCGATGGGGTCCCACAGGTCAGCTCAAGCAGTATCCTCTCCAGCTGCCACATGTCTTCAACCCCATCTTTACTTTTTAGGGTAATCCTTCTTTCAGGGTCTCAGATGAGAATAAATCTTAAATCTCTGCATATATAATCTGGTGATGCATCTGACCTAGCCATAATTTCCGTCTGTTCTTCTAGAAAGAGTAGACATTATAGGTTGGACTCAAAAGCAATTTTTTCCCTACACATATCTATTTATCTACCTGCAACTGCAGCCTAGAGATACCATTATTCCTTTCCTCAGCTCTTGACCCATCCTATCCTCAGAAAATGTTGTGACACTTGGTAGCATCCTTGTCATGTTACATGGCACATAACCATTTTAAATTATTATTTTTGCACTCTTAAATCCAGCAAAAACAAAGAGAAACAGAAACTTTAAAAATTCAAAATTGCTTTCAATCAAAATTTTATAGTTTGGGGAAATAATATTATAGTATATTTTAGGTTTCACAACCTCACAGCTGACACATGGATTAAAATGTGACAGCTTTAAGGACACAGTTATTGATTTGACATCCCCAGATCATGGAAAAGTAATACAGGTCCTAACTTGAGACATTGTATTTAAATTCTGTACTAAGTCAGATGGCCTTGAGGTCTGGAAGTAGCAGGTATTAGAATCGTAAATATTTGCACGTGACATGTAAGGTCTCAGAACCACACAGGTTGGAATAATGATTTTCTTTTTGTGCTGAAGACTAATAAACTTAATCATTCTAAGAAAGTTACTAAACATTTTCAACGACCACATATGATCACTGTTACTGTAGTTTTTCTTTCAGTAAAAGGATAATCTTACTTTTAAAAGTTTTAAGATGCTATTCTGAACCACGAGTAGCTATCTATGAAATAACCTTGAAAGATCTACCTATTTTAATATACTCAATGTAATAAAAACATTTCTATTTCTACTGAAAACAGTATCAGCAACTTTTAAGCCAGGCTCTGATAATGTTCATTTTATATCACTACAGAAATACGGATTTAATATGATACACCTGCATTCAAGTATTTGCATCACTCCTGTAATTGCTATGGATGGTCAGTAGTACTTAAGGATCTCACTAAACACACTAATTTTAATGATCCAGCTTATAGGCGATAAATCAGGCTCTATCTCAAGTGTCTAATCAAATCGAGATCTAAAAGAGTAGCTGGATCTGCATTTCTTGAATTTGTTTAATATTATGACAGTAATTTGAAAGAATTATGATATCAAATATTATTTTGCCATTCTATAACTCCTTGTATAGAAACCCTGAATTGAGCTGCAGGAAAAAGAAGTTATACTTGAAAATGATCCATTATTGTCAATCATTACTCACTATTATTTTAGAAAATTATGTCATATAGGTGATAAGATCATATTTGTCTGTCTAAAATCAGATATATGAAGGATAATTTTCAAATATTATTTATAACTCCATGTAAAGATGAGGTTCCCAAAGGACCTTGGCTAAAATTACACTTATTTTTCAATTCCTCTAAAAATCAAGGTGAAAAATATGCACATTTTCACTTAAATGACATCCCAAAGATCACCAGGATATGTTATGGTGTTGATAGTACAATCCAGAACTTCCCAATTCTGTTTTTGCCAACATTCTCAGGAATATTGACAGGTATTGCATTCAGTTTTTCAATGTTACTTTTTCAGAATATATTTTCATATTCATCAGAACATTTCTGAACTGGAATAATAAAAGTTGCTAACTTGTTTGTGTGAATTTGTTTTTGTTTCTCATTTTAAAATAGATATTCAGATCTTGAGACCACATCTTTCCCCAACAAATTGCAAACTTCAATGTATGAATAAAGCCAATCTGTTTCCTTTGTAACTGCCCTTTCAACATAGAAAATATAATTGATATTAACAGTGAATACTCACCCCGCTGCATTACTTTTAAAAACTCTGAGAGCCTTATTGGTAACCTCATGTTCTAGCATTAGCATCAATTACTGTTCAATTGACCAGAGAAAATAAAGATCTGGATATACCCTCATGCAGAAGATGAATAAAAGCCTCTCTCAACATATTATTCATAAGTGTAGTGTCTATTTCTGTTAGGATTCCTGGGATGTGATGCAATCACAGGAGAAGAATGGACCATTGACTGCAAAGTAACCTTTCCTGTATCATGATACCCTTCACAAATTTGCCACCAAGGGTAAATACTCTCAACTGGGATAGGTTCCTTTACAGCTGGAACTGGTCCACTGTGCTTTCATTTTTGAGCTGCTCACAAGCAATGACATAAAAGTCACATTTTACTGGTTTTAAGTAGCTCCTGGTTATGCGGATGAATTCTTGTTATTTTTTCACCTCATCCTTTGTACAGCGCAGAACAAAAAACAAAGCACTCGGGAACAATTTTTTTCTATAATTTCCCACTATCAGTAGTGAACATTAACAAATCTCTTGTCTGGGTTATTAAAAGAAAGTTGGGAGCTACATAACCATGGAAACACAACTTCCAGCCCCCTCAAGCACATGACTTCTCCAAGCCATGACGGGCAAAGCCCTGGCAGTAGGAGCACATGATCCAGTGGATCTGTTGACAATCCAGGCATTAAATTTTGTTTGAACTTACGTACAGTGGAGTTTTTTATCATTAGATTTGGCTTTTCACAGGAAAATACAAACACATAAAGTGACAAAGAACTTTTTCCATTAACTGAAATGAGCTTTCTGTGTGTTTACAACTACCATTAATTTATGGACTATGCTGGCACCTGGGGACCTGACCACAGACTTTTTTTGTTTTGGGCATTTGAACAAACATACAGTGAGACACAGTTCTGGTGCAAAGGTTCTTATATGCCTTACAAACAAAATGGTCAAAGTATGTGAACAGAAAAAAAGTCCTCCTCTGATCATGTCTTTAAACACACACTATAATCATATCATCAGAAAACCAAGTTGCTATACTGAGTCAATGCCTAAGGATCCTAAGGATGCATGGAAAGTCTGCCCTGGTTTTAAAAGTTGAATCTCTGTTTCCCATGTACCACGTTGCCTCAGCAACAAAACCTTACTGTTCTCCTCAAAGAGATGTGCGTCTCCTGCTCTGCTGATCAGGTGCTTTCGCAAGAACAGATTTCACTACAAATTCAAAAACTGTCACTATCACACTCTTTTCACTCCTCCATAAGGAAAGACTACAACTAAAGATCTTCACTGCTAAGTGTCTTGGGAACAGCTGCTATCTCCCCAAGCCAGGTACTCAGGATGGTGACAGAAGAGGTGTTGAAACACAGTGTAATTGCAACACTTCTACTGTAGTTAAACCTGTCATTTCACCATTTTGGTTCCTGGAACGTTCAGCTTCCACAAGAACGTTCCTGACAGACCACCCTGTGAAAGGCTGTTTCCAGAATGAGGGCATCTTTCATACCTAAAATTAGGGAGAGGATCTTGTTTGGGAATAGCACCAAAGTTTTCTGCTCCTGTTGAAGCAATTCCTGATGTACTCAACACAGCAAAATCACCTTTGCATTCTAGGAGCTCCCCAGTCCTAGCACACCCCAAATCTCGGGAGGGATTGCACTGTATTGCTGGGAACACTGGATGCCACATTCATGCTCACTGCTTGGGAAGGCAGGACACCCAGAGACAGGCTCCGACCCAGCACAACCATTCATTGGCACTGTCAGAAAACCCCACCCTTTTTTCCTTCTGAACACAACTTCAGCATTTTTACCAAGCACAGATTTCACAGTATGCATATTATTTATCAAATAATCTTCAAAGACACATGAAAAGTTTCTCCTTGGGGAAAGAAAAGATCTGCTCATGATGCTGGATGATCATGTTGCTTACAGCAGTTTCACAAGGGTTTAGTAGTGCAGCGGTGTGAGCATACACAAACCAGAGCAGAATATTGACCCTGCTGTTTTAAACAGAAACATCCCAGCAGTACCTGAGGACTCCTGCAGGCTTCAGAGGAGGAGGGGATTATGAGGACTGGGAGATTTCCTGAGCTCCATCTGCTTTCTGTGATGTGCAGAGTGAAATGCCAAGATCCAAATTGGTGGCTGCAGGATTGTTTCATCATCAGGGTCCTATGAGGGGATGTCCTCCTTGAAATGTGACTAAAGCTTTGCTTCCTGGGATGTACATACACATATGTGCTTGCTGGTCACACCCCTTCCAAGCAGAACCCCGCTCGCCCACAGAAGTTCCTAACATAAGATTATCTCACCAGAAAGGTAAACACTTGGCTCTGGGGGCAGCCCATGATGCCTAAAATATCTGCCTGAGATTTCTGTGCTCTCACAGTGCTGCTGAAAACCTGCAGAGGGGAAGTCACTTGGCCTACAGTCAAGTGTCCATGCAGGGTAGAAGAAGCTGGTAGGAAATATCAAGCTTGTTCATCTGCTTGTCATCCAGATTACCCAGCCCTCTTTTGAGGATGAGAACATAATGGGCCAGGGCTGCTGAGCTGGACATTTTACATTTTAGGTCAGTAATTAAAGCAGTGACCCAATAAGTGAAAATCCTGAAAACACAACACTGAATATTATTCCAGGCAGCCTCTTGCATCAGCATGCTTCGTTCTCCCCTTGTCAAAGGCAAACCAGTGTAAGCCAAGAAAGCAGGACCTAAATGTCTAGAAGTAGACCAGGCAATTAGGTACCTGCTCTTCCTGTTTGAATGGATTTTCTGAAGCCATGAGTTCTGTTTATACAACTAAATCTGAATTGAGCCCTCTAAGTATGAAAGTCTTGTATCCTAAATGACAAGTCTGGCAGATCTAATGCAGTGTGAGCTGCTCAGCTCCCAGGTAACTGTGATCTTCCACTGCTGCAGGCAGACCTGCTGTGCTGTCAGTGCTAGCAGAGCACATCATTCCCATGTCAGCCAGCTGAAGAAACACCTTGGACATACCACACCGCCAGCTGGAGAGAAAGAACATTTTCCTCATAAAGTTAGAATGTCAGATTTAAACAAATATAGTTGCAGCATTGTTAGGAATCCTGTCCAAAATGAGCAGATGCAATTCTATCCACCTGCAAGAATACCATGCCAGCCCAGTTCAGAGGGGTTTCTGCTCAGGACCATTACTGAGCCAGGTGAGTGTTAGGAGAAGGAGAAGAGCAGGACAAGTGCTCTACATCAGGCACTGACACATGGCTTCAGATGTGCAAGGGCAATTTCATTAGGTGCCACCACCTGTGGTAACCGTAACACATTGGGGTTTTTTTAACCCCATCAGCTGCCTGATGGCATATTAGTCATTACTTTTTGTTCTACCTCGTCTTAAAATGTCTGCTGGGTCCTCACATACTGCAGGTGCTGAACTATTTAGAGGCTGATGAAGGAAATTTGTCCTCCCTATTCTCCAAAGCAGCTACCTTTCTTTTCTTTATCATGCTGCATAAGCCTTTTACTTCTCTTGGCTATTAAAGATAAGCCAGGTAAATACTCATTCTTTAATTAAGTTCATCCCAGCAGTCACAGAAAGCTGTTGGAGTTATTACAAGAATTGTATATGTATTTTTGCACAACAGAAATTAAAAATAAACTATCCACTATTGTAAGTTCAAGGTTCCATGAAGCATGGGCACAGAACACAAGTCCTTGGTGGACAACTCCTCATCATCAAATTGTTTGAAAAAAATTGAAAAGATAGTGGGAGAGCATCTCTACTGCCCATTTTAATGTTGGCAGTGTCTCCAGATTTTGCCAGAGATAAGTGCCCATATCAAAGCACCCTTAGGGAAGATATGGGAGCTTATCTCACTCCTACTATTCCATGCAGCTGAACAACTACAGCTGGGCATCCAGGGAGATTTAGGCTGAACAGAAGGGCATGCTGTGATTATAAGCACTTACAGGGGAAATACTGTTGGAGAATAGGTAGGCTAGATTGTTTAGATCCTTGATCTAAATCTAGGCAAGATTTAAGCAATCAAATGTATTCAAAACTGAGGCTTAAAGGAGAAAAACACATTTAAAAAGTCTATTTCCTATATATTCTAAGCCCTATTGTCTGGATGGAAATAAAAAAACACAGCAGAGATTTTAAAACAAAGAACTGAAGGAAAACTTTTCTCTCAGTCATGCTCCTTTATCTCCACAGGTACATTATGTACCTTTTCATTTCTGAACTTTAATTACCTGTTTATTTTGGCTTGATCCTTGAAATACCCTATTTTATTTCTTAGACCTTACATATACATCACTTCAGCATTAACCACATCATTAAGGCTCCAATGCTGTCAGAGCCTGACTTGGCCAGTATCGTTATAGGTTTGGCATCAACACAGTTTGAATTCAGAAACGTTATATAATCTCACAAGTAAATTATTTAAATACATGCATACTCATATATTTAAATAATTACTCATACACATGATGTAGTCCATCATACTAATGCATAAAGTATCAGAAGGCATCTTAGAACACTAATTGATTTCTATTTATAAAGATATTTATGTGCCTTAATATATATTAGCTTTTATATGTGTGTATATATATATATATAACAAAATCTTTGTTTTTCTTGAATCCGCCTGTTGCCACCTGTTTAATTGTTTGTATCTTCAGCCTGAGTGCTATTTAATCATGAAGCTGGTGCAAAAGCCACGCCAGGATTGATATGTATTCTACTGCGTAGGAGGTACTAATGTGTGATAATATATCAGGTATCTGACCATCGGCAGAGAGTGATTCTAGCCCCAGAAAAGTTCTTTCTTCTTCATTTTTATTTCCTGTCCATCACAGGACTACACAAGCAGTTAAGAGAAAGCATGTCAAACCACAAGACACATGTGAGTGCCCAAATGAAAACAGAAGCACTTGTTGCCATCCTTCTCTGTTTCCGTGTGAGACAAATGATGTCCTTGTTACTCCCAAAGGTATCAGTCTGTCACTGCTGCACAGAGAGGCTCTTCAGAAGAGCCAAGCGCACCTTACTGGGTTCTTGCAGGACACAGTAATGTACCCAAGCCTCCAGCAATCTCACAAGAGGCATGCCTGTCTTTACAGCATGTTAAAAAAACAACCTAACTGAAAGACATTTCCAAGAAGCAGAACTTAAAATGAATTCCTATTGATGAGCCAAAATTGGAAAGTACAAAATAGATGCTTTTATTCAAGTCATTAGTCACTGTGAGAGACTGGAAAGGTTTCTGGCTTGAAACAGTTCAGGTGCAGGTGTGGGGAAAGGGGCAAGTCAAGTGTTCCTTTGCAAGGCAGTGCCCTGCTTAATACATCCCACCTGTATCCCACCTGCGCCACATCCCTGACAGACCAGAGACAATGCTCCACACCCCACCCCTGGCATCCTAACACAGCTCCTGAGTGGCCACCAAACCAGAAGTCCCACCTGTGGGGAGGGCCTAGAAAAGCCAAATTGCACTTAAACCAGAGCTCAACACAATGTCTTGACCCTTTGTTCTCGTGGATTTTGTATCAGCTACAGCACCACCAGAAACAGGTAGCTATATTTGTTCTTTTCTATATCTCTTATCTTTTTGCCTCTAATTCCTTCCTCTCAAAGTTTGAGCACCTTAAGATTGGATGTGTTGGAGTTTGCTAAGTTGAGTGGGCTTCCACTTTGCTAAGTTAATGCTTTGTGAAATGCTTTATATTGATTGAATGTTGATTTAAACTTTTACCAAAATTCCCTGATTTTCTAAAGTTTGCTAGTGAAGTTTTTTTGTTTTGCCTTCTTGAGAATATTTTGTTGGTGTTTCCCCTTATGTCCAACTCAAGGTATATAAAAAGCCTGTAAGCCCCTCTAAGGGACTTGGTGAGGAATTTCTGGGGCCTTACAGTCATGAAGGTCTCTGTGTCGCTCCCATGACCAGCCTCAGTGTCAAAGAGGAACAAAATGCAATACTGGCTTTGAAGGAGAAAGTGAAAGGCTGAGTATGAGGAATTATCTCTACACCACAGCCCAGTGCCCCTCCACTGCCAAAGGCAGCTGGGTGGTTGACTGGTAGGTGACCCGCTACAGAGGTCTCATACAAATCCTGCACAGCTGATGTGTGCCTCATCAGCCAGGAGATCACAGCTCCTGGCACTGGGAACAGGGAGAGCTGGCAGCTCAGATCCCTCTCCTTTCCCTGTGGCTGAGACCATGGCATCAAGCAGCACCAAAAGGAGAAGTGGGTACTGTTGTTATCAGATGCCTTGCTACGTTATCTACAGATGGGGATCAATGCCTTTAGTGTGCTTGGTATGTGATAAGTGAGCAAAGATTAAAAACAAAGAGTTTCAGAATTTGATTATACTTAACAGATTTCCAGGCAGAATGACAAAGAAGTTCTTGTCCTCCCTTGAAATATTGGCTATGTGCTCATTTAATTACCATGTAATCATTTTTAATGAGAATCAGAAATTTGGGTTATTCTTATTCACTGAAAAATTTTCTGGTACTACTGATCTAAACAAAGAGAAGAAACGAAAGAACCAAACATATACTAACAATTAATGTCTGGTTGTTAGCATTTTTCCATTCAACACAACTCACGGTGCTATATACAAAAATTTTATGACAAGATAATTTTTGTCATCGCTATATCAGGTTTTTAATGTGATATTCTCCATAGCATCTGGTAACAAATACTCAATTATCAGCCTCCAAAGGTTTTTACAGTATGCACTGCCAATAACAATTAAGTTGATAGTGACTTCTGAATAAGTGACTATCCAGATCTATTGACCCAAGAGTTAAATATTAACTGAGGAGATGCCAAGGTCAATATTCTCCTAAACCACCAATAAATCCTAATATTCTTCACAATAAAAAGATGCTCCTAATGCCTGGACCCCCAATCTCTCTACTAGTCAAACAAAGCATATTCAAGAAACAAGGAAATCTTTGTTATAGGTGTGAATAAAGAAGAAAAGGTGCAGTCAGCCAGCACAGGTCCACATTCCATTGCATTCTTTAAAATGAGGTTTCCATTGTTCTAATGTAAGCCAGGAAAAGTTTCCATCTGTAATCAGCACAATGTGGAGAGAACAGATAGCTGCTTATCTCTTCCAGATTCATATTCTCTGACTATGAGTCTTCATCCAAATTTAGATGAAACCATGGAGAGAATTAGATTCTTTTACACCCATGAGCTGGGAACCTGTTTCAGCATCATTTGAGGATCAACTGAGTTGCTGGAAACTTCCTATGAAGAACATTTATGAGAATATATGGAACTAGGTAAGACAGAAATTTTTGATGCAAATATCTACCACTTTTTTCAATTTTAAAAAATACCAGTTTCAAGGAATGCTCTGAACAATTAAAATTGAATTTTTGTTCATGATCCATTATTACATTTGCTTTGCAGGTAGTCAGAGATGTTGAAGATGGCCTAAGTTAGATACTATTACTTGTATTTCAATCATCTGAATTATCTACATATGTGGTCTTGGTAGCAGTTAATTATTGCCCAGCTGCAGCTCTTTCAAACTCAATAGGATTTTCTGTGTGGCAAAACATTCAAATCAGCAACAGGATATACAGTTTAGGCCCGAATGGCTCACAGAGTCACTCACCAGATCAGAAGGAAAGGAAGGAACTAAATCAGGACAATTTCCAGTGTCATAGGTGGAATATATATTCACTAAATTGTTTAATGTATAGGATAAAAAATAATCACTGCAGTTATAAGATGTCCAGTAAAAGATTTTATTATGCATTGAGGTTTAACTCATACTCAAAGTCAGAATTAGAAGGCAAAATGAAATCTTGTTTTAAATCAAAACAGCCCTAAAGCAGCTGCTTGCTTAGTTACTGTTATGAGATCAAGGAGATCAGCCTAATTGCACTGTGAGAAGCAAAGTGATTAATGTATCTTTATTTGATTGATTAAGCATGGTAAATAGATACTTCCAGAGATAAACTCTGTAACCATGTTAAGCATCAGGCTCTACGAGAGCAGTAAAATAATCCTGCTCATAATTTGTGCTTGGGGAGCAAATGACCTGAGGAAAATCATGACCTGATTGATTTTAGCGCATAGACTGAAAGCCGTGTTTTGCATATGGATGCAAGGATGGAAAACGTAAGAATGGAAGAATAAATAGTGTAAGTTAACATGTCAGCAAGATGGGAAATCCCACTCCAAGAAGAAGAATATTACATTCAAAAAGCTGTGTGTACCTACCTTAACTAGTAATTTTATGAGCTTTAATATAGATCTAACAAGACTCACTGCAATTTTTTCTAATCTTTCACACATACGGAGTTTTTCAACACATGGTAGGATTCAACTTTCCACCAACAAGCTTTCTTGGGTTTGGGGAATTTTTGGGGGAGGGTATTTTGTTTTCCCATGTGTGTTCATTAATCCATTATTTCTCCTTACAGTTTCCTTGGAATAAGGGCTATGAGCTAAATTCAGATAAACAGGTTTTTTTACCAGAGTGGCATTTATAACATGTATGTTAAAGTACATGATCATATAGCAGTTAAAGGAATTTTCACATACTTGTATTGCTGTATATTCTCCAGTGAATGAACAATGTTAAGAATACATCTCATTATTTCTTTTTACACTGGTTGGCACTAATCTTCGGGGGGAAAAGAAAGAGAAATTTTTTCTTATTTGCTCACTCTAGCTTCTGATATTTAAATGCAAATTACCTACTGTTAGTAGGATTGTTGTTCTTATCTCCCTGAACCTTGTCTTTCTTGTATCTCTCATTTGTTCTGCTTTACTATCTGTGAACAGTCTTTTTTTAATTCCTACAAGCAAATTCCCTCAAGCCTCTTCTAAGATGTGCAGTAGTAAATATTCTCTTCTCTCAACTGGTAGAGCTATTCATCTACATTTCAAGACTCATGCTGCTGGAAACTGGAAAATAATCAGAAGATTTGTTTATATATCACTGTTTTTTGAAAGTTCAAACCATTATAATAAGCAAATCCTATCCAGTATTCATAGAGAGAAAATGTCAAACAGAAATCATGGACATATCGGGTATTCAGATGACTGAATCTCAAACAATATTGTACTAGGGGAAGGGAACAAAAGCAATTTTGAAGTTAAGTATTTCAGAAAATGTAGAAGATGAACAGCAGGCAAAGGTCTTTTATTCGCATATCTTAAGACTGACTTAGCAGACAGACAAAGCCATGAAAACTGTTTGGTTCACTTTTAGATTTAGAAATGTACTGCCATAACTGAATTTCAATTTTCAGTGAGAAAATTTTATTGGAAACTGACATTTCTGAACACTTGCAAGATGGAAGATATGCTAGCAATAACATGCACAAGGGCATGAGCCTGATGATAGAATCTTATGAGTATTCCCAGATTGCTTTATAAAGTGTTTAGGAAAACTGTAGAGAAAACAAAAGGGATGATTCTTCCTATTACAGACAACACAGATTTAGGAAATAAATACTCGCCTTAACTATTTGCTGCTGATTTTATTCTTTTAATTGAATTTAGTGTTCATGGAAAATGCTAAACCAGCAAAATTTTTCTGTGTTCAGAAAAATGAAAACAGCCGTAAAGCAGCTTTCCATGCATGCCCCCATAAATGCCTTTCCCCATTAACAGACCTTCCTGATCAGGTTTCAGTGTGATGTGGCTTTCCATAAGATGGGCCTGCTTGAGGGGAATCGTTGGGCCAGGTGGCCTCCAGAGGTACCTTCAAAGTTCAGCCATTGTGGGGCTCCGTGAAGGGGAATAAATGTGTTGGTAACTCTCTGAGAATGGTACCTGTCTACTGCGGTCTCCTCGGAGCGTATTAGGGTTTGTTCTTGCAGATCAAAAACTGCCAAGAGATTGCAACAAATTTCACTCCCTTACGACCGGTCAGGTTCAGACCTCAGTACTGGGGAGCCATTTAAGCACATGAGTAACTTCAATATATAAGCAGTGCCACTCAGTCAAGCCTACAAGGTTTTTACTTATTTCTTTAATGGGCTATCGGTATGCTTAAAATTATGCATTTGTGTTTTGACCCAGGCCTCAGCTTTGTCCTGAGTTTCCTTCAAGCCGAGCCCCAGAATAGGCACTGGCTGCTCAGGGCAGTCAAGTTCCTAGGGTTGAGTGCCCCTCATTTCTTCCAGTTATATCTTTAGGCTGTTTCCTTTCTTTTGATATTTTTCATTGCTTAAACTGCAATACCTTTGTAAGCAGATATTCCCCTCAGTGTAATGCTGTTAAGTCCCCCCTGGAGAGTTTCATTCTTCACTGCTATTCCAGGCTTATTGGGCACAGAGCCCTGCAGCTAAGCAGAGTGCTGACCCCTGGACACTGCACAGGGTTGCATTTTTTTTTATCATCAGCTTGTATAAGGTTAGTCTTTGTAAGGTCAATATTTCCGCCTATGGCCAGGATAAATCCTCAAATGCTGTTTAAAATCCTTCCATCAGCTTCTTTCTCCTGTAAGTTCAGGGATAAACTTTTCAGCCTGGTTCTTCTAGCAAATGCTTCATTTTATTTAAATATGAAAAAGGGAATTTGAGAGTGTGTTACCACTTCATCTTCGTGTAGGGATTGATAACTCAGCAGTAGGATTAGCTAGAGAGCTAAGGGAGGTGCCACCTGTGACACACTGGAAGTTTCCTTGTAGTCTAGAAATGTTGATACAAACCTGGTCCTCCGGGGCCTGGGTTTTCTCCAGTCTTTTCTGTTTTAAAACCAAAGAACCTTCCCTGACTCCTGTAAGATTGTAACCGACTTGCAAATAAAGTAACACAGAAAAAATAGTCCTTAATTTCAGTCACACTGAAAGAATTGTCAGTTTTATTTTCTTTTACATAGTATAAATTCATACTTTAGACCTTGGTTTTGCTCTCTCTTAAATACATGTGCTTTGAAAAAAAAAATACTAAAAAACCCAAAATCTAATATATTCCACTCATTGTCCAAGTGCTAATTTACTTTTTATGTAATGAAAAGCTGTGTTAGCAGACAAATAATTATTTCCTTAATTCTCTGAAGAAAAAAAACTTATGAAGTATGCTGGGGGCATTCTTTAGCTAGGGAACTAGACCTTAACTGGGCTTGGATAAAACTAGAATCTGACAATCAAAAGACAATTCTTCATAAATTTTCTACAATATTTTTTCCCCAGAAAATTACTTAAAAAGGAAGTTATAACCTTTCCTTTTCTGAATTGCCCCAAATACAACTTCATCAAATTTTTCAATCATGTGGAGCAGGGGAAAAGTCAGAATTTTAATACTTCCACTGCAGGTTTTGTGGTAGTGCCAGTCTATTTTCTCAGGAATTTGTTCAGATGTTGTAGGAATTGGCAACAGTATAAAACATGTCAGTGGGCAGGTCAGAGTGCTTATCAGCCATATTCAGGCTCTAGATAACCTTTTCTCAGTGCCAATGATGTTGAATTTAATCTTATTAGAAATTTCAGCTGCAGTGGTAATAGGTCACTGGTGAATTGTATGGAGAGTTTGTGTAAGAGAGAGGTTTCCCATCTGTTTTCATTATATCTATGGTAGATAGTTGGGCAGTGATTGTGCTCAGATCAGATTTAAGCTGAATGACTTGAAGATGAGGCTTCAAAGTTTAGACCTGAGTTGTATAGGTTTGGTTTCAATGTTCAAATTCTCTAGGCTTACCCTGCAAGGTCTCTGCCATCCCAAATCAGCAAAGTTTTGCTCTCATGATGTTCTTCCTATGTCTAAAGTACAACGAGAAGAATCAGGATTTTAGTCTGGACTTGTCCTAAGTGTGACTCCCTAGGAATAGATGGAGATTTTAATATGTGCATTTCATGCTTTTGGGAATTAAAATATCACTTTTTGTTTTTCAACCAACTTTAAATCCTAAACATTAGCTGTCCATTTTCAGTTTCTTCTTGGGCCACATCAATTTATTTTGGGAGCCCATTATCATTCAAGCACTTCACATTTACTTGTTTTCTTCAGTAATCTAAAATATGGATTAGATTTCAATTCATATGTTAATATTGTGCCAGTTTCTTTGAAGATCAGCTCTAGTCTTTCATCCATTTTTGTCCTTATGTGAGCTTGTCGTGAGAAAATAAATGGCTGGCTAGTTAAGTGCATATTAAAATACAATGCTAATAAAAATGAACTGTTGAACTGAAATATGCAACTTTCAGACATCATCTTTTCATTTTTCTTCTCTGCAGCACCCTTTCCTGGTCCCACATCACCAGTTTAGCTGAGAGACTCAAGACACTTGGGGATCACTGTGTTTTGCAAAGGAACCATTTCTAAGAACACAATTATACAAGTCAGTTGGGTCAAAATGCAAGGAAGATTAGTGTCTTCCTTCTGAAAATTGGCTTAAGAGCGGAATTTCATTTAGGGAGAAAAAATACAGTATATTACTTTTAAAAATGCTTTTATAGCATTTTAATACATGACAACCATAGTAATATTAAATCTTTTTTTAATGGAAATAATTCTTTGAGACCTCCAAAGGGGAGGGTGACTTAAGTGAATACTTTGCAACCTCTATTTTCTCTATGAATAAAAAGATGTATTCTAGCAATGGCATAAATAAATATTACTCAAGAGTTTATTTGGATCAATACAAAGTTACCAGTACTCCTATCATTATGTCAGAGGGATGCTCTATTCCTATAGCAGCAGGGAGCACATTTTATGGTCACTGCACTTTACAGGAACACAAGTACAAGAGTCATCACATTTCTACTTTGTTACACTTTCAGCTTTAACCAAAATGCCAGACACCTGGAGATACTTTTACTATACCTTAACTAATTCGTGTCAAGAATATTCACAAGCCAGCTATTTCAAAATGAAGGCTTCATTGTTTCAATGTCTTGCTCACTTTACTTCCGGTTACCTGCTTCACAGAATTTTGGATATTCTTTCTTCATATTCATAAAATGCTATGCTGTAACCTTGAAATGAAATGGTCAGGTGACAGGAAAGCTAGAAATGTGTTATAAAACTATAGTTTTTAAAGTCCAAAATAAAAGCAAAAATAATCCATTGGGGCAAATCAGGGTTTACTTGCTTTTGATATTTTCCATATTTCCTTTTCGTCCTTTTCCAAAAGAAAATAGAAAGCAGCAAGAAATGAAGAAAGCTAGCTACTGAAGTAGTAATCATATTAAGATTTGTCAGTCAAAGCTCATTTTTTCTTAACTTTCCATACTGCCATTCATCTGAATTAATCAACTCACAGAGTGTGGTTTGTGTTTTAAAAAGAGCTTTTTTTTTTCCCCCATGAGAAACAGCTCGGAAATTGGCAATTGAAAACAGATACAGAATGCATTAGTGGGATGAAGTTGGCTGCCTCAACAAACAAGTCAGATTGACACAACAATTAGGCAAGACTCTCAAGTAGTTCCTGTGTCAGATACAGTTTCTCAACTGGATTTGAAGGGGGAAAGGGATAAAACCACACTTGCTAGAGGTAAGCCTGGGATCAGGGGGACCGAGTGCTTCCTCAGCCATTTTGCAGATGACACCAAGCAGGCCAGGAGGGTAGGAGGGCTCTGCAGACAGATGTGAACATGATGGGCTGATGGATTGATGGGTTGAGGTCAATTGTGTGAGGTTCAACAAGGCCAAGTGCCAGGTCCTGCGTTTGAGTCACAACAACCCCAGGCAGTGTCACAGGCTGGGGCAGAGTGGCTGCAAATCTGCTTGGTAGAAAAGGACCTGGGGGTGCTGGTCAACAGCAGCTGAACTTGAGCCAGCTGTGCCCAGGGGGCCAAAAAGGCCAACGGCATCCTGTCCTGTATGAGTAACTGGTGAGGCCACATCTTGCATCCTGTGTTCAGTTTTGGGTCCCTCACTACAAGAAGGATGTTGAGGTGCTGGAATGTGTCCAGGGAAGGGTAACAAAGCTTTTGAAGGGTCTGGAGCACACGTCTGATGAGGAGCAGCTGAAGGAGCTTGGGAGTCCTTTATCTGGAGAAAAGGAGGCTCAAAGAGGACTTTATCACTCTCCAAAACTCTCTGAGAGGAGGTTATAGCCAGGTAGGGGTTGGTCTCCTGTCCCAACAAGCAATAGAACAAGAGAAAATGGCCTCAAGTTGCGCAAAAGGAGGTTTAGATTGGATACTGGGAAAAAATTCTGGCCCAAAAAGGTTGTCAAGCATTGGAACAGGCTACACTGGTAAGTGGGAGTCACCATCCCTGGAGGTATTTAAAAGATGTGTAGATGTGGAACTTACAGACATGATTTGGATGTGGACTTGTTAGTGCTGGGTTAAGGGTTGGATGCAATGATTTTTTTTATTTTCCAACCTAAACAATTCTGTGATTCTGTGATACTTCCTTGTCAACCACAATGCGACATTTGATTTACATAACTAAATGCAATTCCTCTTGCCGCCTGCATAACATGGCAAACAACTGACAGTAATTTTCAAAAAGCTTTACAATACATTACCCTGGAGTGGTGGCTCCCCAGACTTACACAGGTGAAAATCTCTGAACTGAGGTAAAATACTGAAGGATATTTGTGGTAAGCAGGGTTTATATGCATTTCTTCCAGTATCTCTTGTATCATTACAGGGATCATTCACAGTCAGTGCAAGGCTTTTCTATACTTTCTTTTACAACAGTATAAAAACATATTTTTTGCCTGCTACAACACACATCTCTGCTGAGAAATTTAGCTACAGAACCTGATTGCTATATTATGTTCTCCATCACTTCTATGATACTCCAGGGAAGAAAGAATGAGAAATTTATAACTACAAAAGGAATCTTTTCACCCCTTTGGGCAGCTAGATCTTGAAATAGTTTTAAATGGAATTTAAGACATTATTACTTTAGCAGTCTTCCTCTTTCTAACCACATCTGGTACTCACCCATCACTTGCCAGTCCACCAAAAGAGTAGCTCTTTTGCAGTTTAAAATAATCCAAAATGAAACAGTTAAGAGTGTTACCATTAAGTCTTTGTTATAACTCAGTTAATGATTCAAAATTATACTGAGCTAGCTGGAAAGATTTTAATTCTGTCAGACTCATGAGGTTTTATCTCAAAATGAAACGCATACCAGGATTAATTTGGGTGAACTCAACAAGTCCATTAGCTTCAGTTCTTTTAGCAACTCAGGAACCTGGTGTTGTTTTTCTGAAGATAGTTCCAAACTGTACTTCATTTTTTGTGCACTTCCACTGTGCCACACAGTTCTCCCTGAACTGGCTTCATTTGGTGCAAATGGCAGAATCACTCTTCTCAAGCCTTAGAGTATTTAGATAAAAAATATATGTATATTTCTGGTTCAGCACAGCTGAGATCATCAACATAGTGACTCAAAAAGAGAATGGGTAAATGCTAACTAATCAGCAGAGAACAATTCACAGCTTTGTGATACTGTAATTCTTTTGTGTTCGTTTGGTTCAAATTTTTGCTACAGGAAAATCACTTACTCGACACAGAATATGCATTGTGTTCTTGCATCCATTCCATCTTACTCATATTTATTGGACTCCACAGACTCTCTGAGCACATCCACCCTCCAAGACATTCTTCAGCACTCCTCACCAAACCTTTCAAAAGATCATCTCAGGCTTCAAGGAGACACTGCTATGTATTTCTAGTAGTTCTGATTATTTTGCTACCTCTTCCTTCCAGATTATTTGCCTGAGTTGNGGGTCCCTCACTACAAGAAGGATGTTGAGGTGCTGGAATGTGTCCAGGGAAGGGTAACAAAGCTTTTGAAGGGTCTGGAGCACACGTCTGATGAGGAGCAGCTGAAGGAGCTTGGGAGTCCTTTATCTGGAGAAAAGGAGGCTCAAAGAGGACTTTATCACTCTCCACAACTCTCTGAGAGGAGGTTATAGCCAGGTAGGGGTTGGTCTCCTGTCCCAACAAGTAATAGAACAAGAGAAAATGGCCTCAAGTTGCGCAAAAGGAGGTTTAGATTGGATACTGGGAAAAAATTCTGGCCCAAAAGGGTTGTCAAGCATTGGAACAGGCTACACTGGTAAGTGGGAGTCACCATCCCTGGAGGTATTTAAAAGATGTGTAGATGTGGAACTTACAGACATGATTTGGATGTGGACTTGTTAGTGCTGGGTTAAGGGTTGGATGCAATGATTTTTTTTATTTTCCAACCTAAACAATTCTGTGATTCTGTGATACTTCCTTGTCAACCACAATGCGACATTTGATTTACATAACTAAATGCAATTCCTCTTGCCGCCTGCATAACATGGCAAACAACTGACAGTAATTTTCAAAAAGCTTTACAATACATTACCCTGGAGTGGTGGCTCTCCAGACTTACACAGGTGAAAATCTCTGAACTGAGGTAAAATACTGAAGGATATTTGTGGTAAGCAGGGTTTATATGCATTTCTTCCAGTATCTCTTGTATCATTACAGGGATCATTCACAGTCAGTGCAAGGCTTTTCTATACTTTCTTTTACAACAGTATAAAAACATATTTTTTGCCTGCTACAACACACATCTCTGCTGAGAAATTTAGCTACAGAACCTGATTGCTATATTATGTTCTCCATCACTTCTATGATACTCCAGGGAAGAAAGAATGAGAAATTTATAACTACAAAAGGAATCTTTTCACCCCTTTGGGCAGCTAGATCTTGAAATAGTTTTAAATGGAATTTAAGACATTATTACTTTAGCAGTCTTCCTCTTTCTAACCACATCTGGTACTCACCCATCACTTGCCAGTCCACCAAAAGAGTAGCTCTTTTGCAGTTTAAAATAATCCAAAATGAAACAGTTAAGAGTGTTACCATTAAGTCTTTGTTATAACTCAGTTAATGATTCAAAATTATACTGAGCTAGCTGGAAAGATTTTAATTCTGTCAGACTCATGAGGTTTTATCTCAAAATGAAACGCATACCAGGATTAATTTGGGTGAACTCAACAAGTCCATTAGCTTCAGTTCTTTTAGCAACTCAGGAACCTGGTGTTGTTTTTCTGAAGATAGTTCCAAACTGTACTTCATTTTTTGTGCACTTCCACTGTGCCACACAGTTCTCCCTGAACTGGCTTCATTTGGTGCAAATGGCAGAATCACTCTTCTCAAGCCTTAGAGTATTTAGATAGAGTATTTAGATAAAAAATATATGTATATTTCTGGTTCAGCACAGCTGAGATCATCAACATAGTGACTCAAAAAGAGAATGGGTAAATGCTAACTAATCAGCAGAGAACAATTCACAGCTTTGTGATACTGTAATTCTTTTGTGTTCGTTTGGTTCAAATTTTTGCTACAGGAAAATCACTTACTCGACACAGAATATGCATTGTGTTCTTGCATCCATTCCATCTTACTCATATTTATTGGACTTCACAGACTCTCTGAGCACATCCACCCTCCAAGACATTCTTCAGCACTCCTCACCAAACCTTTCAAAAGATCATCTCAGGCTTCAAGGAGACACTGCTATGTATTTCTAGTAGTTCTGATTATTTTGCTACCTCTTCCTTCCAGATTATTTGCCTGAGTTGCCCATTTGACTCTTCAGCTCAGATTCATCTCATCTGTATTTAGACACCCAATATCTGTCCAAGCACTTGTACTCAGTTCCTGTAAAATCAGTGGAGAAGGACAAACCACTCCTATGAGCCATTTGTGGCTTGGGTGAGCTGAGTCCTCCCCAGGGGTGCCCATCCTTCTTCTGTGTCTGAAGAAAGATGCTACAAAGACTGTACATCCCATGGAGACTCCTGAGCAAGGCACATAAGGTTACATGCGACTGCTCCAGACACACAGTCTCACACCCTTAGCTGACTTCAGTTTGCACGGGGCAATAAAATAGGGCTTTGGTTTGAGAGGGTTTTGGTAATACTGTAAGACTATTTGTTCTTGATCCTTTTGGCACATTTTTCTGTATGCCATTATTGTATTACCTACAACTTGTGGATTATAAGACAAGAGAACCTGACTTGTAATATTATATAATCAAAGCAGTGATGATACCCAGGAAAATAGATGGGATTCTTGATTTTGTTTTCCTTCACAAGCCTCTTGCTTTAATTTTCATATCAGTATTGTCACAAAGTTTTAAAATCTGTTTTCTAACGGCTTCTTATCAGAACAAGAATTATATTCTAATAGACAGAGCTCTTTCCCATTCAACACGAGCAATCAAAATGACCATATTAAAATTTCTACATTGAACTTTTCTGTGATGTGAGAAATAGTTGGAAGAAGCAAAAATCCTTCTCTCTCATCCCTTCCAGTTGCACTTGAAATGACAAGGAATGACTTGCCCACTGGTGGTGACCAAACAATCTCCTCATACAGAATTATACGAGTAGGTATCCGAATCTAGGAAACTAGGATGAGAGGATAGGAGGAAATGCCAGCACCACAGAGCAGTGCTGCTGCAGTTTTGAAGCCTGAAGGAACAGGAAAACTTGTTCCATATACCCCAGAACTAGCCACTCTTCCATCCCTAAGATGAGCTGAGGTGGAGAATGTAGGGCATGAATTAATACCAGAGATTGATATTATTGTAATCAAATCAAATGGAGACCAAACTCCTGGAACTGATGTCTAACTCTTGCATTCAAACCTTGAAAGTCCATCACAAGAGTTACAGCACTGACCCCAGGTGAAATCCAATTTCTTTTTCATCACACAATTTTAATTTTCTGGACAGTCTCTCTGTCCCTCTTCCCATTCCTGTACTGTCTGAGTGTACTTAGCTAAATTTATCTGCTCTTTCTTCATTATCATCAGGAAACATTCTTTTTTATTATCTTTCACTTAACATCATTTTATCCTGATGAAAAATCCCACCTACATACATTCTGTGAAGCCTTGCAATGCCTTCAGACACCAATCCTGTTTATATACCCTACATCTTTTCTCTCCTACTAATAAAGTGCTGTCACCAACCAGGTTTTGCATCCCATCTGGCATGAACATAACACATTAACTACTTAACCTGAGTCTGTAGATAACAACTGTTCTTCAGAATTATTTAAATATGATTTAATATTGTCATTTATACTAAAATTGAGTGGTAACACACTCCTGGCAATACTTGCTGGGGTAATAAATGTTTCTGGGGTAAGGACTGAGGGTGACGACAAGAGGCCACATGACTTTGAATATTCTCAGAGTCCTCATAATGTGTTAGAAACACTGCACTTAGGATGTCGTACTGTGAGCAGGAAATGAAAGGCAAATAAGAAGATGAAAAGGCTGTGCCAAGGGTATAACCTTCCTGACAACAAAGCAAAAAGATTCTGGCTTAACATTTTACTTCCCTAATAATTATTTTTAATATTAGCACGTTAATTAACTTTCCACTGCACATAGTAGGTTGCAGTTTGAATATGATTTAGAACCTGTAACATATCTCTGGAGGTTTCTCACAGTGGGAACTGCTTACCCAGTTTGAAATCAACAACTTTTAATGCTATAAGGTAGTTTTGTGCCCTGCTGATATTTATAATTTCTATAGGCCATTTTTGGATAGTGCCCAGTGACAGAAGCTATATTTTTATCATAAAGGAAGAGATGCACAAAAAGATGTATTTACAGAGGTAATTGAGCCCCTTGAAAGCTGAGAGGTACCAATGCCTTGGGACTTAGAGAGGCATGTAAGCACAGCATGCTCTGGACAGTGGTCTTGGCCAGCCAAATCCAGCTGTGTTCCCAAAATTTCTTTTGCCATGTCACTGGAACTAGTTGTGTCCACACTGCTTGCAAGGGCAAAGTGCTAATTTGCTCGTGCCCCTGAGCATTGCTGGAAGGTCCCTTTTCAATGAGCCTGCAAGCGTCACCCAGAGGAAGGCTGGCTTATGGGCAGATTCTGGTCTGAATTTCTGCTCAGCTTCATCCTAGATAGAGAGCACAGCTGTCGCCGGGGGTACCTGATGTCCAGGGATTGTACTCTGGCACAGAGAGAGAAATTACCCAAATGAGCATCATAGGCAAATGTGGGATTGCAATTCAAAAGTTTAGGACTTTGGAAGTGTGCCAGGAAGACCATGTTTCACTACACAAAGATCTCAGATAAAAGTATGAAAATCTTCCGTGGTTTGTGTTAAAAAGAATGAGGAACAATGATTTCAGAAGGAGTTCTGACAATCAGAGACAGATTCCATTGCTAAATTCTCTCCCATAGATGTGAACATACACATAAGCATTAATCTAAGCATTTTATTCTCCAGTCCCAAATTTGTCTCGCTCAATTTGGCAAATAGCACATACTCATTGTGTGCCTGTGAGGAAATAATGTTCTCCCCTGTGCCTCAGCTTCCCTTTTCTATCAGTGGAAGTTTCTAATCTAATAATTTTTAAATTCGTACACAGAAAAATGTTTTTGGGTTTAATATATCAAGATAAATAAATTACACAGAGATGTTTGCAAAAGAGCACTGCATCAATGCTGAGAGGTTCATCACAAAGAACAATTATAGCAAACACACTTCAAATATTAAGCCTAAAATGTTTATAAATGTATGAATCTTCAGAATAAATCCTTTGAGTAAAGCTGTTGCTTTCACAAGAAAGTGCTATGCAAGAAAAAGAATGAGATTAAATGTTGTTTATGTATATAGCATACCATAATAATGTAGCTGCATTGGCTAAAAGCACTAATGACATCACATTGATTACTTTAAAGAGCTAAATTGTCTCCCACTACATGTGCTAAAGGTCTCCTAGCTGTAGCTGAGCTAAGACAATTCCTCCTTAGTATAAAATCCATTCTTTAAAGATACACTTTTTGCACTTAATATATATCACATTAATGTGCATGTTAAATGAAAACCAAGAAGAGAAGACACAATTGCTATCTCTAAGCAGTTGAGGTGCATAAATATCAAGGAGGGAGATGTGTCATAAGGTTATAACAAGAAGATACAGACAGAATAGTTCAGGCTGAATAGAAAGAAGACTGTCTTAATAATGATAAGGTCTATTGGACCATGGAATAGTCTTTAAAGGGAAATAATAGAACCCCGTCTCTAGGGATAGTATAAGCACACTGGAAAAACATATGAAATGAAATGTTGCAAGAAACAGTCCTGATGCAACTCAAGACGAAGCAATTTGTTGTGATTTTTTTTCCATTCTAAATTATCTGTGATTCATATACAGAAAACACACCACACAAGCACTCCAGACTTTCAGCAACAGAAAGAGTTTAACAAATTAACATTTAGAAGACAGAATTGCAGACCTATCAGTCGTTCGAGGAAGGCACTTATTATTGAGAGTATATATTAATAATAACTAACCATTCATATTTAAGTTTTCAAATCTCAATTCCTTCCCCTCATTCCCTCTGGGCTTCAGTTAAAAACAAAACAACAAGGCAATGGACTTTCTGATATTTATCTCTCTAGATCTTGTCAGAGCACAATCACTATGGAAATTGTGTTGTTAATGAGCTTCAATTTTCCTTGCACTTTTATTTTTATTGCCATGGATATTTTCTTCCTTATAAGCACTAACACAGAGAATTGATAACGTGTGCTTTGTGATATTATGACTCATGGAAAAAATACTGAAACTGTAGTCTTCTAAGTTGAGGCCCTTGTGGAGAAGGAATACAGAAGTATTTTCCATTGGTAGAGGAGGACATTCATCTCTAGGACAATGAAAAAATGAGGGGTTGGCCAGAATGAGGCCAGCAACTATAAATTCAGCCTTCAGAAATGTTAAGGTCACAGGTGCTAGAAGGAGTGTAGTTTGAACAGTCTCTTCTTTCAGTTTCTTTCTCATATCTCGGTTCTAGTTATAACATTGACTCTTCAGAAAGGACCCCTTGAAGATTCCTCCACCTTCCAAGTCTGCAGCTACTTCAGCAGACAGGGACTCAAAAGAACAAGCGACTGACCTTGAGAAACTTGAAAGCCATGTTCTAGAGAGAAGATGGCAAAGCACCACAGAGTATAGTATACAGGTATCTTCGGGACATCACCCCTGCCAGAGATCCTGCAGTGCCCCGAAGACCGTAGTAACTCCTGACAGCTCCCATCAGTGCCTACAGATCCAGCATGGAACCAGATTAAATATTTTAGCTAAACTGGCTACTCTTTGGAATAGAAACTGCATGTACAACTGTGCATACCATTTTGTCTGATTGTTAAACAACTCTGCAAAGTCATTCTCTCCAGAAATACAAAGTCGGGCCCATAGCTGATGCTGGGGCACATAAGATGCACAAGATGTCTTGTGCTGGGGCACAAGACAGGTCTCCTAACCTGTCTTGCTATAAAACTAAAATACATGGCAGAGGCAAGCTGGTTTTGCCTGCTTTCTGCAGATGAACTCTTGATTGTGCCTGCAGTGTAATCTTATCTGCTTTTATTTACACTCTGCTGCCATAGCATTTTAGTTCTACACTCTGGTTCCCTTAAAAATGTAAAGGTTAACAGAGCAGAGACTTCTTAAATAACAATCCTCATCTCACTTCTCTACTTAATATGATACATTGCCTATTAGTGTGTAACACATATTTTCGCCTCTGATTCATGGTTCTCAGGTGTATGACAGTATGTGCTCACATACACTCTCCATCACAACTTCAAGTACATAAAACCCAACAGTTCAGTTATTCTGGCTTCTCTGATTCTCATCCCTCACCTTCACCAGCAGGAGAGAAACAACACGAGCAGTAGAGGGCTAGTTCTTGTAGTCAAGCATCTCACTTGTCCCCTGAACAAGTGTCTTGTATTCCAAGTTTCCATTCAGCATCCTTATCAACTCCTCAGAGTAGCACATGCGTTGTCTGCTTCCGGGTTTGGAACATGCTGATTGACAGACATACATGCTGATCAACGAACTTGTGGGTATTTTTGGCTTTCCCAAAGCAGAGGGCAGTAATTTACTCCTTGTATACTTGGCTGCAAGTTTTAATGACCAGCTGGTTCATTGTGGGGGTAGAGGGAGGCAGACAGATGGAGGAAGAAAGAGGCAGAAAATTCACTGTTGCAGTTGGGATCAATTGTATGTGGAGAACATAACTTCAGTCTCTCCGTAAATTGAAAACAGCTCACAATGGTAATCCAAAGATTTCTGTAACTATAAAATGACAAATTATTTGGCTTTTTACAGTCAGCCATGTTTTCTAAATATCATTGCTGTAGAGACCCAGGATAATGAAGAGAAAGATCTTTAATTTGCAAATGCTTCCAATTAGAATGTAGGATTTAGGGTCATTATAACTTGTTCATACCTGGATGATAAAAGAATCTGCCAATATCTGGTAAGATCAGTTTTTCAGAGGAATTCTGGAAGGAATGTGAGAACCAGAATAAAAAGCCAGGTAAATCTACTGCTTTGGATAAAGTTTTAAAGACTCCAAATGTTATAATTTGCAGACCTTGAGCTTTATGTCAGCATGCAGCTAAGGCCCTAAGATAGAGAAGAGTAAAAGAATATAAAGAAAATGAGAAATCCTGAAGAAGCTTTTATTTCTCTTAAGTTTGAAGACAAGTGACTTTAGCAATTAGAAATACTGTGTTCAAGGGATGAAATTCCCAAATACAGGTTATATTTATGTTACATTTAGCCATCTGAGGTTAGATATCCAATCTAAGCTGGTCATCTAGATTCACTTTGTAGGTGGAGAGAGATCAGCATTCATGTCATCCTCCATTATTCACCTGAGAGCAATGAACTAGCCCTGCAAGGAACCTACTGATTTCCACAGCTAGTTTAGAACACACAGCTAATTCTTAAGTTTCTCAAGTTGACTAGATAACTACTAGCCAGGCTGAGCGGGTTGCTGTGCACAACAGAAGATTTGCAGTCAACTAGAATGAGACACATGAAAACCAGGTGAATTCTGGGCACTTTTGTTATGGAGAGGTCACCACGTGCTGTCGAGAGGGAAGCAGAACCAAAGTGCAGAGGCAGTGAAGGGCTTGGCCACCTCAGCACGGTGAAGGCAAAATGTGTCTATTGAATACAATTCAATGTAAATTTGAAGCAACAGAAGAGCTGAAAGCAGTCCGGGAGACACCTGCACTTCAGGCTTGCCACATTAATCTACTTTACATTTCTCCAGATGCTTTGGACCCATCTTGAACTGCTGAGCACCTGAGCACTTGCCTCCTGCGTGCCACACTGTGACACACAGATAGGAGCTTCTTTGTTTTATTCCCAGGAAACTTGGACATTACCATCTTCTCAGACCAGTTCTATGGGTCTGTTCACCGCAGCCAGTCATCTTCTTGAAATGAAAAAGGAAAATGCAGTAAAGTTGCCAATCCCTTTTTACCTTTCTCCTCATTCCCATTCATTTATTAGTCTAATAGATAAACAACTTTTCTGTGAAAGCAGCAAATGATTGTTCATTTTCTCCTAGCTGAGAGAAGTTTTGAATGGCAAAACATGTCTTGCCAGTCATCTGTGCAGATATAGATTCCTATAAACAGATTTTAAACTATTTATTATTAAGCATCTATTATTTTAAAGAAGTTGTTAAACTAAATCTGTCTTAATAATCTTAGCTGCATCCATACAATTCTAATGAACTATATTTTCTCCCTGGGTGTGTAACTCGGGTGTGTAATTTGTCTTTTGGTTCTATAACTGAAGTTTCACAGGTCTGATGCCCACTTGCAGTTTGATCTATCATGAAATTTTCTAAAAAGACAACAGAATACTTGTGAAACGTTGCTGAATCTGAACATTGGTGTAGTATATCTGCTGTATAAGATGACACTGATGCAAAATAAAGGACAATGCAGAATCTTAGGTCCTCCGACATCAATGTTCTTTTCTTAGTCTGTGCATTAATATTCCCCCATACTTTTTAAGTTTTTAGAAGCCAGTAGTATTTTAGATCTGCAGGAGGTTGTGAATAATAATGTGCATTAATAAGGCAGCAGAAGACACAAGTTCCTGCTGACTGCATATCCAAGATTGTTGTTGGTGACTGCATTACTTGCTAAAAAAAGTAAACAAATTCCTACATGGAGAGATCCAAGATATGCCAGTTGCCTAGTTGCTAAAGAATATTAACATTTCAACAAAAAATGCTCAACTGTGCTATGACTTTCAAGGGATGCATTTCACAAGTAACATTTTTTTGGGAAGGATATCAAAATCACTTGAAGGTATGATACATTTTCAAAAGAAATGTAAGGATTTTATTGCTTTCAATGTCCACATTATTATGGTCTCTAGCATCAAGTCCAGCACTAAAATGCCCAAGAAATCAAGCAAACCCTCATATATGTAATATAATTTGTTTTTATGAAACTGAATTTCATCTTTTTGTGCTACAACTAAAAATACCCACATTTATTTAACCATCATCTTAGTTTGATAATCTTATGTGTCTGGTTAGAATGAGAATTCATCTAATATCCCTGAGTCTTTCCCATTTACTTCAGCTGAGCTTTTCCCATGAGACTGGATTGTAAAAGGATTAGGCTGCTTTCAATTTTTATTTCATACACTTTTATTTAGGTATATGAGCCAAGGCCAATAGTAAAGGAGTTTATTTTTGGAATATGGGAAATGTAAGTAGGCAGTTGCATTAATAGGTTTATAGAAAGTTCTTCAACATGCAACAACACATTTCACATCTAGCTTTTATTTAAATAAAATTCTATAGAATTCTGGGATCCACCTAACAGAGCCTGACATATAATTTGGTCTGTGAAATGACTTTTTAGTTGTTATACAATATCCAGCTTCCTGAGCAGCACTGAAGAGAAAGTGCAGGCTCCAACTGTTAGACACATAAATACAACACAGTATTGTTTGGGGACTTCCACAGAAACAAAAGTAAGGATATTCAAATGAGAGTTAGGCTCCTCTTCCCAATAGAAAATAAGAAGCAACAAGTTGTGGGCTATTCCAATAAATAACTTCACAAGGGACAGGCAGAGTGAGGTACCGAGTCAAGGACTGGCTGGCTGCTACTACTCACCAGGGAAGTTCAGGCGGTGGTTGCTGATAAGGTGAGCCTTCTCTGACCAAGGATGTTAATGGTCATAGCTACTCCCATGAAATAAGCTACTCTGTAGCAGTTATTCCACAGTAGTTTCTCTATGCAAACATCAATTTCCAGGCCTTTTTTGTCTGGAATAATGTTCATAATGCTAAATTGTTTAAAAACAAATTAAACCATAGTTGATCTTCCAGAATAATTGTACTTGTCAGTTCACTCTTTGGTGACAAGGGTGCAGAAGACAATGGGAAAGCTCTGAAGATCTGCACCACGTCCTGGGCATGGGTACAGCACCTTTTTCTGAAAATTATTTTCTTTCTGGCAAATACTTGTTGTTTTAGTACAAGGGCCTGCTTAGACACAGACACCACACCAAGAGACACAGCTCATGCACACACAGGTTTGTTCTGACTAAAGCTCCAGCAGAGCTGGGACCAGGCACATGCTGCTGGATTATGTGCAATATTTCCTCATGCATCAAACATTAGGAATGCCCATTTAAAGCATAATTATTGTGAAATAGATTGCAAAGCCCAGGCTGGGTGTAAGACATCTTCAGCAGCAGTTCAATTTATCTGTCTGTCAGTGGTACCTGAGAAACACACAATATACCATCATTATTTCCTTGTTACATTTTATCAAGCCTATCAGTTTATTGAGTACTAATGCAATGTGTAAGCAACATTATGCAGCATTTGTTTATACCATATAGTTGAATTTTGCATTGCACATGGATATTTTTACTTTGCACAATTGAAAACAATGAGGTACAAATTGACTAATGTGTAAAAGCAGTGGGTAAAATGCAAATCAGAAAAATTTTAGAAGTGTCAGTGCAGCATGTGAGCGTAGTAAAGGGGGTTATTCTTCAAGGTATATCACACTGCTTTGTCAGAACAGCAGTGCCTGCAGAAAGCTATTCTTGCTCTTGATGTTGGTAACACCCCTGCCTTTATCACAACGTCACAACATCTGGCACTCTTCCTAAGTCCTCAGGAAATGTCAGAAAATGTGTGGGGTCTTTTCCATTTTTTTTAATGGAAATTTCCTACTTCTTACAATGTTAATGTAAAGTTGGGAAAAATATGTGTCCAGAAAAGACACTCAGATATCCCCAAAATTATCATTATTTTTTATACCTAGATTTTTGATGTGTATCTTTTTCAGATTTGGCATACTGGCTTTTCTTATAATCTCTAGCAATTGATTATTTATTTAGTTATGTTTTCATCTTTGGTTACTTATGTTATTGTATACTTTTAATTCAAATTAAGAATCCAAAAGGCCCAAATTTTCAAAAACTTCAGAGTAAATCTGGATACAAAACAGATTTCCACTTTGCAGACATAGTTTTCCACAAAAGTGATTTTGGTTTGGATCAAATGAAGCAGCAAATCTGAACGAAGTTTACACCAAAGCAGAAGCTCCCCAGACATGGCAGCTGCCCATGGAACTGATGCCCTTGTAAGCTTTGCTGGGAAGACGAAGTATGGCAATGTTTTGCTGAGAAGTTGCTGGGGGCTCCACACCTCCGTGGCATCAGGGCAGACCCTCCACTGGACTCCCCTGGGAACAGGCTCCATGGTCTCCTAGACTTCTCCTAGGATTTTTTTTATAATTTGACAAAGCACTCAATATCACATAACACTGGTTTTGACAATAACTGGAGTCAGTTAGATACAAAGCTCTGGGAAACAGTGAGAACAATTACTTTTAATTTTTAAAAATTTTTTTTAATTAATGAAATTGTTGTAACTATCTTCATTGGAATAATGAAAAAGTCAATGTATTTCTAGTATGGCGATATCCTGTAACCACCAAGTGATCCTTTTGACACGGACAAAGCAAAGCATGTTCTGGCATCTGATATCACAAAGTTTTGAGAACACCGTCTGTACCTAGGTCTGAAAATAGAGATATCTATTTTCAATATTCTCTCACAGCAGAGCAAATAAATATTAGTGTTGGGTGAGAAGACTGAAAGTCTGAGCCTTTCCAAAACCAGCATTGGTTTAATCTTCAATACCACTATCAGACTCTCCATAAAGAGAGGGAACAACAATTTTAATCGGTAAGATGAGCCACGAGAGATATCTAAGTCATTTCTCTCAGTGATCAACTTACATATTTATTTCCGCATCTGACATTTCATAATGCCTTTCCTCTAAAATACTCTCCTTCTGAGGATCTCAGCTGGATTTGTTCAGGGTACAGTTTCCCAGAGCTGATTAAGTACATTGCTGGGTGTCCCTGCTGCCATACTGGGACACCTGCAGACAGAAGGATGGAGATAGGGCCAGCTGAGAGGTCTGTCTCAGCCTGGGAGAGCTGGATTTGCTTTACAGGGTAACACCTGAATGTGACTGGCATTTAGCAGATGGCATTGGAAAGGATGTAGTTGGTATGCAGAGCCACATGGGGCTGAAAACCTACTGTTTGGAAAGGGAAACAAAGCATGTGGATGCTGGAACATAGAAACAGTAATAAAAACTTGTCTGTGCTAAACATTCATTGAATAGTAATGTGATTAACAGAATAGTGGGTTTAGATGCTTAAAAAATGCAGTTTCAAGCAGTGCAGCTTCCCGAGTAAGGAAATCCACTGTGCTCCCATTCTTGAGAAGTCACTGAGTCTGACAAGCAGGGTGGGAGGGATAATGGCAGAGAAAACTCTGGCAATGCACAAAAAAATGCACAAAGCTGAGAAGGCTTTTCAATCCTTTTCATCGTTATTCATCTGTTCTGACTGTTCTTATAGCATAGATATGGAACAAACAACCCTGAAATTAAGGCTAGGCTTCTGCACATGAGTAGTTTTTCCACAGTGGGCACTGAAAAGGACTAGCACATTCTCATGGAAGGCCCATACATGAAAATGAATTAATAAGTGCACTTGGATGAACAGGGAGAAGCTGTGGTCCACTGGTCCCATAAGAATTGAAGAAGGCCATCTTTAGGAAATCAGGCAAACCCTGGTACTAGGTTGGGAAATAGTGGATGTGATTTCCATTCCTATCTCTGCCTTACTCATCCTGCCTGAATTTGAACAAGTCTCTAAGTCTCTCTGTGCCTCAGTCTGTAATGGAGTAATAATATTTTCCTGCCTCACTGTGGGACACTGTCATCCAGATATTGTGCTGATGGGTACAAGTCAGCAATCTGCCATATATTAAAAAGAAAACTTATTCAGATGGATGGTACTTTATCACTGAAAAACGTCAAGTGAATGAGGTGTACTCACTTTTTATAGGTTCCTTGTATGTGCTTTGTTATAATAAGAAATGCATCACCACTGTGGGGACCTGAGTCATCTTTGTCCTTATTCTGCTCTTTTTCCAGTGTTTTCCTTGAATGCAATACACATAAATCAGTATAAAAATGGAGTAACACCATGGCAAATCATAGGTTTTGTTTTTCTCCCTGGAAGCTGCACTAGCCCTGCAGTCCAAAACACTTATTACCATGTAATTTATTTTCATTTTATTATGTTTCTCTGAAATACAAATTGGAGTTTGCTGGTTATGCAACAGCTCTCCATATTCATTTTCCTACACAATGAAACTTCAGCTGGGAATACATACAAATTAAGGATTCAAATCTTTCTAAGAAGTTTTGAGAAACTTCCTTTAGAGCCAGCTTCTATCAAATCCCATTTGATTTTATAAGCTGCTGAAAACTCTAATCAGAAACGTCTGTGCTTATGGGCTCAAAACAGAGTATCATCTATATCTTACCTTACTTCCCTGCGAAAATGCCTGAATAACGTCAAAATGGCATGCCTTTCCTAATTCAAACATTTGGCAAAACAGTGTTCTAATAAATGATGTAACAAGGGAGATCATAATAAGAAACATCTGTACAGATTGCTGAAGGCAAGCTCAAAGTATGTCAGAGTCTGAGAATTTACCACAAGGAAAAATTACTCAGAAAAATATGTAAAAAATGTGTATGTTCAATGTTGCTTGAAAAGCAACATGAACAAAATGCGTAACTATACCACACAAGTAGACCATAACCCTCTTCTCATATTTACAAAGCTATTGAAGGACTGGAACGGGGAAGTAAGATCACATCCCTGACTAGCAGAAAGAGATGATGACCTCTCCCTTTTTGATAGGAAATGTCAAGTGCAGAGAGGCCAAATCAAAATTGTTCCTCTGATCTGAGTGTAATAAAACTCAGGCAATCAATTTCATTTACCTTCTGCTTCATCAAAGAATGCAATGTGTCTGAATCTTCCATCACTTTCAGCTAAAGAAGGCAACGTTTGGCCTCCTTGGACAACAAGTCCAAGATTTTTCAAGTCACAGACCTCCAAAATGAGTACGTGAAATGAAAGTCATCCATCATAAAAGGAATTTACCTAAGGACACTCCTACACTGACCATCCTAATAAGCTGATTCCCTGTGCTTCAACACAATACTGTTTTTCATTTTTTACAGGACTTTTTTTCATCCATCTGTATCAGAAAGGAATGAGTAAAAAAAAACCAAAGACAAACATGCTGGTGAAACACACTGTGTTCTGAAAATCGATGGCAGGCCCTTGACAACAGGTAGGGAAGGCAGACACTGAAATTGTTAGCAGGGATATAAAAAAAAAGTGCTCTATGAATGTCATGACTTTAGATTCCAGGAGGAACAAGCAGTGAAAGACAAAAAACAAAGAGATTGGATGCATTCTGGGGAATGAATAATAAAGTTGGACAAGCACACATCACCCTGTCAGCCTCTTGCTAAAGAAAAGTCAACTATCCCAGGAATCAGTGCCCTGTGCCTGGAGTCCAAGAGGCAAAAGTGCGAAGAACCTCCAGTGTTTTGTATTTTTTTAAGCTTGGCCGGGTCTAGAAGGAAAATACTTGGCAGTATTATGTAGTATTGAGTGGGGATGTCTCTGCTGTGCCAGATGCCTGATTATGAGAGCTCAAGGACTACTGACAGTGTGTGTCACTGATACTCAAACTAAAACTTCTTCCATGCCTGGCTAGTAACCGCATTGGTTTTTTTTGGTCATTCCTCAGAGCTTTTCAAAGAGTGTTTTAAAAGTGGAAAGACACTGTTTCAAGGTTTTAGTTGTTGATAATTGTTTCTCCATCCATGAGGCTACACAGTTTTGAGGGGAGCTGAGAATGGCTTTTTAATAACAAACTCTGTTAATCGGAACTATGTAAAATATTTTTATGTTCTATAAAAATAATGCTGATTCTGTTCAAATAAACTCACTGCTGAGATGCTACAGTAAGCTTCAATATTTTTAGACCATTTGGGCCTCAGGCAATCTGAAGTAAATATATTTATTTTAGCTTATCCCTGGTGTAAACAGAGAAAACCTGAGCATCAGGGTAAAGGTCATAATCCCATGGGCAACATCTGTTCTCTTGAATTTTGAGGAATAGTTTGGACTGTATGTGCAGTAAAAGTCAAGAGCTCTGCTCAATATTTTCACACCCCTCCAAGTCTCCTAGCCCCAAAACACGGAAAACCTTGAATTTCACCTCATGTATCAGACAGAAGTGGGACAGCTACAAGTGCTGGACAAGCTTCAAACTGTGACTCAGTCTCAGAGTATCCCAACTTCAGTGAGAATCTCCAACTAGCTCTTATTACCTCTTGTCATCACTCTAAATCAGGAAGTATGAAGTTCTATAAACTCATGAATTTTAATCTTATTTTTTTCAATCTGTGTTCATTCTTCTAAAAAAAAGTCTATGCTCTTCATTGAGTTAAACATCTCAGACAGAACAGATAGGATCTTTATGTTACATTTTGCCACACAGATACACACATTTAAAAACTTACACAGTTTGTCTGTATTTTCCTTCAATTATGCCAGAAAGTGAGGAATGGCATTCATTAATTGTTTTACACATGATTTCCTGCTTTGGCAGGAATCAGAATCCATTTCAAAATACCAGGCACCTCAGTTATGCCTGATTATTATTTATGTAAAATTATTTCACGTGTTCTGGACCAAAACCAACCAAACAATAAAATCGTAGAATCACAGATTATGCTGAATAGGAAGGGACCCATCAAGATCATCGAATCCAACTCCTGACCCTGCACAGGTCACCCCATCAATCCTACCCTGTGCCTGAGTGTGTTGTCCAAACACTTCTTGAACTCTGCCAGGCTTGGTGCAGTGACCACTTCCCTGGGGAGCCTGTTCCAGTGCCCAGCCACCCTCTGGGTGAAAAACTTTTTCCTTACCAGGAAATCAAAACTTCCCCTGACTCAGCTTCATGTTGTTTCCTCCTTGAGTCCTGTCACCAGTGACAAGAGAGAAGAGATCAGTCTGCCCCTCCTCTCTCCCTCAAAATGAAGTTGCAACTGCAGTGAGGTCTCCCCTCAGTCTCCTCTTCTCAAGGCTGAACAGACAAAGTGACCTCAGTCACTCCTCATAAGGATTCCCCTCCAGACCCTTCACCATGCTCATGGCCCTCCTTTGGACAGTCTCTGATAGCTGAATGTCTTTTTTATATTGTGGTGCCCAGAGCTGCCCCCAGCACTCGAGGTGAGGCTGCCCCAGTGCAGAGCAGAGCAGGACAATCCCCTCTCTTGCCCGGCTGGCGATGCTGTGCCTGAGGCACCCCAGGACAGGGTTGGCCCTCCTGGCTGCCAGGGCACTGCTGGCTCATATTCAGCTTGCCACTGACCAGGACCCCCAGGTGTCTTTCCACAGCAGCTCTCCAGCCTCTTGTTCCCCAGTCTGTGCACAGAACCAGGATTACCCCATCGTAGGTGCAGAATCCAGAACTTTCCCTGGTTGAACTTCATATGGTTGGTGATCTCCCATCTCTCTAATTTGTCAAGACCTCTCTGTAGGGCCTCTCTGCCCTTGAGGGAATTGCCAGCTCCTTCCAGTTTACTGTTGTCAGCAAACTTAGCATTCCTTTGAGTCCTGTGTCCAGGTAAATAAAGATGTTGAAGAGAACCAGGGTGAGAATGGAGCCCTGCAGAACCCACCCAGTGACAGGTCATCAGCCTGATATCCCCCCATTCACTGTAACCTTTGTGCCTGACCCATGAGCCAGTTGCTCACACTTCATGTAGCCCTGTTATCCAGATGTGAGCTGGACATTTCATCCAGCAGGATCCTGTGAGAAAAACTATCAAAGCTCTGCTGAAGTCCAAAAGGTGACATCTGGCTTTCCTAGACCAACTAAGGGGGGTTACCCTCTCGTAGAAGAAAATCAGTTTCAACAAGAAGGATTTTGCCCTCATGAAGCTGTGCTGGCTTTCTCCAATGACTGAATTGTTCTCCAGGTGCTTTTCAATTCCACCCAGAATAATCTTTTCCATTATTTTACTGGGCATTGAAGTGAGATTGATAAAAAAGATTTCTTATTGTAATATTTATTTATTAATTTATTTATTTATAGATCTCAATTATTTCAATTATATTTATTATATATTATTGAAATATTTATTATTATTATACTGTATCAAAATATTAATATTGAAAAGTGTATAAAAACTGAAAAGTAGTTATTGTTTCATATGACACATCCTTCAAGATTTTACATCTAAGCAGTTCACAGTCACTCAGATCTCTGGGATATTCAGATGTAACACTGCTACAAGTCCATCTCTGCTTTTCTCAGTGTTTGCAGTGCTTATAGACACTGGAGTGCCTATCTGCTGTGTACCTGTAGTCATGATTTATAAATAACAGTTTATAACAAACTGTTCCTGTGTTGTTCTTCTCACAAGAACTGAAATACACCTAAAACAGGAGTTCTTCAAGGATATTATGCAGTGGGTTTGTTTCTAGTGAGGCTATTCTAAATCTAATGTAATGAAACAGCAAGGTTAAAACCCCACTATATTTATTTATAGCACAGCAGCTGTACTAGTTCAAGGCATTTTATTTTTCCAAGGAAGCTTTTGCATAATGGTGAAAAAAAGAAAAATTGGCAACGTATGAAAGGAAGAAAGCAGACATAAGAAACACATTCCTGACATGGATCCACAGTGACACAATGAAGACCCGAGTCTGGGAATTCACCAAAGTCTGGACATATTTGGAAGAAAATGAGGAAGTCACTGGCAGAGGTCTGTCTCAAAGACAGATATTTTCAGATGAGTTCTAGATCTCCTTGAAATGTCATTCATCAAACCAACTCCTGACTGCACACCCAAGCTCTGGTGCTTAGAAGGTGCAGCCCACCCTGAGCCATGGTGTTTTACCATTATAACTGAGATAAATCATGTTTTGTTACCTAGATAAGCTGAAATCATGCCTTCTCTCCTACAAACCAGTGAGGCACACTGAACGTTGTTCTATGCCAGCATGCATAAGAAATTCCATTTTGCAATAAATTAGATATTAACTGATAGTAAGCAATTATTTATACTGCTACACTGAAAAAGTCTTTAGGAAGAACACACGCAACTGTGTGTTCAAGCTTAACTCTGTCTCCTGACTGATGATTGTTTGATTTCTGAGGATGTGTGATATGTAAACTCTAGGCAATTATTAAGCTATTTCAGATGCAGGCAGATTTAGATCAACTATGGATGCATCTTCTATATATTGACACATCATTTATACTGATGACAAAGGGTCACATCCTGAGGATGTTGGCAATTTATGAGATCCCAGGATCTGTCCTAAAGAATCACATGGAGCTTTTGTATTTATAAGAGGTCCTTGTCAATTGGCCATGGACTTTCAGACCATCCAAAGAAAAGGACCACATCCACTGGCACAACTCCCTGTACCATCAAGCATGTTCTTGGCTATGCAGGTGCAAGTGATTCCCATGTCACAGCACTAAACATCATAGCATGGGAATCACTGCTCTAAATTACATTTTAGATCCTGAAATTATACAGCAACTAACAAACACTGGAAGAGACAACATGGGTGTCTGAGTCCAGTTCTGCATAATCTCAGGCAAATATGTTGTTGACACTAAAGCCAGAGGTGCATAAGGGCATCCCCTCTATTTTCTGTACCACTATGCACTGAACATCACACTGTATTTGACATAACACCCTTCCCTTCAAGGAACAAAAAAATCTAGAAAAAATTATCAGACACAAGGACAAGACGAATTAGGAGTCTCACCTATGGGGTGGGCCCTTGTAATGGACAGAAAAATACTGACACTAAAATTCTTATGATCTGTATTTATGTTATCCTAGGGAGAATGAGCTCTCCGTCATTTCTGCAAAGTAAAAACAAAAGATAGGCTTTTAAATAATAACAGACAGTCGTACACAGCTTACAACCAATAAATGTTCAGTACTAGGAGAGATTTTACTGCTCCCACCACATACTAACACCTTAGCACTAATCCTGCATTACAGTTAAGAGACTGAGATAAAATGGAAAAAAGATAGGCTCAAGGCAGAAAGACTTACAGACCTTAGAAATGGATTTCTAAATCTCTAAACACAATTTTTCAGAATTGCAGTGATAACTTTTTATTGGGAACTGTCTCATTTTATATTTCATCATGGTAGCACCAACACAAGCGCACCTGGGATATATGGATGGTCCTGGACTCGAGCCTGATGTGTGTTTGGCCCAGCTTTTACAAGACTGCCTGGATTTCCCCACACACTCACACCAAGGAGAAGGTTTTCCACTTTCAGAATCCAAGACTGCAGTGGTACTAGGGCATGATCCCCCATGATGTTAAAAGAGTGGTGAGATTAACTTACAGAATAACACAATTTACACTGGATAATTTCCACACTGTCCCTCACAGGACATCATCACATTGCATGCCTGGTGCTGGCACCGGGAGCTGCCTGCCCAGCCAGTGTGTGACATGTGCTGTGTGAATAAAGCTGGAGAGGAATGGCAGGACAGTCGGCTTCCCTGGGCAGCAGCTGGGACTGAGGCTCCCTGCCCAGGGTCCTGCACCCAAACAGGGCCTGCCAAATGCCATTTTCTACCAGGGTCCATGCCCAGCAACTCTGTCCCTCCTCCTGTGGCCTCAGAGGGGCCGTTTGCATCCCACTACATAAACTGCTGCCTGGCCCAGGGCAGGAGCCTCCCATGCCAGCTTAAACAGAAAAGCAGATGGTCTGAAGGCACCTCTGCATATTTGGCCAGGCAAATGCCTGTTCAGAGAGTGCTCCCCAAGCAGGAAGGTGAGCTCATTCAGACTCAACATCACCATTTGAGTAACAGAGAGCGTAACACCCGGTATATTTATTGCTTCAATAAATGAGTTCATGCTGAGAGTTGCAAAGTTGCCCAGTGAAAGTATCAGCCTTGTCAGATCTCTCCACAAATACATCCACAAAGATGAAGTGACTATGACAGTGTTTGAGGAATATTACAATAAATAAATAAATAAGCAATTACTAAAATAAGCAAAACAGCCTCCAAAACAACAACAAAACCAAACATCCCCCACCCCCCTATCCCTAATCCACCCCCTTCTCCAAGCTGTTTAAGGCATGTATTGCCACCTACCACTATTTCTTCTTTGGGTATACTACCACAGCCCCAATTTGACCCTCCAGCAATGGATTTATCAGTATCTCTATGGTATAATTTAGCTGAAAATGTGAAATTATATATATGTCATATGCTTCAGTAGATGTTTAAATATGTTGAAATTTATATATTTTTCCCTTTAGTTTATTTAGCATATAAAAAGTGTATTTTTACTGTAATGTATATTTTATCTCTTCCAAAAAAATAGTATAAGTTATAGGTCAAGAGCAGATTTTTTCCATAATACTGCTATGTTTTCAAGCTATTGGGACTAGTAAATAAAAAACCATATTTACTACCATAACATTAAAGTAGCACAGAGAAGAACTGGCTCACGGGTTGATTCAATTCAGGAGAGCGAGAATCAACAAAAAACTAGAGTGTCTACTTTACCCATCAGGGAACTGCGCAAATATGACTCAAAACTAGTTTGCCCCATGGTGCCAGACACAGCGAAATACAAAGCCTGCCTCATGTACACATTTTAACTCTTTTTATAGCCAGAGCAAGAGGAACAGGAATGTTCCCAAAAGGTAAATGTGTGCAGCCTCATTGGCTGCTGTTGCCAGCTCAGAAGAAGTGAGTGCAAGTTCTCTGAACCGGGGAGAGCAGGACATTATGAACGTGAGCCGCAAGAAGCTTGTGGAGGTAATGGTCACTCCTGCTCTGGCTGTTACACAGCTGTGAGGGAGATCTTTTTGTTCAGTTTCCAAATGACTAAATAATACACAAAATCCATCTTAGGGAGGTATTCACGTTTTTCGTAGCTTTTCATGTGGTTTCACTCATTAGAAACATGAAAGTTGTTATTGCAGTATGACCAGACAGCCTTCCATGCATCATTTATGATTTTTCCACGGCCACAGCCATCTGATATGAGGATCAAACCCATTTGACATCAGCCTCATTTCAAAATGTAATAAAGATTGCAACTTCCAAGAGAAACTACTGCACTTTTCTGAAGGAAGGCAGACAGCATTAAACCAAAGAACAGATTCTCCCACAGTCAGGAGTGGGAGAATGACCACTCCTGCTTCTATACCAGGCCAGTGCATAAGAAGGTGAACAGTTATGAGCACCTTACATTTTTGAAACACATAGCATTATGAGTTTTAACACAAATCGGGAAAAAAATCTCACCAAAGCCAAATGCAATGCTGATCATGTATTCAGAAGTTTTTGGAGGAATATCAAATCTAACTCTGTATTCCTAATGAATACAAAAAGGCTGATTTTTCACAGTTGGCAGGTCGGTGTGAGCCATATAAATGAAATTTGTGGCTGTTCTAGCTCTGGAGTTAGAACTAGGGCTATCGAAATGATGGATGGTGAGGGATGCTTTACAGTATCTGCTCCAAACCTGCTTACATTTTGCATGAAAGTCCCTTTCTCTGCAGTGTGCTGGGAGAGCAGCAGATCTGAATGCTCTCAGTTATAAATGTCAGCTTCAAGCAACTCAGGTGGGATCGACAGCACTAAACTGGATTAAAAACAGCCCACATGAGAACAGAATCAGACCCAGCAGTTACAAAACAGCTATATTAGAAGACAGTTAGCTGTTTCCATAGAAATGGAAATATAGATTCAATCCCTTCAAATCAGAGCTGAGAACGGAGCAGGAGTAACCAACCTGTTTGTAAACGTGTCATGTCAAACAGAAATCTCTGGTAAAAGTGCAGACTTGTAATGCTTATAAAGCCAATGTAACTAATGCTTATAATACAAAGTCAGGAAAAATGCAGGCCCCAGTGTCTCCGGGCTGCCTTGCTCTTGGGAAGGAGGAGAATTGGAAGGCAACTACACATCACTGATTATCGTGATAGCTCCGTCCTCACCCCGGGGTAGAGCAGTTTACAGTTCGCACTCTCTGGCGCTTACCCCGCCGTCCATCTCCGGACACAGGGGCACCATTCCTCACACAGCCGGCACTAGGATGCGGTGCCACCAGATGGCACTCCAGAATGCTCGGCATCACCCCAGCCGTGCTGCTGGGCAGCACAGGTACCTCCCTACCGGGGAGCCATGGGTCACGCGTGATGACTAAACTGCTAGGAACACCCCCACGCAGAAATGCCTGTGGGATGTGGGCAGGGACACCCCCTCGCCAGGCACAGATTGCTCCCGGTTGTGCCTGCGGTGTGGAAATTCCTCGCTCGGTGCCCCGCAGCGGCCGGGTGCCAGCAGCGGCACTAGTGAGCCCAGCCATGCTTCCAGAGCTGGGTTTTAAATACCGAATTATGCAAATGCAAAGCTACAGCAAGCTGCCCAAGCAGAACTGAAAGGAGCATCGAAGTGGGAGTGAGGAGATCATGCAGGAATTGTGAGTGCAGAAGACACCACAGCCGCAATCCTACAAGGGAGTCAGAAGACCCCGGACTTGGGAGGTGACAATAACGCCCTGGCAGCCAGAGCAGTGTCTGGTCTTTCAGGAGCGAGCCACAGCTCCACCTCTAACTATTCTTACTCCACACATAACGAAAATCAATTAGCAGACACTTTTCTCTCGAACTTAATCCCAACCTTGGGCTTTTCATTAGCTTGGGAGAGTGCTGGCAACTCCCACATCAGCAAGAATTTCCCGATTGCTTTCAGAAACGCTGCTTGCTGCATTCCTCTCAGAAATGCCTTCCCATTTGCACAGCATAAACAAGCACAGGCATGGGCGAAACTTTCTGAAACCCTTTGCAACAGCGTAAAATGGATACTCCTCCACATGCCTTTATTTCTAAGGATGAACTTTGACTTCTCTGCTTCCAGCAGTACTTTTAAAGGGTTTTTTTGGTTTAATTTTTGCAATAAAATGGAAAGAGAAAAGTGGACAAAAGCAAAAAGAGCAAAATGTAACTAAAACAGAAAATTAACACTTCCTCAGGAAGACTGAAAAGAAAAAAATAATTTTTTGGGAATTATTTTGCACTAATTTATTCTTAATTTCCAGTATATCCTCCTGTCCACTGTGGTTTCACATGGCCTTTTAATTATCTTTGATCATAATGGCATGTTCCAGACCCTTATTCCCTATTTACAGCATTTTGCCCTCCATGTCAGCCTACTGTACTTGCAACTGCTTAGCAGATGTTTGTGTTCTTGGTAGGAAGTCACTTATGTGCCTTTGTTCTTTGGCTGATTTGGCTAGGCTGGAACTATTGATGACAATAACAAAAATATGGAAAAAAATCTGACATATTACAAATAAAAACTTCATTATTTTAAGAATAAAAACTTGCTATCAAAGGTATTTTTATTCTAATTAAGATGTTTTAGGTTTGTGTTCTGATCCTTCAAAAATTGCCCCGTATTTTCTTTTCAGCTCAGTCAGTCACTGTAACAATGGCCTAAACCATCATTTTACGTGGAGACATCAGTAATTTTAAAACCTTTTATTTAAATATTTCTCTATTGAATAAATAGAGATATAGAGCTAAAGCTCTTGAAATACTATGCAGAAGTTTTCCACGCAGATAACTCTAGGAAGTAATGAAACAGTCCAACATTGTACAAACACATTTGCAACACTGTGTTGGGCAGAGCAGTAACTTGGTTACTACGTCATAAATACCTTATTATCTCTACTGAATTTGACAGACAAAAACAGGGAGGAAACCCTATTTCTGAACCACCAATGGAAAAACATGTGGCTACATCAATGCTTAAAAAAAATAATTACTTGAAAAGCCCAAAGCATTTTTGAAAGTAAATTATTAATTCTTCAAAATTTTTGCACATGTAGATACAGACATAAAAGCTGAAAAACTACAGAACTCCCTAATCTCCCTGATTATGCTTCCTTTAAGTAACTGCTCATTAAAATAATTTCATGCATGTCCTCCTATCATGAGTGAAAATTAGACTGACTGTTCAATAAATAAATAAATAAATGGGAGTTTTCTTTCTTGTTGCAAAACCAGGTTGAATAAAGAACATAATTTCCCCTCTTCTCTCACATCCACCCACTCACCTAGTTTTTGTTTAGTGAAGATTTTTTTTTTCATTCCTACATCTTTAGACCTCCCTCAGGTCTCCCTTCCAACAGTGCCCTGATCTGTCTGCCTGTTATGTGACATACAAAACCACCTGGAAAGGTTTTGCAGCTACTACTAAACTCGATTAGACCTCAGCTGGTTCTCTGACTGTGAACAAGTTTGGGCAGGGTGTGGTCATTCCTCCTTGTGGCCCCTTTTCACACCATGTCTTGCCCCTGTTGAAAATCATGTACTAGGTTTTCCATCACCTTTTTCCTTCAAAGAGCTCTAAAAGCAAAACATACCCCCACCTTTCAGTCTCCAAAATTAAGAGCTGATGAAGACACCTTCCTCTTGCCTAGAAGCCAGCACAGTGCTTGTGTGATGAACAAGAAAAAACGTCTATTTTCTGCCCAGAGCTTTCAACCTGCCACATGTTCTCCATGTTAATGCATTTAAACACAAGTTATTGGAACTTCTCAGTCCTTTAAACTGTTCCACTGTGCATGACATACAGAAATAGCCACTTGATGACACCAGAGACAGAGATTATGTGGAATACTATAGACATATTACAAACATAAGGGTAATCAATTCCTGCTGGAATGTTACATAAATTTCAGCCCTTGCTCCAAGGACTATTTAATCAGGCAGTACAATGCTCCATGTGTGCTCCTTGTGTTCTGATCGTGGGGTAAAATGTCATCCCTCCTCTCCCTTGAATACATACAGTTATGTACTCTTTGCAAAATAAAAAAACTGCAACACGAGAAATTGAGAAATGCAGGTGCCGTATCATCAGGCTGCCAAAGGAAGTTGATCACAGGATTTTCACTTATTGAATGGAGGTTAACCATTAGGTAGTGGAAAAAATAGCTATAAAACATGGTTTGTGCACATAAATGTCCTTTCTTACAATTTAACATGGGGCATAAGAATGTTGTAAGAATTTTTATGCTCGTATTGAAGACACCAGTGGATCTCTTTCTTGGGCACCCAATCTATACATCAGATGAACATTAATTATCAAAGTATAATTTATACTTAGCCAGGTTTACAGCTCCAAGTTTCCCCTGACTACTCAAAGTTTACTCTGCAACACCCTAACTCTGCAAGACCTGAGTCCTTCTGGAGTTCTACATCTGAATCCAGTGCAGTGTATATTTGAAATATGCTTACCCAGCTCCAGCACCGATCAGTCAATTGCTCTCTTCTGCAGGAGGTTTAAGAAATCAAGGTGACTATTTATTATCCTAACTGGGGACTTTGGACTCCACCTGTTTAATCTGCATGAAGTGTCACCACAGCCGCTATCTGCGGGTTCTGAATTTGTTACATATTTTACGAAGTATAAAGATAGAAACATTTTTTTCCCAATAAGGTTTTCCTATTCCCATGGTTTCCAAATGATACTTTAAATGAACAGTAGCTGATTTTGGTAGCTGTTTTACAGAAATACAGCATTTGGAGTCTTGCCCACACAACAGCAAAGTTTTATGGGTATTAGAGAAAAGCAGAATTTATATTTCTAAAGAATTGTGTATATGCTTCCTGCAGCTACTAATGTCAATTTCTCTGAAGACAACTGTTATATACATTAATTTTAATATTTGCAGTTTCCATACAAACAAGGACACAAGAATATATCCATACTTCACCCATATATGTCTATCTCTGCAGGAATACAGCACAAGAATGAAGGAATAATATTCAGTAAGTTTAATTTAAAAAGCATTTTACAACTTTTAGCAAAACATTTTTCCATGCTGTTTCTGGCATCTCTCGCAGTGCTATAGTTTTTCCCTAAATGAACACCCTTTACCCACCACAGGAGTCCACCCTGCTCCTGCAGAGCTCAGTTTGTGTTTCTCTACAGGTGCTCCCAAGACCCTTGGCTCAGACATGCAATTGTTGGGGCTGGTAGGACCCTCCTGTTTGAGATCTACTGAGCAGGGGAAGATTCCACCTCTCTGACATAACCCAAAAGCTCAGAAGGCTCTTGGAACCCCACAGCCAAGTGATTCCACCCACTTCCTGTCTGTTGGCAGCCCATTTATTTCCCTGAGCCTTGTCAAAGATGCCTCAGAGGAGTCTGCATAGGGTGAATTTCACTGAGTAGACTCAGTTTTTTAGCTGGTTATCAAAGAAAGCTCCAGACACCAAAATTAAATTTAGCACCTATTCATTTGAGCAGGAAGAACGAACACCATAACCTTACAGAAATGGTTCTGAACCTTGCATCCAACACTTCAGAGAAGACAAGAGACACATAGGAAGGAAATTAAACCCACTTTTCTATAGTATTATAAAGTATTGATCTGCATTTCTTTTATTCATTGGATTATCATGTTCCATTAAAAACATCATACCATATGTCAAAGTACAGATTTGATCATGTTTACATGAGCACATTTGTTAACAGATTCTGGATATAATCATAAATTATTAAAGTATTATAATGACTTGTATCTGGACACAATAGTAAAAAAATTCATTCTAAATAATAATTATGTTATTGTTTTCTCACTTCTGCATATATACGTAATTCAAGTGCCATCCTTGGGAAACAGGATAATTTCTAATTCACTGTCAAAAGCTTTTTACTACAATATACCTATTTTTCTAAGTAAGAAAAAAGTAGAATATGGCTGTCATTCAAAATCAGTTTTAAGATAATTCCCTCTCAAATCAGGGCTTGGCTAGATTTACATTAATTTTTTCCAAAAAGGGATCTCTAAAGATGCACGAATCTTCAAGGAGTTAGATCTGATTAAATATGCCATGTACAGAGAAGGAACAGAAAAGATTAAGACAAGGAAAAAAATAGAGAAGATTACATTTTCCATGACTTTCCTCTTAGCTTTCTAACTAAATCCTCTCTAACGCAGACAGTAGTGTGTTTTAACTTCCATCTTCTACTCCACAAATTATTTTTATGTCCTGTTACATAAGTACATCTTGAGTGCAATAATGCATTAGAGGGATAATAAATAAACAGCAACATAATAAAGAATGTTATGCTGCAAAGAGCAGTGCATGGGGACAGCATTCTGTCCAGCTGATTGTGTCCCAAATGTATAGCCCACAAATTCAGAAATATATCATTTAAGTTTAAGCACTTGAGCATCAGATTTTCATTACTGTTCTAATAAAATGAAATAATAGATTGCTAGCTCACTGTACTAGCTGCAAATTCATCTGCACTTGTAAATTTTGCCAGGCAAGATGAACCTAAAGCTAGGAAATGTAAGCAGAGAATTATTTTAGAGCTCATCTGAAGAAAATAAGAGCCTGAAAAAAGTTTGTGAACCCTGTAGACAAAGTAACTTTTAAATAATTTTGAATACCTCAAACATAATTACAAATCCTCTTCTTCCCTTTGGCTTCTTCAAGGCCATAACAACATCATTTTCAGTGTCGACATAACTATGCAGGGCACTGACCTTAGAATCACCTGCAGGAATTTTGTAATTCTTTAATGAGCTCTGCCCATAAAGAAACTGCTTATTTGTTTAAAGTTCAAAGCATATTTAAAAATGTGTGCATTCAGAGTCTAAAACCATTTGCATTATAGAATAGATTCACATAATCATTTACGTTGGAAAAGACCTCCAGGATCATTGAGTCCAACTGTTAACACACCACTACCAAATCCATCATTAAACCATGTCTCTTAAGTGCAACATCTACACATCTTTTAAACACCTCCAGGGATGGTGACTCCACCACCCCACTGAGCAGCTTGTTCAAGTGCTTGACAACTGTTTCAGAGAAAAAACTTCTCCTAAATCTAAACCTTCTCTGGCACAACTTGAGGCCGTTTCCTCTTGCCCTGTCATTTGTTACCTCAGAGAAGAGTCTGCCCCCCAGCTTGCTACAACTTCCTTTCAGGTAGTTATAGAGTGATGAGGTCCTCTCTGAACTTCCTTTTCTCCAGGTTAAACAGCTCCAGCTCCTTCAGCCACTCCTCATAGTTATCCAGAGTCTTCATCAGCTCTGTTGCCATTCTCTGAACTCACTCCAGCAATGTCCTTAGAGATCTCTTTTTGGAAAAAAAATAATGTCAATCTAGCCAAGCCCTGATTTGAGAGGGAATTACCTTTGAGAGGGAATTAACGTCCTCATCAATGTCCTTTTGTAGTGAGGGGCCCAAAACCGAACAGAGGATTTGAGATGTGGCCTCACCAGTTTGAGTGGAGGGGGACGATCAGTGCCCTGGTCCTGCTGGCCACAGTGTTGCTGATACAAGTCCAGATTCCACTGGCCTTCTTGGCCCCTTGGGCACACTCTGGCTCAAGTTCAGCTACTGTTGACCAGCACCCACAGGTCGTTTTCCACCAGGCAGCTTTGCAACCACTCTGCCCCAGCCTGTAGTGCTGGCTGGGGTCGTTGTGGCCAAAGTGCATCCCTCAACCTTGTTGAACCTCACACAATTGGCCTCAGCCCATCAGTCCTGTCCAGATCCCTCTGCAGAGACTTCCTGCCCTCCAGCAGATCATCACTGCCACTCAGCTTTGTGTCATCTCCAAACTCACAGAGGCAGCACTGGATCCCCTTGTCCAGATCATTGATGAAGACATTAAACAAGACTGGCCCCAATACCGAGTTCTGGGGAACCCCACTGGGGACCAGCCACCAGCTGGATGTAACTCCATTCCTCTCCACTCTCTGGGGCCAGCTGTCCAGCCAGTTTTATCGCCAGTGAGCAGTGCTCCCATCCAGGCCGTGATCAGCCAGTTTCTCCAAGACAATGCTGTGGGAAATGTTGTCAAAGGCTTTACTGAAGTCCAGGTAGACAACACCCGGAGCCTTTCCCTCATCCATTGTGTGGGTCACCCTAGCCATGGAAGGAGCTCAGGTTGGTCAAGCAGGACCTGCCTTTCACAAACGCATGTTGGCTGGGTGTGATCCCCAGTTGGCCTGCATGTGCTGGCACTGAAGTGTGATGGCACTCAAGATGTGCTCCATAACCTTCCCAGCACTGAAGTATTGTTTTGCATTGCCAAAAATCACAGTTTTCAAACAGGCTACAATAATCATCCATAGAATATTCTGAATTGGAGGGGACTCACAAGGATCATCAAGTCCAACTCTTAAGTGAATAGTTTATATGATGATTGAACCCACAACATTGGTGTTATTAGCACAATACTCTAGCCAACTTTTGGGAAAAAGAAATCCCCAACCCAAATGTAAAATAAAACAAAAGTATCAATATACTTTGATTTTACCCAAATATTAGCTCATTGATTAATTTAGAAGTTTAAGATAACAAGGAATTGTTGCAGTACTCCTTATTTTAATTAATAATGGTCAATTAAATTCAATTTACCACCACCAAGACACTATTATAATAAATGGCTAAATTTATTTACTAATTTAGTCTGGTGTGGTAGATACACTAATTATTTTTATTTGTTAGCCTAAATAAGGGCACTTAAGAAGGCTTATTCCTATTACAAGAAAAGTGAGCTGCATGGTCAGGGATGGAGCCACAATGCAGTCCTACAGTTTGTTAAATTCTGATAGTCAGGAGGCAAGACTGTAGAGTACAATATTTGTCCTTCAGTCTTAGAAGAAGGGATAATTATTGTGCTTTCTGAGTTAAGTCATCTAGAAGCATGGAATATATATAAAAACAAAAAAAAATCCAAGTCCCCAAAAGAGTTTACAAATCTGGATTCCAGCCAGACACAACAGTGAGTGAAGCAAGCAGATGGGAGAACAAGGGCTAGGATAAGGAGCAAGTTTCTCCTGCTAAGTAGTAGTCACAGCGTAACACCTGCCTACTGCCATCCTCTTATCACTGCAGAAAGCCAAGTGTTAGTAGTAACAAACACTGTCAAGTGCCATGCTTTTGCAAAAAGGAGTGAGCTCCCAAAGTGTAAGCACTCGTAACAGTCAAAATCGCTGCTAGGATCACAATTTCTGGAATCATAAAAAAGTGCCTGTGATTCAGAATAAAAAAATATAAGCAGTTACAGTCTTTGTAAAAAATTTATGTTGCCTTTTGCATCTCCAGCAATTATCCTAGAAAATCATCCACTTTTCAAATGACAAACTAGACTTATAACTACTCAATGATAACATATAAATGTCAAACTAAAGGTAAATTGTGGGATATATGTACATAAAGTAGAAAACTGAAGTTCAAAATAAATCATTAAGAATAGAATTCAAGTTGTTTTTAACTCTTTTTCCTACTAGGACTAAAGTGAGTCTCAATATTCATGCAGACTTTGTTCGGATAATTAATTATAACATACATATATGCAAATCAATTCAATGGAGTTTACTGCTGTCATATTTACACCTAGAAGAAGTATAAATTACTTTGCTTATTCTTTTTGGCTGGAATAGACTTGCTATTTCTAAATAACAAAATTGACTTATTTCCCTTAAATGTATAGAAAACAAACAAACCTTGAAAAGGTTCAGTTTTGACCTATATTTTATCAGTCTGGTTATGGCTGTCTAAGAAACAAGGTGACTTCTTCCTCCCTTGCAAAGACTGAAGACATGCTCTTCAGGGAGACTTCCATAAAAGACACTGAAAATTCTAGTCTAATTCTTTCTTTGCTGTGGATTTTTTTTTTCTAAAAATAAATTGGCTAGCTTGAGAAGACAGTTTCAAAATTAATGTCTTTTAGATTTTGCAATGGTACAATCCAAAACCAACAACTTTCAATATTTTTTTAATGTACAAAAATAAATTTTTAAAAGCCTGACTAACTTTATTTCTTTTGAAGACAATGCTAAGATGATGGACTTCAGTGGACGCCAAGGTACAACAGTGTGCAGATCTGCTTTAGGAAGATCATTGCAGAGACAAAATCTGCAGGTGGAAACCTGTGTACCTTCTGAGAGAAGGGCATCCTGAGGTTACTGAATACCAAAACTGAAGGAGCAACACCAGGAAAACAATTAAGTACTTCAGAAAATAATACTGGTAATTGAGTAGGTCAGACATTTTCTCATATGAACAGTGCAAGGAAACAGCTGCCAGTGCAGCACTCATTTTTTAAGTGCAAGCAGCAAGGATGAAAGATTTGTTCCACCGACACTTAAAAATGCATACACGAAAATTAAATCACACAATAAATGCAGTACTACGTGGGTCCCACTGAAAATTTGGTTTCACCTGAAAAGAAGTAAAAAATAATTCATTATTAGCTTCTCTGTGTAGGATAATGCAATATTTTCCTCTATTTCCAGCACTCCTTTCTAAAGTGTATCCCACAAGAGATAAAATCCTATCAAATAAACAATTTGTCATTTTCTTTCCTCACTGGGAGAAATCAGCTTCAATCTGAGACCAGCTGAACTAATACCAATTGCACCATTTAGTATTGTAGGAATGCCAATATATAAACTCTGTAAATACATTATTAATTCATTTAAGGCTCCTAGGTTTGTAAATTAAGAGGGTTATTAATCTGGGTTTGGAATAAGTGTCTTAATAGTGTCAATTAATTTTTAAATGGAATTGCATACTAAGCCTTCAGGTCAAGAGGTGCTCAGCAGCCAATTTAATATAAAAGTCAATGGGACAATTGCTGTGAAGGAGTACTGCTCAATCTAATAATTGCAGAACTGGTCTCCATCCACAACAACATTGTTTTTGTACAACTTTATGGCAAAGATGATGTGGTCCAATGAACAGTTGAGTCATAAGACTCCAGAGACTTGGGTCTGGTTGGCACACAACCACACAGAATTGCTGGATTGTTGAGACTGGACACGACCCCTGGAGATCACCAAATCCAAACCCATGCCCAGAGCAGGGTCATGCAGAGCAAGTTCCCAGGGCTGAGCCCTGTTGGATCTTAATGCCTATGAGCCAACCTCTCAGCAGAGCCTATTCTAGTGTTCAGTCATCCTCAGCTTCTATTATATGCTCAGAAAGTGATCTTGAAACTATGTGATCTTGCCTGCTTTTACCCATATTACCCATGATATCTGTATTAAAAACTGTCCAGAGCATAAACCCTGAATTATTATGTAAATGCATAGCATAAAGTTCATAGTGATGGTAGGAGTCCTATGAGAAATGCAAGTAACAGTATCTGACAAGAAGTTCATTGAATTTCAAAATCTAGAGGGAAAACAAGACACATCCCAAACTAATCTATATCACAAAGTACTGAGGAAGTAATTTAATTATTTTAAAAGTTCTAATGACAGTAGTTCTTTCCTTCTTCCTCTCCACTCTTTTGAAAACCTCTTTTTAAATGAATCTCAGCACTGGTGTTAGCCTCCTTATTTGCCTATGGTATGTTCATTATTCCACTACTTCATTATTAACCTTGGGGTGAAAAAGAATGGAGTGAAGGGCCGCAGCAGCAGAACTGTGGATTAGAGTCACCAATGCCTACATCATTAACTTAAAGGGACGAAAGAGCAAGTGTTACTGGCTTCAGACACAACAACACAGGCACTGGCCATGACAAGAAAGAACAAGACTTACAAATAAAGAATCCTTACGAGAATAAAATATCATGATGATGTGGAGGTTATGAGAGCTCCAGTACAATTTAGATAGAAGAAAACTAACACACTTGTCCTTGAATAAAGTCGCTCTGATTAATTAAATAATCTGTAGCAAATTGCAAAAATAATCTAATTGCCCAAGCAGTGTTTCTTCTTCATGTATTTCTAACTACACAGTCACTGAGAACATTTTTTCCTTTGATTAGTGATAAAAAATTCAACACCTAGCAAACACAGTATTTCTTTCATTTCCAGCTATCATATAACAAGGCAATGATAAAGTACAGCATCTTTTCCTCTCAGCACAAGAAAATACATTTCCAAAGTCAAAAGAAGAATAATTTGACTTCCAAAACTTTTAAAATCTATTTTTATATGCTATGTGTTCAACACAAGTCTCTCAACTGAAGGGTAACTTGCACCTGTCTTGCTTCACAAAGGTGAGCTTGCTTGCTTCTTCAAATTCAGTGAAGGTGCTTATCTGGGAGTTTTCCCAAAGATAAGATGGATTTCTGGTCAAGCATCAAATATTCCTGGAGACTATGGCCTTGACCTACAATTTACAGGAGAAAAAAATATTGAATTGAAGACTTGATTGAGGGTTCTGTCTTCAAATCATTAGATTTAGGTCATTACATCAGCTGAAGCTTTTTTTCCCCCGGAAAACGTCATCCAAGAACAGCACCAGTGACCTGACAGTATCCTGCAGTCCCATCAGTGAGCTGCTATTGATGGAAGCACCTGTGCAGAAATGTTCTTATTGAGAATTATGTGCAGCCACCAGTGTGACAGAGCATGGAGCCATATTCTGAGAATAACACCAAAACTGCACAGTAATGTAATTCAGCTTCCTTGAAAGCACTTTTGTTTATCATCCTGAAACCACAGCAAAGCCCATCTTGAGATCCTAAGCATGTGTGGACCAATTCCAGAACTATATAAACAAAATTGAATAAAACCTTGGTGAGTGCAAATGGTGCAAATGCCCTTATGTCACATCATCTGGAGCACACACACTCTGGTTGTGAGGCAGAGACAAGGGCTCTAGGTTTACCCTAGCATTCAAGTTTTTGAGTATTTATATATCACTCTGAAATTAAGCCCTACTAATTCAAAACTGTTTTTGTCACTAACCTCAGTGTGATGATACTTTTACTTAAACATGTCTCCATCATCTGATAATCTTTCAATACAACCAGCTTGTGAAAACAATCCAAGTGTTTCTGCAGTTGTGAAAAACATCCACAGCAGGGAGTCAAAACTAGCTGGATCCTGATCCTCAGCAAGCCCTGATCAGGCAAGGGATTCCCTGTCCCTTCAGCTGTCATGAGGCAGCATGAGTCAGAAACTCTGCTGAATTTAGAAGTGTGGTAGAGCAATGGAAATCAGACATCATCCTCACCAACTGAGTTCATTAAAGCTTCAGGCTTACTAAGGTAAAAACGTTGAGAATTTGGCCAGTTCAGTGCTTCAGCACCACTTGCACTGAAGCGCTAAATTGACTGAGGTGTCTTTCCTACTCAGCTCGACACATGCACGGCCTCTGAGCAGTGACAGGCATTGGGTGAGTTTCTGCAGGTATTATTTTAGAGTCATTTTCTCCAAACTCCTCATTGCACCATGCTTTAATATTTATGGAAATGTATCTACAAAACATGTAACCTCTTATAAATTTCCATGGTGATGTCTGTGTGAATCCTTCCAACTTCAGAAGTATTTGTTAATTTTCATGACAAAAAGGCTTTGCAATCACATTAAGTGCAAGAATTTTGACATGGAAAAGTTATTCCTCTCAAAGAGATGAGAGAGATGTGCAAATAAGGTTCTGAATGGACATGCTGTCACAATTTTACATGGAACATCAACAATACATCCCTAGAATAATATGCTTTCATTTTATCTTTTATAAGTTCATAAAATATTCATCTTCTTTCCCAGCCACGCTGTGAGATCAATCTCAGCAGCACTGTTAGTTCATATGAAATGTAAAATGAAACCGATTATAAACATGAAAGAGGAAAGTCTCATTTTGTCTAATCTAAGGGAAATAAAAATAAGGCAAGGAAAAAAGAATTCAGAGAAAAAGTCCACCATAGTTTGCTAATCTAAGATATCATCACATACCAGCAATAACCAAATGTTTATGGATATTTTAATGGTGAGGTAGATCACTGAACATGAAATATTAAAATGGGAAAATGAAGAGACTAGATACAGGATAACTTAAACTAGCAAGTGCATAAACTGGTGCCACAGCGGTGGAGAAGTCATCAATTCAAACCCAGGCTGTTACCCAGCCACTTTATCTGCTATTTTTCAGAATACCAGCCACCATTCAACAGCAGTAATTCACAGTGAGCCTCACACTTCTCTTTCCTTCCACCGTAACAGACACTTGTAGGTTTGCTATCTTTCTACTGTCAGACCAAATTTAAAGGATTGTTTTCTGATAGGGTGTTGTGTGCAGTTTTGTTCCTGTCTTATTCTGCCTTCTACCGTGGATATTTACTGGGATGCAATTTAAACTTGCATTGCTGTAGAAAGAGGCTATCATTTGTTTATTTCAATGGCTCTTTCCAAATTTATTTTGACAGACTGTCTCCAGAACTTTGTCCCTGGGGAAATTTTTGACCTCCAACAAATTTTCTATATCTCACCTTAATCAACTCATGAGCAGCTAGCAACTGCAGCATGGGAAGTATACAAACCAAGGTTTGACAGGAAGTATACAACACCAAAGTTTGATAAGAAAAGAGAAAAGTAACTGGGAAAGAACACATTTAAAACAAAAGCCAATACAGAGATGGTCAGGAGACAACAAAATATTTCCTGCAATCTTATCAACCTGCTGTAAACTATACTATTTAGATGAACTTCAGTCCTTGACTGTCCTCCTCTCCCAAAGGTTGCATTTATCTTTCAGTACAGACATGGAGAATTTTTTCTTCACATCCAGAAGTGATGAGATTTGCCCTCTACAAGAGCTATTGCCAAAACAGAAATCCTCCAATGGGTTGAGACAGCTGAGTATTACCCATTACTTTCCATTTTAGCCAGATGCATGCTTTACATAATGTTGAAGTTTAAAATTAAGTAACAGATTGTTTTGAAGCACTGATGGCCAAAACTATGGAACGTTTTGGTCTAAGACAAATAAAAACCCAACTGAACACACACAATAGCTCTTCTTTTGCTCTGTAGTATAATAAAATGTATTTTGTTTTATCAAAAGTGAGAATTTGGAGGACTTGGGAAAAGAGAAATAGCCTTTCTGAAGCAAGTGTTCTCAAAAGCTGAAGCCAGGAAATGGGAAAAGACTACATTAGAAATAACTCTAGGTTCACACTAGTAAAACTAAGCTCATAGAAGATGTGTGATTGTAGTAAATGTGGTAACAAATTTCTAGCGGCTTTTTTGGTGAAATTTGCAGATGAGAAGGTTAGGAATTTTAAACTTGCGTCCAAAGAAATAAAGGACTTAGAATTTTCTCAGAATCCCAAGGAGAACATTTAGAACTCCAAGCAGAAGAAATCAGCTGAGACCCTCTAGAGCTTTACTGGTAGGAAGATTAGCTATTACAAACTTTTCGGGCAACTAAGGGCATAGGGAAAATATTTGTGAATTTGGATTTAATCATCTGAATTCCTGGTCCTAGATGGATACATGTCTTGTGGTGAATCTATATTGTAGTGTTGAGAAGCTTATTTAAGAATAACTGTTGGGTAGCTGACATGCTGAATAGAAAACTGTAGAGAATAGAGGAATTATGCCCATACTAAAATGGAAAAAATAAGAGCAGTATCATGTAGTTATCATCCAGTCACACAGGAACCATGCACTGAAGAAGGAAATTTAATGTCTTCTAAGTTCAAGTCCAATGTTACAAACACAATTACAAGGCAGAGAACTCCATTCCTGCATAAATAATAGAAGGTAATGGATGTATTTTCTTTTTTATCCCCTTTGGCATGTGCAATACATCATTTTCTGTTTGTGGAATTCACTTATCTACAAATGTGGCATACTGAAAATAAAAACAGGATTCAGTTACTTTTTTACTGAATCTGTAATGTTACAGTAGGAAGGATTCCTTTCCAGCTACCAAATATAATTATGAAGTCTCACACTTCAGCTTACTCATGCGCTCAACTTTACTCCCAAAAGTACAGTGACTTGCTGGTTCCTGTGTTTACAGGCTCAGATTTAAAGCAATAATAAAAGCATTTGTGTTGTTCGGTGAATGTGTTTCGTTATGTGCTGTTGTTACTTTTACTCACAGGGAATCCCTTGTGTTAGACACCCTTCCATTCACACTCAGGACCAGTTCACATGCCCTCCTGGGATGAACCAATGGAAGGGACTAACAGAAAGATCTTGGCAAATCACAAAGTCCTTTTCAAGCTCTTCAGGGACCAGACAGAAAATCTGCTCGCTCACCCCCTCAGCCACATGCTGGGACACTTGCTCTGTCAGAGACAAGAATAATCTTGTACAGATACCCCTCTATCCCGGTAGAAATGAAACAAAATTATCTGAAATGGTGCAGCTGATGCAAAAGGACCTTGTATGAGGTTTAATCTCCTCAGAATATATTTCCAAATAGAAGACCAAAGCAAACTACGCATTTCTGGCATTACTGCCCTAGGCCCAAAGCACTTAAGCCAGTGATGATATGATGGCAAAACTTTATCCATACAGAGTCAACTCAAAACTCTAAAATCTTATGCCTCCTGTAAGAAGATGCTGCAGAGAAACACTGTATCCTTCACCCATCCTTTAATCACACTATCCTTCACTTTTGATGTTATCAGGTATGACCTGTCACTCTACTCACCAAGTTTTCTTTGTCTCTGAACCTGAAAACTGCCATCCTTTCCTGACATGAGGATCAACTAATACACAGACCTTTGGGAAAACTGTTAAGCCTCCTTCCACCTTATCTCCCACTTCTCTGCCAAACTGCAGATGCCTGTGCTGGGGTCTGTCTGGCTCACCTTGCTGCCCATCTCCAAGAGGCAAAGTTAATGCCCCTGGAACACCAATTTCACCACCTCTACATGGTGTTACTTCAGATTAATACAACTGCAGTTAGAATCACAACTGCAGTTAGCTGAATTCACTCAGCTTGATTTGTCTATTGTACATGTGAAATCAGAAATGCTCTACCCATTACGTACTGTTAATGTCATCTGTCTTAAAATGGTAATGAGCACTTAAAAAAACACTCTGATCAATATATTACTAGGGACTCTTAAGAAATAGAAAAATAACACCCACAGGATGCCCTTCCCCCATCTAGGAATATTTCCAATATTTCTTGACATATTTATTAAAAGCCGAATTTTTGGCAGATGTCCTAGTGTTGTACATATATTGTGGTAAACATGGGAGTTACTTAGAAATTTATTTTAATTGTGACACAAATCAACAACCGCAGTACTATACTAGCAAAATGACTAAAACCTCTAACTTAAGAAATGGTGTCCACTTTAGTAGAGTGGACTTTAGTAGATCAGATGACTCAGCAAAGAAGTGACTGTGGTAAAATTTGTGAAACTGAAGGATAACGGGATGTTATGTCTTGTATTCCTCTTTTCAGCCATTTGCTTCCTACTCCACTTCTGAACTAAAAACCAAGACAAAGTGAAAAGGCAGGGCTACAGAGAGACAAACCTACTGATTCTTTTGTTTTCTTTCTACATGCCTTAGCCTTTTTTTGTCCAGACCAGAGACCCTGCTCCCTAATGGCAACAAGACACTCATGACGATCTTTGAAAAAGGAGACCATTACATAACCCTTGTCCTACCAGTGAAAACATCTTAGTACCTTCCAGTCAAGGTACCTTTTCAGCTCCCCTTCCATCTTCAGCTGTCTGTACTTATGCGTCTCATGTTTCCAGATATGTGGGGTCTTGGTTTTGTTTATCCTTCGAGCCCACTTTTGTGAAGTCACTCACACACAGAGTTTTGCACCTCTGACCAGGCCCCCCTAGTAAAACAGGTGAAATGACTTGCAGAATACAGATGTCAGTAATTTCTCAATGCTTTCTTCCCTTCTGCATGTGTCTGCTCCACCTCTGGAACACAAGTAATTCTAAAGGAAAATGAACTGAAGAACCCTGGTTTCCCACAGACTTATACTGAGGCTGATAATGAGCTGTAATTGAAACTTTTCTCATTACCAAGACATTTATATGGTCTCTCAACCATGTGAATCACTGTTTAATAAGAAGCAAGTTCATGTTACAGCCTTTGGGACATTTACAGGATCTCTCAGCCCTACCCAGCTGCTTGTTTTCATGAAGTAACTTAATTATATTTGAGATAGATTTGGGTGAAACTGCCCAACAGCTTCAAAAGTTATTGGAGAAGTAAAGGAGACACAGCCAAGCATGATCGCATAAAGGCTTGTTTCCATAGAAACCAAGAGGAAAAACAGCCATACAACTTGCGAAAAATTTCATTGCAGAGTCATTTTAATTGAAATTTTAAAAATATCTGACCATCTTTAAATCGCATGCCATAACACAAAGTACATTTCTCCTGCCTTATCCTGCTCCCCTATATCCTGCAGGCACAAATACTACGCTTCTTAAAGTCAGGATGTTGTACTGCCTGTATTTTGTCAACCTCCACTTCGGATGGAAACTATTTTTTTAGGCAAGTCAAGTTTCCCACAAAGGCATGCCAATTGCTACAGTCCATTGCTCGCACACATGTGAGGCATATGACACAACTAATTAAAGGGAGAGCCCACAGGAGGAGAGAGCTACAGTATCACCTGCTGAACAGTGAATCCCACTGCTGGGGCTCTAGGGAAGCTCTGCAGGTTGGAGCGTGGGTCTTTGGCCACAAAGGCCAAGTAGTAGAAGGCAACCTGTGCGAGGGTGGTGAACACCTGCTGGGTGACAGTAAATTTCATGGAGAGAACTGCCACCCCTCTGTCCTACCCTCTTCAGGTGTAGCACCCACCTGAGCCATCAGCTCCGGCCACAGCAACCCGCGTTAACAATAATGCCCGTGTCCAACTCAATAAACAGACTGAGACCTCCGAGTGCAGTGAAACCACTCTGCAAACGCCCGACACACCGAGATCCTCGAAGCAAACAGGTGTCGCTTGGTTTTGTAGCCACATCCCGAAGCCCGGCTGCCTTTGGTCCTTGCCGGCCGTGAGCAGAGCTCCTGGACCGCGGGACCCTTGTCCGCTCCGGCTCGGGCAGCTCCCCCAGCCCCCGCCGGCCAGCGACGCGGTGCCCCCGCACGGCTCGAAGCGCTGCCGGTCCCCTCGCGGCTGCAGCGTGGGGCGGTGCTGGACAGTGTCCGGCCGGAGCGGGGGCGGTGCTGGGCAGTGTCCGGCCGCGGTGGGGGCGGTGCTGGGCACTGTCCGGCCGGAGCGGGGGCGGTGCTGGGCAGTGTCCGGCCGGGGCGGGGGCAGCGTGG
>VZRS01009376.1:638965-659535 GCA_013398055.1 Ifrita kowaldi
CGAGCCTGCCCGGAGGAGCGCGGCTGCCCCGGGGAGGGGGGCAGAGAGGGAGGGAGGGAAGAGGCACAGACTGCAGAGAGGGAGTCGGGCAGAGCATCCCCACGGCAATGTCCAAGGGCTTGAAGAAGAAAAGCCACTGGACGAGCAGAGTCCACGAGATCGTGATCGTGAGGAACCCGGAGGGACAGCTGGGCTTCGAGCTGAAGGGGGGCGCCGAGAACGGGCAGTTCCCCTACCTGGGGGAAGTGAAGCCCGGCAAGGTGGCCTATGAGGGCGGCAGCAAGTTGGTGCCGGAGGAGCTGCTGCTGGAGGTGAACGAGACCCCCGTGGCCGGGCTCACCATCAGGGATGTGCTGGCCGTGATCAAGCACTGCAAGGACCCCATCCGCCTCAAGTGCGTCAAGCAAGGTAAGGCGGGCATGGGCCCCCCTCTCTGCCCACCCCCTGGGGGCCGGGGCAGGTCTGGGGGAGCGGAGGGGGAGCAACTTTGTTGCTGCAGTTTGACTTTCCCCCTCCCCGCCGGAGCCGCCCCCTCCCCGGCGGCGGGGGGAGGATGCGAGCGGCGCTGCGCGGTACCCGCAGCCGGGCGAATTAAATGTGCGTCAGTGACAGCGCTTCGCCATGCCGGGGGGGCCGGGCGGCGGCGGCGGCAGCACCCCCTGCAGCCCCAGTCTCACGGGGACGGGTCCCCACCCCACCCGACCGACCGGCCCCGGCNTTGAACTCTCTGCAGTTGAACGCTTGTGAGGAGGTTTCTGCTACCCCAGCAGCATTTCTGGAGCACAGGAGCTGCTCTGGGAACTGAGTCTGTAGGTGCTCCTTGGCTATGGGTGGTGCAGCGGCTGTAGGCGTATCGCTAAAGTACGCATTCCAGCCGGGCAGTGAGCCCAGCCATTGAAAACTTGGGAATTTCTGCGGTGGGAAGTTTTTAGATACCATGCATCAGAGGCGCTTGTGCTCTGCAACTATAGCCATCAGCCTGTGCTCAGAGGACACAGAGGAGAATCTCTCTGACATTGGGTGTAATTTGGCAGTGTTACTTCCTCTTTGTAATTAACGGTTTATTGTTTAAAATATAATTTGCGATGCTTCTGAATGAAGAATATGCTAGTTATTAGTTTATCCAAACATGACAAAAACAGTGGAAAGAATCTGATTTCCACTCAGGCCTTCAGAATGTACTTTATGATATGTTCAGTTATCTCCATGAGGTCAAGCCTCTAAATACAGATATGATCTGGGTTTGTTTTATTTGTCCTTATGGGTAAATTGTGCAATATGCTGTAGATCATATCTTGACAGTCAGGCTATGCAGGGAGACACAATAGTTCATGTGATAAGTGAAGATTAAAAACGAGTATAATGGATTCTGTCTTGGCAGTATAGTGTCATCTCTGGTCACCGGAACTCCAGGAAACCTGCTCTGTACTTTCCTCTTTTTATTGGAGTGGTCTTACTGTGATGGGATTCAAAAATAAGCAGCAGTTGAACTGTCAAGAAGATAAGGGTAGATTGTCTGTAATCCAATTTTAATTTTTTTTTTTTCAGAAATACTATAGATTCTTTACAGTTAGGCAAATTGAAGGTTACTTTGAGTTGCTATGTGAAACAGTCTCTGTCCTATCTCTTCACTGTCTTTGTAATATTTCTCTTTAAGTCAAAGCAACCACTAGTGATTCATTAATGTGTGCACCCTTAATAAATTACCTGCCATATATGAATTAGGGACATTACTCAGGCTTTTAGTCTGGGAATTACCGCAAGTTTCTGCATGAGACATAAAGGATAAATTCTGAATTCTACCTAATTCCATGTAACTATACCTGTATCTATACATATCTGAGGAGTTTCAGTTCCATATGTTAACTCACTACAGTTTCTCAAAGCACTGGCCACATGACTGTGTGTTTGGAAATGACAGTTCAGCATAGATTCTTGGACTGAGAGAGACTTCCTGGCTGGAATGATCTTTCATGTGCTCCAGCATCCTTTATGCCAAAGAGAGAGGCCTTCTGGATCCAGCTTCCTATTAGGGGAAAAAAAAAGGGTCAATGGTTTGTGCCTTTTACTACCTGACTCCTCCTTCAGGTGTAAGCCAGTGTAGTCCCTGCACCCCTCAGTGACAAAGCACAGGCAGCCACGTTACAGCAATATTGTTGTTCCCTTTGCAGCAGTGTGTAGGAGAGAAAAGGCTGAGCAATAAAATCTTTATATGTTTTTATAACTTTCGCACTTCTTTTAATTATAAAGCACCTTTAGTGTGCTGGAACAAGGTTAATGACTCCATTATCATTGTTTCCGCATAATTTATCAATGATATCTCTATCAATTAGAATAGCATGACCTTGAATGCACCATGTGACTGTAGCTGCTTCTTCAGTGCTGCCTAGGAATGAAGTCAGAGAGAGAAATGTGGAGGTAGGACACGACTATTTATAATGTGATCCTTAAGAGACTGTGAGTATTTCTCTTGTTTGAAAGTTTTGACAATTCAGCAGTGAAAACTCACTTGTAGATGAAATCAGGGAATGGCTAATTCAAGAATTAGCTGTTTCGAAGTACAGAAAATAAAGGTGCTTTCATGATTTTTCATTATGTTATGTTTGATTAAATACCCCTCTCTCCGAAATAATAAAACACTTCATCATTTGTCACATTACTGAGTGAAATACTTCTTTTGAAAAGTCATATGGAATATTGCTGTTCTATGTTAGCTAAACATCTTGAGTTATAAAAACTCCAAACATAGAATGTAGGAGTTGCTGCATAGCATGAGGAGGAGTAAACTTCATGAGAAGCTGATTTGCAGTTCCATGATGTGATTCAACATGAATTCTTCTAGGTATGTCACCTAATAAATAGGGTTTTAATGCAGGAAATTATGCCTGGGTTTGCATGGGGAAAAAAGACTGTAAGAATCATTATTATTATTATATCTTAATTGTAAGAGTTCACAAAGAAGTATTCCTTGGAGACTATTTCCTGTTTGGGTTTTTTTTTGTTAGGTTTTTTTTTTTGTGAGCCACTTATTGTGCTACTGTTGGCAGAATCACAGAGAATCTCTAGAAACACATGGGATGAAATCTTGGCCCAGATGAAGGCAAAGGCAAAGCTGTCCTTGACATCAGATAAAGAAGGCAGGGTTTCCTCTGCAAAGCCCCATGCTTTTTTGAATATATACCCTTCCAATGAGAGAATTGTATACAGCGGTTACATTAGTTGGGTGTATTGCAAATGTACATTCTGACCTTCTGCTCTCTCAGGTGAGGAGAAGAGCCTTGTACTGTTTCTTAAAGAAATACTTCTGAATTTCAAATGTGTTTGTTTTTACATGTGGAACCATTTGGATTAAGTGCTGTCTTCTTCCCACACACGTACAGATGCGTAGTTGTAAAAGCAGCAGCGTGTTAAGGAAAGGCATCTTAATTTGGGTAAGTAATCACATGGGGAAGAGTCATATGGGGAGCAGTGTTGCCTCCAGTTCCACTCTCTGTTCATCACTGCTGTCTCAGATCCACAGTAATTCCCATCAGTGGGTGACACAGGTCTGTGCTGTGCACAGAGTCACTCCTTGAAGGGTGGCAGGAACAGCCCACTCGGTTGTACTGCATAAACCAGGATCTTTATTCTTTACATAAACTTCCGCAGGTGCCCTCAGCAGAATCCCAGTGAACAGTCTGAAAACATGGATTTCAGAACTCAGGAGCATTGCAACAAATTTTGTCCGGGAGCTCCTGCCTGATGCATCTCTTTCTCAAGGAAAATGGTTTGGATGTATTAAGTAGCCAGGTGATCTGACCAACTGAGCATTTTAATTTATTTTTAGAAGTATTCAGTGGTATGGCTATATGAAATATGAATAACACAGACACTTTATATGGACACTGTCTAATGTGTCTTATCTGACTCTAAATACTCAGACTTTAAGCATCAACGCCTAATTCTGCGGCTCCTTATGCAAAAAAGGTACTTAGTACACATAATGTAAGGAGGAACTAAAAACCTGTTTAATTTTCTCAGTCCAATCATTTGCTTAATAGCAAGCGTATGCTAGAATGTTTTGCTGACTAAAGATGCACTTGAGCATATTTTCAAGTGCTTTCCCAGTCAGGAATGGGTCCTAATGGACCCTCATTAGGATGGATACAAGAGCAGCCAAGTTTGGGCAGACTGCATCCTCCACATCCTATTCCTGGTAGCCATGACTGTGGTTTCCCAGCGATGACTAAAAGGACAGGATGGTACTGTCCCAGCACCCACTGATTTGTGGCTAAGGGGTTTAGTAGCCTTGTGGTGTTTTTTCTTAATGGGTTCATCCATAAGCTTTGCAATTAAAACCTGGCTGGACTTTTAAAATTTCTTTAAAAGTCTGTGACAAGCCTTTTGAAAGAGAAATACAGGAATGTTGTGGTTTTCCTAAGTTTTGCCTGCACATGTAAATACCATGTTAGCTAGTAAAAATGTTAATATTTTACTACAGACCTTTTCAGTCACATATTCCTATGTATAGTTACGTTTTTTTAAAATTTCTCTTGTTATTTAAGGTCATAAATAATTCTCTTCTACATTCATTAAAACGCTCTGTGCATATAAGTAGTCTTCTGGTGTTTTGTTTATTCCTGGATATCACTATATACTATATTCCAGGATGGGAACATTGGATATAGTTATCCTCACAAGAAGAGCAACAGAAAGCTGCATGATTTTCCAGAATAAAAAAATCACAAGGGTCTTGCAAAAACCAGACCCAAAGAACCCTGAAAACCTGTGTGGTTGTACTTTTCTCTATGGTTTTTGCATAGATAGTATTTAAAAATAAACTGTACTTCAGACCTACTCCTTTTTTCCTAATTTGTGCTCCTTAGGATTTTACTAACTCCTAAAATTAAATTCAGAGTTCTTTTTTTACCATTACTTTATGTTATTCTATGCCTGTCCATCTTAATTTAAAGACCATTGAAGATGACTTCTGACTCATGTAGCTTGTGATTTATTCTTCAGCTCCTCCAGAGAGCTTGTGATGTTTCATGTCAGGAACTCTGTGTTCACTGGCAGCAGAATTATATTCATCAGTCTTTTTCCTTCGCTGAGAATTACAAATGTGCCATTAAAGGATGGGGCCATGACTTTGTTAGTGCATCATTTCCTTGAAGAAATTAAATAATTGAGAGTGCTCTGCTTAGTTCTGTTTAGTCACATAAGGTAAGTTAATTTCACAGTAACACTTGTCCATCTGTTGATACTGTTGACATCAAAGGAAAGTACTGGCATGAGGGGGTAGAATTGTTTCTGACTTCCTTTATGCATCCTATAACCTCACCTGCATTAATTCAGCTTTTCATGAAAGATACAGATTCTGAGCTGTTGCTTTCAGTGTTCTTGATCTTCTCCTTGCTCCTATAGATGAGGAGCTCCTTTCATGATATGAAAGATTCTATAAATTATTCATCTACATATTTTGTTTACAGGAAGGGAAGATACATGGAAAAAGTACTCCTTCAGAGGGATTTATGGGAGGAGGTGGTCACAACTGTGATTTAGAAAGGGTGATGGAGAGGAAAGTGCTGCAGTAGTTGCAGAAGCAGATGTTTCTTGTTCTTCTATTCCTCATGGTGCTATAAACAAAAAAAAAAAAGGAATTTTTTTTTTACTGGGGAGCATCATCAAGGCAAAGTTCAAAGAACATAGTGATATTCCTTGACTGTGTTAACATTCTGGAAGTAATTTTTTTTCTTACATACCTGGGTGTTTATAAATATAAGACTATACATTTGTATATACATTTGTATCATTTTGGGGTTTTTTGAGGCTGGTAGGAATTTTTATCTGTAGGTTGAGATTGTGTAAGAATTTGTATAGTACTGCTATACAAGTATTGCTAGAGTACTAATCTAGAATATTTTTCATTCACGTTTTGGTGCAAATATGTCTGATAGTTACAATGAACCGGTTTACTCTGGTGGCCAAGCAATGTACAGAATGGCACAGGGTTCTGCAGTAGGAAATCAAAGAATCATAAACTTTAGAATAAGATTGACTAGATGCCTATCCAAGTAGGTGCAGTCTGGAGCACAGAGTTGAAAGGTATTGATTTCAGTAGCAAAGTGCCTGTCATTGGGTTTTGTTGCTGAACGCCATTGCAATGCTGGCCTTAACTGAATTTTCTAAAACCACGGGGGCTGTGATCACAACAGTATCTCTTCAGCACACCTAATTTGTTACAAATCAACTTTTCTTCAACCTCACAGAAATCTATCCAGTAAGAAGGTGTCATAGTTTTCTAGCCATTTGTGTAGATTTCTAACTGTAGGCTGAAACTACCCAATGGAAAGTGGAACAGCGTGCAGAAGCAAGAGAAAAGAAAGATACTTAAGGGCTTTAACAAAAATTATTTAGCATTCCTAAACTGGACAAATATCCTCATTTGTAAATGATAATCTCAAAACCAGTACTTGTGGTTTGAATATTCTTTTAATGCTAACCTAAAATCTCTCATTTATTCAAACCTGCTATCCACAATTTGGAGTCTTCATTACAAGCTGAGCTGAAAGAATGCTGTTGTTTGTTTGTATCTGCCATGTATTTATCATTTTTACATTATTCTTGAACTCTTAGTCAGTACTTTCAGATTTCTAGAATCCAGAAAGCTTAATCAAAAGGTAGCTTGCTGTCAACACAGCACTACCAGGTGTCTTCTCATTCATACATACATTATGATTAGCAATATATGAATAATGCTGTTTCGCTCTGCTTATCAGCTTCAGATGTTTCTCCTGCATGTCTTTGATAATTTCCACAATGCATGAATTTGAGACAAAGGAAAGTAAGACAAGGAACAAAACAGAGAAAGTAAAGTCCCAGGAAAAAATTGTAGAGATTATTAAAGTACAGCATTAGTTTTAGAATTAGTACAACATGGTTTTAGAATTTACATGTTCTGTCATATTCAAGAGAACAGCCCTATGCCTCCAGCACAGGAAAAATCAGCATAGAGAACATGTGTTTCCTAGGTCTGTATTAGCTTCTCAAAACATACTGAAATCATAGAATCATTTAGTTTGAAAAAGACCTTTCAGATCTTTTCAGACCTTTCAGATCACTGATTCCAGCCATTAACCCAGCACTGCCGAGTCCTCCATTAAACTGTAACCCTCAGTGCCACATCTCCAGGGTTGGGTGGCTCAACCACTTCCCTGGGCAGCTTGTTCCAATGTTTGCAATGCTCTCAGAGCAGAATTTTTTTCCTAATATCCAATCTAAACCTCCCTTGTGCAACTTGAGGCCATTTCTTCTTGTCCTGTTACTTGTTACTTGGGAGAAGAGGCTGACCCCCACCTGGTTACACCTCCTTGCAGGCAGTTTGTAGGGAGCAATAAGGTCTCCTCTGAGCCTCCTTTTCTCTAGGCTGAACACCCCCAGCTCCCTCAGCTGCTCCTCATCAGACTTGTGCTCCAGACCTTTCCCTCCTTTGCCCTTCTCTGGACACGCTCCAGGATCTCAATGTTGGTCTTGTGGTGAGGGTCCCAGAACTGAAAACACAAGATCATTGATAAAGAAATTAAGCAGGCCTGGCCCCAATACTGGGCCCTGAGGGACACCACCGGTGACTGCCCACCAGTGGGATGTAGCTCCATTCCCCCCACTCTCTAGGCCCAGCCATCCAGTCAGTTTTATACACAGCGAATGGTGCGCCAGTCCAAGCTATGACCAGCTGGTTTCTCCAGAAGAATGCTGGTCTAAAGCTGTCTATCTAAAATATGTACAATTCACTTGTTCTGAAGGAAAAAATAGCATTCCTGCTTCTTCAGCTGAAAGCATGAGTTGCGCATCTGTGTTTCTGTCCCAAGTTCTCATGAAATTAGGGTGAAACAATGGTGCTGCCTGAGAAGTGGGGGAGAAACACATATTTGTGTAGGATGATTTTCATATGTGTATGTGACATTCCTGCAAAAAAGAGATTTACCAGGTAGTGTTTAGTTATGGACAGAACTGCATGCTGGGTTCCTTGCTGCTGAAGCAGCACCTTGGCCTCCCTGGCTCTATTTCTGTGTCCTTTTTTGGTACTGAAACAGTTGTGGTGTCATGGACCTTCAGAGGTAGTGCAGGACGATAAACACTAAAGCATTACTGCATCTTTCTTTTCAGACCTCCGACCTTGGGAAGCAAGGGCAGCAGTTCAGGTATTCAACACCTTGTGAAAATGGAATTAAAAAAACAAATGTGCATGTGTTTTATGGTTCTCAGACAAGACAAATTGGCTGTTGGCTGCCACATCCATAGATGAAATAATGTCTTTCCATATACATTTCTATATGATATTTTTGTTACTTTCTTGAGCCATCCTTGGTTCAGATCAGTGTGCTTCATGGAAGTCCCCCATACACCTTTTCTTCTTTACAGACCACAGAGCCCTATCTGCCACCAATGTCCTTTCTTCTTGCCTGCTCCACACCTTTTGTGCTATTGAAGCATCTTCCTGTGTCGCTGGAATTCATCTTGAATCTTTCAAGTAGGGCATCCTTCAGGTCTGGCATTGGCACCAACTAGTTTATTCTGCCAGTAAGATACTTCTACCCTCTGTGCTTTCACTTCAGAAAGCATGCAGAAACTTGTCAAAACATGCATGTTTTGATACAGAATTCTGGCATTCCATGATTCCAGATCATGCCTGTTTTGATGGGAGAAAGCCTGGTATAACAATCCCCCATTGTCCCTGGTCTGGGAGATACGTGACACAGCCTTGACAACATATGGTAGTCTCTATAGCCAGTGATGGCAGTGATTTAATTGAATTATCCAGAATTATTAAATTGTTCACAGAGTTCCCAGATTACTACACTGGGGGCCAGGGTTTTTCTTTGACAGTCTGTTAGGTCAGACACTGAGGACAAAATTGAGATTGCTCACTCTCTGCAGAGTCATAGTGTGTTTGTTTTTAAAAACTCAGAAGAAAAATTGTGTCCTCAGTATGCAGGAAAAAATGCAAAAAACCCCTAGAAATAAATTTCGTCATTACAAGTAGTGCTCACAGATTCACTATACATAGCAGAACAGTGGAAACTAGTAGTAGAATATAATGAGCAAAATTTTTTACTCCGTATCAGCAAGTACATTGTGCAGCTGTGTTAATGTACCATTAGTATTCCAGAGTGGAAATCCTTCCTGCAAACAGGTACAAGTCATCTTTTATTACTTATCTATTTAATGGTATCTTTGTATCTCACATTGTCCTTGCATTTGTCAAAATGAAATGTGCAATATGATTTTTTAAATTGCACATTTTAAGGTTCTTTTTTTAACACAAAATAAAAAAAGTTCCAGCTTTGTTTCCTTCATGCCAATCATGAATTGATCTGCATATTTTTGATAAAATATTGCCGTTTCATAAAGCAAGACCTAACCTGTACTGCAGAAGCTGAAAGTAAACAAAATGAGGCATCTGTCTCACTCCAGGACATCCATTTCACATGTAAGTTCTTATAACACACACCTTTTTTTTCTACTTAGACTGAAAACTGATGAACGGTCCTATTTGTACCCCATATGAGTTATACTGAAGAGTTTCTATCATGTTCACACAGCTGATCCTTTAGTTTGAAATGGAATGGCTGTGGTAGTTTCTGTTATTCCCTTATTAAGTCCTTCTTTGTGCTAAATCTGCATTAATAAATGTCACATAAGCCTCTCGCATGCTTCCAAAATGGTATGTTAGTATAAACAAGTATTAATTCCATTATATTTTAATTCTCTGTCCTTGGTTTTCTTTTATAGGAACAGCCTTTTATATTTCAAAGTGTTGCAGAGTCCTGTTGCAAACTTAAAAAGCTAAAAGGTCATGTAGGTGCTCCTATCATGGAAATTAAATCCTTGTGAAGTGGGAAAGAGAGCAGCTGCTGAACTCTTGTATCAGACTGATGGAGGAGCTGAACACTTCTTCAGATTAAACTACTGAGTGCTTTGGTTAGGTAAAATGTAATTACCCCCCAAATTCCCTCTTCAGCCACTACACTACTCATTTGGAAAACTCCTCAAAGCTCAGGCCCACTGGGATGTCTGTTCTGCACTTGATATTAGGTGGTTTGCTCCAACCCCTCTTCATTTTATACATATATATATACATATATATACATATATATATAGTAATTGTATAGTCATTGTTTTTACTGGTGTTTCTGATTTCCCTTTCCATGTGGGTTTTTTATATCTGCTTGTTGTCTCGTGCATGAAATCTGAAAAGTCCTGGTGAGAGAAACTGCTTTTTTGTTGTAGCAACTAGCATGACAATTTCAAGTTGGGAGTCTCTTGTTTCTATGGCAATGTAAGGAAGTATTCACACTAAATTCAGAGTCTAACCTAATGAATTTCTTGGAATTAGTTGCTGGAAATATTCTGTATCATTTTAACATAGAATCTGTAACTCAAATTGATCATAATTCAGTTTTGGTGATAGAAGCTTTAAAGTAGATAAAAGTTGAGCAATACTTTTGGATTTAAGAGGCTATAATAATTATTACTAATGTGGGGCTTCTGTTATTGATAGTGCTGGTCTGTTGTCTCATGGTTTTTCTATTATAGCTACTGCTAGTGAAGCCTATTCAAAATATCTTTGTTATACTGTGTACAGAGAATACATTTCCTGAAGAACTTGGGTTTTTATTTTATCTGCTTGATTACATGTGAAAGAACCCTTCTGCCCTGTAAACTTCTAGAAGAATTACTGGAATTTCTGATAAGCCAGTAAAAAGCTTTTTCAACACTCACTCCATTTGGTCATTTTCCAGTAAAAATAGCATAAAATATTTCAGGAAAAGAATCCATCACATTACTGGAGGTTTTGTTAAGAAAATAAAGTAAAATCAAGATGTTGGGTTTGCTTAATTAAAAGTCAGTAATTGAAATATCAATTAAAGTCTTCTGGATTCATATTTATGTTGAGTTTTTATGTTAAGCCTGTGATACTTATGTACTAAAATAGTCTTTAGAAGAGATGAACCCATAAAACTTAAAAGTGCCACTTTTAAATATGTGTGAAATATTGTATGGGTTTGTGTACAGTTAATCTGGCTTGCAGAAGTGTAACAGCTGCTTTGCCTTGATAGGGATTCATGTCTGTGCCTGTGCTGTAAGGGTAGTGAAATTAATGTTTCTGGGTGTAAAAGTCAGAGAAGCTGAAGATTTTTTTTTTTTCTCTTCATATCTGAGAAAGCACCTCCTGCATGTGACTAGAGCAGTCCCAGTTCTGGAAAAGTAGTAAATCCAATTGGGACCCAAGTAGTGTTCTTTTGGGTCAATATTAAGAAGATTTCTGGTAAGTAGTAAGCAACTTTCTCACCAACTGCCGTAGGAACAGGTTGCATGAGCTGCAGAATTCCTCCCACTGTATCTGTACATTCCTGGCCAGCTAGTGAGGATGCTTCTGCTGGGAAAGAGATTTGCAGCTGGGACAGTAAACAGAAGTTCTCACTTGTATCCCTTTAGACACTAATATTGCCCTTGTTGTTAGTCCTATCTGAATAGCTTCCAGATTCTAAAAATCATTTACAAAAAAAACCAACAAAACCTTATTCAGAGTCCCCAGACAGGGAGTTATTCTTGATGTCCTCAGCTACCTCTGTGAATTGTGTGAGGAGAGAAGCTGGGACTGCGTAGAACTTCCTTCCCTCTTTAGTCTCCTGACCTAGGCTATGAGATTGAGTTCTTAAAAACCCTTGGGAAATTGCTGAGTTTCACAATCAATGATTTTTGTCCTCTCTGCTGTCTTTTTATGGTTTTGTTTGTTTTTCTTTTTTAAAATGTTATTTAAAGCCTGTCTAGCTTTTTTGGAAGAAAGGGTCTTTCCAAATACGTACAGTTTACCCACAGAACTGGTACTGTATTTCTACAGTGTGATTGCTTAGTTTTTTTTTCCTTTTATTCTTTAAAAGATTAGTCTTTTACAACATGAATGTTGTTATTAGCCTATCAAGCCAACTGGAATGAGATCTCATGGTGACAGGTACTACAAGCTGGCAGTGAAAAACAGTTGCTACCTCAAAGGGTTTATAAAGGGTAATTAGACACAGAGGATAGGTAGGAAGAGACAGAACCGCACGGTGGTGAAATGCCTTGCCAAAAATCTCAGATCAATCAATAACAGAGTGGAGAACACTGCAATGTAATTTAAAAGTCTATGCAAGCAGTACTGTGTCCAAGTAAAGGCACACAAACCACAAAAAAACCCTCTCCTGTTCAATGAGGGTTTCTACTGATAGCTTGAGTAAAACATTTTTGTAGGTATTTATTTTATATTCCATGACAAATCCCACGTAAAGCAGAAGCTTTGTTAATAACAAAGAAGCACCAGCATGCAAAGATATCTGCAGATGAGAGAGTGTGATGGACTGTTTACTCCTAAAATGAAATGTAATTCAGAAATATACTGGAAGTGGTAAAGTGTAGGAAGCCAAAGTAATGTACATTTATGTATTTTAATAAGATATTTATGTTTGTTTGCAGTGCTAATTGGACAAGTAGGTACATCAGTCACAATGTATGAGAAATTTATTAAAATTCTTTTGGCCTCTTTAAGCCACTGTTTGACAAGTAACAAATTAAAAGTAATTCGTGTGGGGTTTCTTTTGGAGTGTTTATTCCTCCACCCGCCCCCTTTGTCTTTTTGTTTTAAAACCTTTTGGAAATAGGAGAAATCCTAAGAAAAGGTTACCCTAGACGATGTTTGGTTTGCTGAGCAACACATACAAAATACTAAGAACCCAGTGTGAGCCTCTAACTTTTCACAGCGGTAGGAGAATTCAGATTGGCTTCCCTGGATCGTGGCTCCTTTCAGAGCCCTGGTGTTGCCGCCTTTTGATCCAGACTGGGTGGGGTTATTGGTAGAATATTAGATTTAGTCAGACTTGACATCCCACCAAATGAATGAGGAACTGTGCAGAAGTGAGCTTGTCCTGATGTTATGAGGACACCTGGTGATCCCAGGCAGGGCTCTGTCATTGCCATGTCAGCTGTGGTTACACCAAAGGTTTGCTTTGTGGTTCTGTGCTTCTGTCCCTCTGTGAAGAGCTGTTGGTGCCTCTTTGTGCTTTCACCTCGTCTTTGGCATCGATTTCTTGTTTCTCACTGGAAACTCTTCGCTCCCACTCCCCTTGGAGAGGCTGGTACAAAGGAATGTGTTGCCGGCTCTGCCAGAGTAGGTTTCACTATCTAGAAGTTTCTCCTCTTTCAGTGCTCGGGGCTGGTGTGGAGTTAAAGCAGTGATCAGTGAGAGGTCAGAGTAGGATTTAGACTTGCACAAGCAAGGCTGCTTAGGTCTTACTGAATCCACCCTTTGTTTTCAGGAGAAAGGAGTTGCATAACATTAAGATGACATCTAGCTGAGGTTCTGCAATCCTCCTTTTAATCCCTTTCTATGTACCACAGTACTTGTAGATCCTTTAAACAGAGCTGGCACAAGCCAATGCAGCACGTTCCTGGTTTTTTGTGTTGAAGCACTTGTGGCCTTTTGCCAGCCATGCAGTCCTGTTCGATGTGCAGCAGCCATTATTATGTAGTTAGTCTGGGAGGACTTCGGTCCTGAAGTTGATCATGAGCACACTGTTGCCTTATTTACATTATTAATTCATCAGGCTTTTTACAGGTGCAGTCATTGGTAGGTGTGAGGACAAAGGAAACCCTGAAAAGCTGATGTCTCCAACTGGTGAACAACGGCAACTGGTTCACAGTGCAGGATGAAACTGCTCAACAATTTGATGCAGAAAAAATGTAATGTTCTGCGTGGCCAGTATCACCACGGAATAGGGGAGATAAGCTAGACTTTGGCTCAGGCACCAGACTTACCAGTCCTATGCAGCAAAGGTCCAAGCAGTACTTGATGGAATAGCACTGGCATCATTCCTCTCCCTGGACCAGGTGTCCTGGATTCAGCCAGTGATCAGGCTGTTCAGGCATGCCAGGTGTGCTCATAGTAGAAGGTGTTTAAAGGGTGCTGGGTCATTCTGCACTGGTGAATACTCTTTTTTTTTCTTATGCCTTTGTGTGTGTCTCTGACTGTCCTCAGAAGGATGGGATAGCTGAAGCTGCTATCAGCAGAGTGCTGTGCCCAACCACATTCCGAAATAGATGATGGAGTAGTGCATAGCTATTGGGGTGAGAGGGGCCCTGAGCTCGCCCTCTGGGAATGTTGTGTGGGGCACCACAAAGCTGTCACTGAAGACACACTTGCAAGCAGGTGACCTGGATAGGCTCCAGTCTGACTCTCAGACTGTCCTGTGGAGCAGGTCTGTACAATAATGTCCTTGGTGCAGGACGACACTTGGGTATAAATTCCTCAACTAATGTTTGAGAGATTTCCTTCTTTCTCCTCCATTTTATATTTTAAAAGCACAAAACAAAACCAAATGTCAATGCTTCAATTTTTTTTTTGAGTCCTTGTTTTCTGACCAGTCTTTCTCAGCTTAGTTTTATCTGTTTTACTCAAGAGTAAATGCTTCCTGCTGCTTTGCCTTGCCACAAGTTACGCAACTGGGAAGCGTCCTATCCACTCAATCACCAATTAGTTGCCTCTTTCCACTTGCTGTTTGGAAGCCTTTCTAGCAAGAAATGACCTCATCACATCGTGTTTATCTTCTAAGATCTGATGGATCACAGAACTAGTGTGGCATTGCTCTGAATCAAAAGTTTATGCACATGTTTATTCATGTTTTGCCTGAAAACAGTATTATGTGTCACTGCTGAGAAGGGATTTCTGATCAAATCCAGGAGCAGCCAGGCCTCTGTGTGTCTATAGCCTTTTTAATTTTTTTTCCCCCTCTGGCTGGTAGCTACAGATAACTGCTGTCTCTTGAAAACATCCTGCAGTTAAGGAGGGTGAACCTGCAGAGTGTGATTTACACAGGAGTTTTCAGAAGGGCAGGAGGATAGAGAGGGGGAAAAGCCCAGAGCAAGATGTCTCACCCAGACTGGCAAGTCAACGATCCCTGTCTATATTTTAGATTTTTTTATATATATTTTTCTATTACAAAGAGTATATTCATTGAACTTGAAGTAATTATTTTGAAAATCAAATGGTTAATTTTATTATAATGTATAAATGACTTTACAAAGATCAGATTTTTTTTTCTGACCCTTTTTTTTCCTTTATTACCCTAACCAGCACTGCAAAGGCTGTGTGCTCAGCCTTTGAATTGTATGTAAAATATATCTTCAATAGTAAATGGAACCTGTAGTAGAGAGGCTCCATCTTTAACACCTAAAGGTATTTTACACTTACAGGGTTTTGTATAAGAAACAAAGAAATACCTGGAGAGGAATTTTTTGCAAGAGCATGTAGTGACAGGACAAGGAATAAAAGCTTCAAACTGAAAAAAGGTAGGTTTAGATTAGAAATTAGGAAGTAATTACTTACTGTGAGGGTAGTGAGGTGCTGGAACAGGCTGCCCAGAGAAGCTGTGGGTGCTCCATTCCTGGAAGTGTTCAAGGCCAAATTGGGTGGGTCTCAGAGCAACTTGGTCTAGTGAAAGGTGTCCCTGCCCATGGCAGGGGATTGGAACAAGGGGATTGGATCTTTGTTATGATTAGCAGTATTATAGGTCATAAAACTTTAAAATTTGGCTTTGAGGGACTAGAAACTGCAGATTTCTCAAAGAACGTAAATTGCAGGTGTTCTGTAGCTTTCAGTGTGAGGTGCACATTTCTTACAATCTCTGAGCCAAATGCAACTGCCCATGCTGAGCAACCCAGCAACTGGCCCAGCTGGAAGTGGCTGTCATCTCCCTAAATGCTTCTCAAGCCTGCTGGAGCCTGCTCCTGCTTCCCGTAGGAGCAGTCTGTTTCCACTGCCATCCTAGCACAAACAACAGCTTCTGACTGCTCCAGCCCAGGAATGGTCATAACTACTTCCACCTGGGTTTTTTGGTTTGTCAGCTTTGAGATCTTCCTTCAGCTCATTTTCTTCTGAAAAAAGTTCATCTGTTAACAATCAGCTGGGTGTCATGTTTGCTTGCAAAACACCTGCAACAACACATAATTTCTGCTTTGCTTATGTCAAACAAGAGAGCCAAGAATTACATGCCCATGCTGATTTACACTATACTATTTTGAATTATGTTGGAAAAGCATGAATTTCATGTGTCCTGCTGAGCTTTGCTTTATTTTCACATGCCAGTATCAACTACTCAGGGAAATTTCATATCAGTTTTATCAAGTTCACAGTACAGCATGGAATATTTTGTATTTCTCTTATAGGAGACTTGCCAATCAACTGTTAGCAGGTACTGCATTTCTGTGTGCTGGAGCTGTGTTTTAAAGTTTTATAATTGAGTTCTGACTACTACAGCTGTCTGTAAGTAATGCCTGTAATTTGTTTCTGTCTTAGAACTGTTTATGAAACCAGGAAATTTCCAATTGTCTTTGTTTTTCAGAGATGATTGCAAAGTGTTACTGTAATTGTTTCCTATACGTACAAAGAATAAGCTGGCCAACAAAGAATAACACAGAATCACTAGGGTGGAAGAGACCTTCAAGATCACTGAGTCCAACCCATGCCCTAACACCACCTTAGCTAAACCATGGCACTGAGTGCCACATCGAATCTTTTTTTTAAAAGTGGGGCAAGGGAGAAAAAAGGTAGGAGTGGAAGGCAGGTGAGTAATTCCATCCCATCCAGTTGCCTAAGAGGCTACAAAGATTTGTCCGTCTGTTGTGCTACTGATGCTACTGCCTGAGAATTTCCATCTTTTCAGATGATGTATCCTTGCATAGCACTCTTCAATTGTTTTTTTTAAGGAAGACAGCATCTAATTAAGAGCTGGGAAGTTTCACTGAGGGCTGGAGCTGTCCTGCCTTTGGAGCCCTGGCTGTGATGTGCAGAAAAGACTGTCTTACAGCTTAGCCTGGGATGTGGAAGAGGCCTGGAGCTGGTGCCCTGCCTCTGACTACAGGAGTAGAGAAGGGAGAGAGGTTGTTCTCCCCAGTGAGTGGTTCCAAGCCCTTGTGCTTACTGGAAACGATGGGAGACCAAGGGAGTTGTGCTTTTAGTTGGGCTTTGTGCGTGGGGCAGAAGCCAGTGCCCTTGGCAGGCTCCTCCCCAGTGCCTCGTGAGCCAGACATCAAGTGGAAAAGTCTCAATGTAACAGATCGTTGGAGCTGTTTGTTGTCCTTCATTGTACAATTTAGATCAACAGAGGAAATGAATGTACTTGGTCTAAAAAAATTCTAACGATAAAAATTTTAATGAATGTGTATAACAAGAAACTTTGGAAAAGCTTCATGTTTAATGCATAAGTGGTTAAGTTACAGTAGCATTAAGAATTTGATTTAAACCAACTGAATCAAGGATTTCCAATAAAACCAGAAATCTGTCTTTTCCTCCAAATTTTGTTAAGCATGTTGTGTATGTAAAATATCCTCTCTACGTGACTGTTTTCATGGACATGCTTTTTTCATTTTATTAGTGGAAGAGGTTCCGTTTTTCTGTACTACATTAAAGCAGATCCAGAGCAACTAACTGATCCTGTCTGTTTGAGTCCTTACTGGTATGTTGGAGCATGTTCAGCATCAATCAGATAAACACTCTTCTCTATCACAGTCTTTGATACTGTGATTTGATAGGAGTTATATGCATAATCTCACTGTGTTTCAAACATCTTGGCTTTCTTGGCTCTTTTCACACTTCTACCCTGTGTTTTAAATATGTGTTTTATTATATAGCTCTAACACTAGAACACTCAATACATAGAATCATAGAAATGGTTTGGAAAAGACTGCCGAGGTTATTGAGTCCAGCCTTTAACTGATTGCCACCTTGTCAACTAGGCCTCAGCACTAAGTGCCACATCTGGTGGTTTCTTGAATACCTCCAAGGACGATGGCTATGAAGTGTTATGTTGTTGCTGTCATAGAATCATAGAATGGTTTGGGTTGGAAGCAACCCAAGAAAGATCATTTTGTTCCAGCCCCCCTGCCATGGGCAGGGACACGTTTCACCAGATCAGGTTGCTGGAACCCCCATTCAACCTGGTCTTTAACATTTCTAGGGATAGGGCATCCACAACTGTTTGGAGCAACCTGTTCCAGTGTCTCCAGTCTCCCTTTACCCTCTCTGTTAAGAATTTCTTCTTAATATCTAATCTAAACCTATTCTCTTTTCTTTTGAAACCATTGCCCCTTGTCCTGTTGCTACCTGTCCTTGTAGTCCTTTTCTTGCTCTTTCGTAGCCCTTTAGGTACTGAAAGGTGCTCCAGGGTCTCCCTGGAGCCTTCTCGTCTCCAGTCTGAAGAATCCCAACTCTCTCAGAGGTGCTCCAGACCACTGATCGTCTTTGTGGCCCTTCTCTGGACTCGCTCCAGCATGTCCTTCTTATATTGGGGGCCCCAGAGCTGGACACAGCACTGCAGGTGGGGTCTCATGAGAATGGAGTAAAAGGGCAGAATTACCTCACTGGACTTGTTGGTTGTGCTCCTTTGGATGCCACCCAGGATACGGTTGGCATGTTTAATGGCCTTCAATGAATGTGGCTCCTGAAGAACTCAGTATTGATAAAGATGCTGTCTCAAGGAGTAAACCAAAACTAACTGATACACCAAATGAACAAATAAACCCCCAAATCATCAAAACAAAAAAAAACCAAAACCCAAACCCTAAGAAAAAGAGAGCAAACAGAAGAGAAATTAAAGTAAAGAACCAGAGCACTCAGAAGATGGTTTGTAGACTCCATAATTTAAAACCAGCGTTGATCCATTTCAAGTGGTGTGATGCTTCCGAAAAACAGCGTACGGCTTGCAGGTGTTCTAGATTGAGGATATCTCTGCTGTAGTTCATCAGCTCCCATCCCATCAGGGGAAGGGAACCAGCGTGCCACTGCTGGAGGTGTCAGAGAAGCTTGGCAGGGCAGCAACTGCTGGGAGTGGGAGAGCAGCACCGGGGCCATCTGGGCCTTTGGTGGTGATGTCTGGGTAGATGGAGAAAAGATTGCAGGTAGCTACAACCACTTATTGCCACGCCATGACAGAGCAGTGCATTGCTTTTTGAGGGCTCTTGCAGTTATTTTTTTGCAGCTGAGCATGTGAAGAGTCTGTATAATAAAGTCATGACAAAAGAAGAGTGGCTTATGATATCTGTGTCACTTGATACAGTGCTGAGATACAATAATGTCATTATTGTGTTTGTTACCTGTTTTGAAGTGGCAAATCTATCAGTAGTGTCAGTATTGTGAGGTGTTTGACATGGGCAATGGCGTAGATTTTAAGATGTTTAAGTAGATCAGGCAATGGGCAAGCACTCAGAGATCTGAGCTCTGATTCTCTAGAAACCTTAAATAAATTTCTCAGTCTCTCTGCCTTAGTTCCCCAATGATAATAAAATCACATAGATTATTAAACTAATAATAGGTCTGTTCCTCAGAAAGAGTTCTGAGGGAACTCAATTAATGATTTTGATGCATTTGTCTGCAATAGCAGTCAGGGTAGCATACTAATATGACTTACAGACATGTAATTGCCAATTATTCAATATTGACCTGATCCTTGAGAAGTAAACTCTGAAAGCTGAATCAGATCTTGTGTAAATAAAATATAAATTATAATTAATTTTTTTTTAATTCAAGGGTGTGTTATTCTTTGTTCATTTTCTCTGCATATAATGCACTGGCTCAAGATGCTTTCTCTATCAGTTTTGAGACTATTCTTTGATCAAGTCAGTGATCTTTCTTATTATGTCTTTCTACATTTTTTTTTTTTTAGCTCCATAGAATGGGGTTTTCCCTTTAGCTTAGAAGTGTCTTTTCTGCTATTATTATTTTTCCAGAGGGTTATTCTCTTTTTGCTAGCTGGCACAGGTAAGGAGGATGCTCACTGAGTGCGTTATACTTCTCCTTTCACCATGGTAGCCTGTGTGCTAAAGGTTTTATTTAAGCATTTATGTAAAACTGATGGCTAAATGTTTGGACTGTGGGGCAGTTCCAGACAGTTTAATTCTTACTTTCCAACAGAACTGTAGTAGTAGAAGTTTATGTTGTTTGTGACTCCTATCTTTGCACTAGATTTTTCTCCTGAAGGTATGTGAACATTTTGGAAGATACCTGGCCCAAAATATCTCTGTGTTGGTTTGTTATTCTTCTTCTGCTTTGTTATATTGTGATTTGTCTATTTTATTTCTTTGTATAAGGAATCTACATTCTGCACTGCATTTCTTTGCTTTTCTAATGTTTTGCACTTCATTTTCATCCAAAATCATACTTGTGGGCGTTCTCATGTTGGTTGTAGAGGCACTGTTGAAAGTGAAGAGAGTTACAAAAGCGTCAGAGTCTACTAAAGGTAATTAGACTGTACCCTGGATCTGTATTTGCTGGATTCTAATTGCCCAAATCCTACAGGTTGCTTGCAATATTTCAGTAAACTTTGGGAGCACTAGGTGCATAAAAAAATAAGTCAAGGAAAAGATAAAGCCACACTTGACAACCAAGTATTAAGCTTGATTCCAAATGAAGGTGGTTTGGAAAAGAAAAAAAGTATGAGTTATTCCTTTTATCTCTGTTTGATATTAAAGAAATTTAAATTCAGCTTTTTTTTTTTTTTTTT
>VZRS01009376.1:659572-697721 GCA_013398055.1 Ifrita kowaldi
TTTTTGAATGAACATACTGATTTTTATGCACTTCAGAACTGTTTGGGACTTTTTAGGTAGCTTGTCAGGTATCCTACATACCAGGCCTGGGACTGTTTATTGTTCTCAGATGACAGGTAAGAGAGGGTATCATCTTCTTTCCTTTTGCCTCAAAATGATTTTAGAAAACTGCGGTTAGTTTATTTGGATAGTCTTGAAAGAGCAATTCTTTTAAAAGAAAATAATTCATCTTCATAAACAAATATAAGATGTAAACAGGCTGAATTAGTTTATTTCTATTTGAGATTTTATGTAAAATTTGGGGACAAAATCTGCTGTCAGTTAAGACATTGTAGACCCTGCTTATATCTGCTGTGGAACTGCCCTGTGTTCACAGAAAAAATGAAAACACAATATGCTTCATTTCGTTCCTTGTATTTTAGCGTACTGGAGGCTCTTATTACTCCACATACAGGGGCAATATCTGATGTCAATAAAGAGAGATATTTGTAAAATTTATTTTTAAAATTACTATTTATCTGCCATAAGTTAGTTTAATTCATACACTGAGTAAAAAGGACCAAAACGTCTGGCATAGAAATGCATAGAAAACTATTATCCACCAGAACATTAACTTTCAGGCCCTCCATATCTCTGCTGTATATCTCAGGTTTATTGTTTATCATAATGTCCAGTATGAGAAGTTGTAGGGGAAGGATTTGTAGTTCATTTCTATGGAAAAGCTGAACTGTGTCTTGAAGTGATTTTTGATTACATCTTTCTACACAACTACAAATATCTTAACCTATCAGATATTCATGCCATTCACATGTAAAGCAAGAACCAATATTGTAAGATTTCGTCATCTTTAGTTTTGTGTAATCTGCTGCCCACAAAGCAGTTGAGATGGGTGGGATAAAGTCAATTGCTCTTCCTCAGCTGAAGCTCTTAGCCAATGCGTAAATTAAAGATTTTTTTTTTTTTTTTTAACTATATGGTAAATTAGTGTGGCAAACCTGTATTCCAAAGGGATCTGTGCTGCGCCCCAGCTGACTAAAGAACAGAAACTGCAAGTTAGGTGGCTGCATCACAGTGGCTGAAAAAGCAGTTCAATGTACATGAAACATTTGCTTAAGGTTGATAACATGATCGAGGAACAAAGCAGTAATGTGCAAATATTTTTTTTGTATTCTGAGCAGAATTCAAGCTCTCTTGTCAGATTTGAGTTTTAAAAATCTTTCATCAGCTGTGATGCAGATAAATAGGCAGATTTTTCCAAACAGCTATATAAGCCTTGAGAGCAGTTTTGTAATTTAATTATAAATTTCTCATATGAGAGCTTTCTTAAATGTTTTAATATAAACCCTGAAGTTTAGCAGTAATAAGAAGCTACTACAGGTTAATTCATAGGGTAGTTAAAATTAGTATCAGGTTTACCTTGTGTGAAAGAGAAGAAATGTTATTGATAAATGAAAGAGTAAAGTATATGATAATTAAGACTTCTTCCTAATCAAATTTATCAAAGGCTACTGGAAACTGATTTTTTTTTTACAAGCCTACCTGAGATTCACCTGAAAATTGGAAATACTTTAGAATTTTTTAAAAATTGTTTTAATGATTTGTCCTTATTGAATGTTGAGCAGTTCTAGCTTTTATTGATCCTGGATTTATGGATGCTTGACTTTCTGGATAGTAAGCTTTGGTATCAAAGATCTAAATGCATTTGTGCTGAAGCTGAGCTGGAATGGCTTTTCACAGCTTCTCTGAATCATCATTAATCTCACAGGGAAATATGGACATGTAATGATTTTTGGAAAACCGTATTACAATTTTGGGCAGCACAGACCATAGAAAATTGAAAAAAAATGGGTTTTAAGGTAGAATATTCACTGTTGGGATACTAGAGTGTGTAAGCCTAGAGAAAAACATGCCAAGACTAGATTTCAAAAGGACACAAGGGAGCAGGAAATCACTGAAATAGAATAGCCCTCGTGAAACTTCCTCTAAGAGACTAAGGTTGCAATACAGTGTTGGTTTCCTCAAATAATTTTATGATCTCGGGGACCCTGAGAGAGCTGTGGGACTGTTGAGCACTGATGATCACTGGGGATTGAGGCCAAAGCTCATCCTGTATTGACAATAATTGCAACTTGACCTCAGTCAATATCACAGCTGTCTTTTGTTCTCTGGGATTCCAGTGTAGGAACTAAAACTGGTAGGGTTATTAGGGAGTCTGGCTTCTGCTGTCCTGTAGTGCATGATTTAGTTCAGTAATTTGTTTAAAAGAGCCATCTGATCATTTTAGCCATTGATTGCATTTGGGGCTGTCTAATTCCACTCAGTAATATACAGGTCTTCATTTCTGCAGAGAGCATTATTCACGGGCAGGAAACATATCTTATTCCTTCATTGTACACACATAAACAATATGAGTCAGTATTTACAGAAAGGGAAAAGGAAGTAGCCATATACCTTGAAGATGATAATTGATTATCTTCTTAGTTGATGTGATGTGTTCTTTCTGTCTCCTGCAGCCATTCATGCAGAATTTCTCTATCTCCGAGTTTCCATAAGAGTTCAAAAACTTTGTGGATGTAAAAGAGGATTACTGGTATATATCATAGATTTGGAAGGTGGCAGTGACAGCTGTCATGTAAATTTACTGCAATTTCCAATAACTTTAATTCCTTAGCACTGTAGGCTGCATTTCACCACCTGATACAGAAGTTTGGGTTTTTTAGAAAATCTGTATTGTATTTCTGGAATTACTAGAAATAGTCTGTGAAAGTGAAATGTGTAAAAGTTGTCATCACAACCCAAAGAGTAGTTTTGTGTTTCAGTATCTGCATACTTTTCTAGGAGTGAAGAAAACAAAACAAAACAAAACGGTTTTAAATTACCTAAATCTGGTTTTATTATGTATTAATGGGGGAAGAGCAAAATTGTGTTCTTCAGTAGCATAATAAGATGCCTCAATAAATTGTTGTCTCCATGTAGTTTAACACTTTTATTTTATTGGTCTGATCTAGGCTATAAGATTCTTTCTTTTGTTTGGCCATAGCTGACTCCCCATAAGCATTAGTATTCACTGAAACAATGTAAAACTAATGGAGGAGAAAAGTAAAATTACCCTGTTAACTACAATAAATAAGTAGCTAGGTTTTAATACATAAGGATAAATTAGGGAAGTAATGCCAAAGGTGTGTCAGAATTCAAATTATTATCTACATTTATAACTCCATGGTGAAATTTTGCAGGAAATTCAAACTTCATCTGCAGAATTGTTGCCCAGTATTCTCTTTAACTTTGATAATCTTAAAATTATTTGCGTTTAAAAAATACAAATTAATTCTAAAGGGCACTTTCTAAAAAGTATATTTCAAGTGAGTTGCAGTAATGAGAACACAGAAGCAGAGACTGAATTTATGTCTGACTGAATTTATTAATTTTTTTACTGGATGGTAAAAATTCCTTTCTCCGAACTCCTGTCTGACCACTGAGGATAAAAATTACCTCATTGCATGTTGATTCACATGTTGGGAAAATCTTTTGTACAAAAGAAAAGCAGATTTGGTCTCTTATTTGTGATGTGCTCAGAATCATGTGACTTAATCACTTCGGGTAATAACTGGAACAGATAATCCCCTTGAAGCTTAAGGAAGTGTTCCAAAATCAGGGTGTGATCTTGCAGTCCTCAATTACTTGATTACTTGACCAAAGACCATCAGCCCTGTTTTTGAAAATTGGTGTTGAAAGGTATAAAAGCAGCTAGTGGGGTTTTCAGGCGGCTGAGGAACTTAGGAAAACTTTGCTTAACAGCTGGATCTTTATACACTCACAGGCCTTTATGTTGTAGTATGGGATTATGAATGGGAAGCCTTATTTTATTCTAGCCTAAATATGTTCTTGATTAAATGTCAGAATGTAGAGCAACCAGTTTTAATTCCAAAATGGATTAAAGAAAAGTGGAGTGGACCTCCTCTTTAAAAAGCAGAGCGGATCTCCTTTTCAGTGGTTTGACCGGGTGTCCTCTCCTCTCTTTGGCTTCCTCACTGAGGATGTATGGATGCAGGAGAGAGGAAAAAGCTGTTACTCAGCCAGCTTCCAGCTTTTTGGTTTGTTGGTTGGAGCAGGCTTAGCCCCTAAAGATGACTGATAAAGGGGGTTTTTTTGTGTGTTTTTGCTTCCCTACTGGGGTACCTGTTGGTAAAGAGAAAATGCCAATTTTCTGTTTTGAAGAATTGTTGTAGTAGTTTATAGTAGCTGGGATGTTGAGGAGTTCACCAACCCCAGACATACAGTGGCCCTCCACAGTGCCTTCCTGCCTCCAAACACCTTTGAACAACAGGCCAGGGGCACAGGGAGTGGGTTTGGGCGTCGTGGTTTCTCTGTCTCTGCTCACATTGGTCAGACCATGAATCCACCTCAGTTCTGTAGCTCACTGCATGTTCCTCTGTCCTGTTCTTCCCAGTGCTGTGTCCCACCATCTTAGGAAAGCATCTCTTCAATGCTGTACAAAAGGCCTTTGTTTACACTGTAAAACTTTTTTTACATTTGCACAAATGGGGAAATTTGTGGAAGTACATTATTAAACCTGGGAACAGGTTGTGGAAAATAGTTCTTCTTTTGAGATCAAAAGCACACAGGCTATTGTAGAGAGTGGTGCTTTATGCCTCTGTGAGGAAGAAAAGTTGATGGCAACAGATAGTTGTGGGTTTTTCTGGCAACTGTAGGAAAGCTGAATTTTAATTTTCTTTTTTTATCATTTATGGTCTAAGTATCTGAAACTGTTTGAAGATAACTCCTAATCTAATTATTGCAGAATCTGAATACCTGAACATAAATAAAAAAATCTATACAGGATTTTTCTTTGCTTAGGCTGCTTAACAGCTTATGCTTGAAGAATGATCTAAGCATCTCAGTTCTAGAATAGAATACCAATAACCAGTTCAGACTGAAGAATGGTGCTTTCACTGTCTTTTAGTGAACAGCAGCAGCCTGAAAAATCAAAGCATCTGTGCCATCTTCCCCATAGGAGCATGTGCAACCACTGTGCAGTAGTTTGCATGCTAAAATACATATTGCCCAAACTGGGTGAACAGTTTTGTAGGTTGCCTCCATACAAATTTATATGAGTGAATGAATTAGAGTGTCTTGCTTCTCCTTGCACTTCATAGTTGAAATTCATTCCTATATGATCAGGTATCCATTACACTCTGACATTTCACTGCCAAGTCACTTTCCCAGAAGATAATTTATTTATTCTTTTTATCTGCTTGTTCATAAAACTAGTATAGAAAGGAGTTCTACATAAGGGAAAATGAGGGTTTGGCTGCAGGGAGGAAATAAGGAGCCTAAGAGAATAGCTAGAAACCCTGCAGACAAAGAGGATGGTCTGTTTCATGGTGCTGTGACATCCTTCAGGGGTACATCAATACTATATTATGTCGGAAGCAACCCCTGCAGTTTCCCAGCCAGAGTGTCTTGTGAAGTCTCTGAGTCAGCAGATAATGAAGACAAATTTGGGATTTGAGAGAGTCCTTAAAAGAGACTTTATTCTTTTCTTTAAATTGACATAAAAAACAAACAAAGCTTCCTAAAACCACTTTCTTGGTCTTTCTATATTTAACTCCTTTTGTTCTTATTCAAGAGTTATTTTTGTAACACTTCTTTTCAGTCTGGTCTGCTTAGGTTTTTATACCATTCTCTTCACTATTGTTTCTGAGTGCATTTGAATAGTATATAAAATGACATGACAACCATCTGTCACATGTTGCTCTTTCATCCTCTCCCCAGGGAAGAACCATGCCTGCAGTGCTGTATTTTTGTAAGACCTTTGTTGTTGCTTGGTTTTGGATTTTTTTTAAGCTGTATACATGCTGCTGTAAGTTTATGTTAGAGCAGGATGGCTCAGAAGAGGATCCTTTGTACTTGGAGGAGAAAGAGATGAAGATTTTGAGTTATCTGAATGTCTCCCCCATAAATATGGGAAAGGGTGGCAATACTCAGGCACTTGTCTCTACTTTCAAAACCTGCTGACATTTTTGTGGGCGTTTTTGAGCCATGTTGTAAGATTATTGTGGGAAAGTTAAAACAGAGGACTTAGGTATGCCTTTGGTTAAGCATGTGGTAAAGTCAGCAGCTGTCCTGGTTTGTGTTTGTGATCCACTTCGACCTTCGGTGAGGTTTCATCTCTTGGGCAAGCCCTCTCCTCTGACAAGTGACAAGCAGATACAGTCTGCAGGTACAGTACAGGCATCCTGAGCACTGTGTTGTAGCACAAAGCTTCACTGTGGTGGTGGTGGTACGTCTGACAGGATTGTCTAGTCGATGAAGGGGAGATAATCATGACCTTCTGCCTACTGGAGTACGACATTATGTCAGCAGCAGAACAAGACAAATACTCTTGCAGTCAGAGTTGCCTGGATGGCCCTGCTACAGTGACTGCTTTGGTAGGAGCCTAAGTCTGCAAAGTCACATTAATGGGCAGAGAGAGAGCACTGCGAGTGAGTTCCTGTGCTCTCAAGGCACCTGGCTGCAACCCTGCTTGTTCAGTTCTAGCCAGTAGCTCTTAATTGCCATGGAAGACATGAAAATGGTTGTTTGAGTCTGGGATGAAGAAGCTACTGGAAGAGGCAACTCTTCCATCCCCTTTAAAAAATGTACAGAAAATATACGGTCCACCTTTAACAGAAACAGCTTTAATTCTTCTGACCAATTACATGATTTTAGAGGTACATTTAAATTACTTTCTCATTTCCTTCACTTTATTTCAGGACTGTATGGATGTACAGTAACAATACTAATTTGTGTGTGAAGGTTACTTTTACTCAGTAACATGCTGGGTGACTATGCAACTTCATGCCTGGAGTCACACAGGCCTCTATTCTGCACATGTGGATTTATCAGGGAAGGTTCACCTGAGTCTGGCTTTACTTGGATTACATCTTCTACTGTGTTTCATTTCAGGATTCGCAGTTTTCAGTCTAGCAAGACCATTACCATCACAAGGATTGACTCCACCTCATACTCATCATGTAATTTTTAACAGATGGGTTTTTTCATGAAGGTCCTAAGTTTTGGAGGCTTTGTATGTTGTTTTTTAGCTCAAGCATATCTCTTAGAAATATGCACCCTCTTGATTTAAGGTCCTGAAGGGATGAGAAATTCGTGATAGGTGAAGTGTTCCATAGCTAATTATTCAAACTCTTAAAAAAACCTAGTATATGTTTCTAGCTTCAGCTTCCAGTTGTTGAACTTTGTAAGGCATTTGAATGAAAATTAAAGAAATCAAAAATACCCTCATACTTAAATCTAGAGAGGAAAACGAAATTGCTTCTTAACCTTCTATGTGTAAACTACACACCTGAAGTTTATTCAGTAATATCCATTTTCCAGCTCTCCAGTTGTTTCTGTAGCTCCTTTTGAACTCTTTCTAATTTACCAACAGCTGCTTAAAATACAGACACCAAAGCGGAGCCCAGTGTTCCACCAATGATTTTATGAAGCCAGAATGTGATGGTACCACCAGTTCTGAGCACTGTTTGAATGCTCACCTTGTTACCCATGCAGTGATCTTTTTCACATTAGATCACCTTTTCTAATCCACCACTTAGTATAACTATAACGCTTCCTGTTCTGAGACACAGAGGGTGATAGGATTTATGCCCTATTAGGCAGTAAATGGGTGTGAACAGACCTATGAATTGTGAAACTAGACTTTGTCTCCTTACTTGCATGCTCCAGAATGTGTGTGTGTGTATCATGCAATTACTTTCTATGTCAAAAGTGTGACATGTGAAAGTAACCACTCTGACAATTGCAGTGGGAAAAAAGGCATAGGTCAAATATCTGACATTTTTTTTCAGTGAAAAAAAAAAATTCCATATTAAGAGGCATCTATCAGAAAACAGAATTATGTCATTGCTAAGTGATGCTCTTTATTAGTAACCCAGCCATTAGTGGGGACTTAAGCTACTCTTAAAAATAGGCAATTCTGTGAGGTATGGTAGGAAAGGAAGAAAAAATGTTAGAAGATTAAATAATTAATGAGTCAACAAGATTAGGTAGGGCTCTTAATCACAGTTCCCCAGTTACAATTTTGAGAGGGTAGTGAAGCAGTCAGTTTGCTGTGTTACATTCAAATTACCACAAAATGGTAAAGGTAAAAAAGGAAAAGACAAAGTCTGTGTTCTTCCTAAAAGAACAGAGTGTATCTGGCAGTAACCCCTCATCCAAGTGAAGAGAATACAGCTATCAGACCACTTGGAAAACCCATGCTGTAATTCCTGGATTAGTGATGGTGATGTCTTGACTTCAGCCTCGCAGGTCAAGCTTGGTCTTAGTGATAAAGTAGGATGCTTTCAGCTGCCCTTTTCCCTTAGATGTGTCTGATCATTTTGGGCAGCTTTTTACATCATACAAACATATGGCAGGTTTCAGCTATCCTGGGAGATAGCGTGAGATCTGATCTGATGTTGTAGCTCACATAGATGCACCTTCTGGCTGGCCAGCTCTGAGGTCAGCTGTGCAGCTGTACATGGGATTACCTTCCCATGTCTGGAGCTGTCTCACCACAATAATACAGAAGAAGACACAAGGGAGGGTAGTAGTTCAGGAAACAAGTAGGTGGATCTGCCACTCATGGAGATAAGAATGGGTAGTACTGAAGAGATGAAGAAGACAAAATGTGGTCAAAGGAGTACTTGGAAGAATATAGGGGGAGGCAGGCAGTGATAGGGAGAGATTGAAGAATAGCGGGGATTTGCAGAGGGCAAAAAGGATATGTGGACAGATGGGTGGGAAGGGGTTTGGTCAGACACAGGATATAGTGGAAGAAGATGGGAGTATGAATTTCAGTGCTACTAAACTGAAGTCATTAAATACCAACTCCATCTGATCAGCACCCTACCTGCCTTGGGCTTCATTTGCATGGCTTATGTACTGAAAGATGTGATTTGCTGGGAAAGTTATTTAATCTATAAAAAGCAATTTAAGAAGCAGACTATTCAGAAGGTGCTTAGGGCATGAAGGATGATATGGCAGATAGGAATACAGTGACTTAGAAACATAAATAAGAGAAACTTAGCAGCATTATTTGCATTTCTAAAGGTTTTACTAGAGCGCGTGTCAGTACAACAAGTAATGTTTTTATGTCTTATCACAGTAATACTCAGCACATTTATTCTACTGAGCAAAGAGTAAACACAAACTATAAATAACTAGGGCTTCAGATAGTGTGAGGTTTTTTCCTCTGAATTTTCAGATAAGATATAAAATTGGCTCAGCAGGGCCCTGCTGGAACATGTCTGATTGTTCCTATTTCCCTGCTTTCTCCTTCAGTTTGGGAGTAGTCTGTTTTATTGTCCTGGGTCTACCGGTCCTTGAGACTGACGTTTACTACCCTAAAGTTACCATCTGCATTGTGAAGGGAGACTTAGGAACCCCAGTCCTTTCAAAAGATACCTAAAAAAAGGTGGCATTTACATATGTGTGTGTGTATTTGTATGTATGTACATTAGCCTGTATCATTTATATGTAATAGCCTAATGACTAGATGCCTTGCCACGAAGTGGGAGGCCCAAGTTGCAAATTGTCTTCTCCCTGATGAGATCTAAAATGTCATTTGCTATCTTCTAAGTAGATGTCTTTACCCCAGATGCCAGGCACACTTATATGGTATAAAAACCACTCTGCACAATCCTTTTGAAATTATATGACTGTGAAGAACTGAATGCAGGCTGGTCTGATTTCTCATTGTGTAATTTTCTTTAATTTTGTCCTTATAGAGTGAAGTCACTGACTCTTCTACAGTTGTTCATCACATACAATGGAGGCGTCATCCCATTTGAGATCTTCAGATTCTGAATCATTTATTCAGGCAGTTAAATAATTTCTTTGGTATATGAACTTATCAAAAGCCTAAACTTATATGTTTAACACCATCCAACCCACTGTTCTATATGTAAATCAACATGAGAGTGTTTTACTAAATTTAGCCTGGTAGGTGGTTACTCTTCTGCTATTTGGCAATAGGTCAAAATTTGCTGAACGTAATTTGTCATGGACAGAAATAACACAATATATGTGGGGAAACTTAAACTGTGGTTCTTGTCTTTTATTATAATTTTTTAGCATATCACTAAAGAAGTATCAGAAGTATATGTTTAAGATTAAACCTTTTTGGGTGTTAGCAAGGATTGCAAAATTTAATTCTGATTAGTGAATCAGAATTTTTGCCTTACGCAATTGGAGTTAAATCATTCAGCAATCCTTTTTGCTCTGAGATATGTCAGAATTACAGTCAGCTCCATTCTTCTTGTTCTGTGACTTCCGTGTGAACTGAGGTCACACCATCATTCATTGTGGTGATTTCTCTCTGACTGTAAGGTCAGATGAAGAGATGCACAAAACCTTGGCCATTGGTGGCCAAATATTTCAGTGATCTTTCACATCCCAAATGTATCAGTGATCTTTCACATCCCTCTGGTCTTACTTGGAGAGTCCTGACTGAATGAAGTGGTGATAAATCATCATCTGCTCCATTTGATGTGGTCTGGCAGGAACGCTGGGGAACTGGCCAGAGTGGTGAATTAGCCTTGATCTATGGCTTCTACCTCCTGAATGTGGTAAATAATCAGCCTGGGGACAGCACATGACTCCTATTAGCATTCCATATCTGGATTAAGATTTACAGTAAGCTCATTGACCATGCTGTACGTTTGCTATAGCTGGGGGTTTGTGTAAACAGATCTCTAGGAGTGGCACAAAAGCCACTGTCCATAGTGGGTGGCCACTGTAGAGCTGTTTGGTGAGCTTCAGGGGTGGTGAAATCACTGCCATATTTCAACACCCAGTTGTGCAGTTTACCAGGCATGCCATGTTTATGTAAATAATAAGGTTATAGCAAGCAATTTAGTTCTTACTCCAAAGTTATGATTATTGTTTAAGCACCAAATTATTCCCAAGTAGCACAAAGAATTATATAGATATGGACAGTTCTGAATTTTCTTCATTTTCAGCAAATGTGAAATCTCTTATAACTCTGCCATGTACTGCTAAGTGCTCAGGCTTATACTAGGTCAGATTTTGGAATATAGTGTCTTTCACTGTGGGAAATAAGCAGCATAGAAAGAACTTAGAATTTCAGGAAAAAATGAGCCTTACTGGACAAAGCTATGTTTTATACTGCTTCTGCAAAGACAGCACATGAAGAATTGTCTGGATGTTGAGACTTAGGTTCATTTTCATGCCTACATCTTTTTTATGGGTAGGATACCTTATAAAAATACTAATAGTTTAAATGCCATGCAGACTGAGTTCACACCATAGACAATAAGCTCCTTAAGATAAAGGCTTTTTCTTCACACAGCAGCAATCATTATGGGCCTTCATCTCAGGGCTGTTTTGTGCAGAGTGCTGTACAGTCCATAACGACACCTGAATAGCTGTGCCACTTAGTAAAACTCCTTTCTACAACACCATAAAATATTTTTTGCTGGAAGTCTTCTATGTATAGAACTGTGAAGTGTTTAAAATTGAGCTCAGGAACTGCCTTGTGTGGGTGTGGAGTGTCCCCATTTATTTTCTTTACAATTGGAATGCACCTGATTGGTTTAGACCTGGTCGATTCAGGCATTTTGTCCTATGACTAAATCTTTTTTTTGTAACATATTCATTTTGGAAACTTACTGTAACTGTTTAATTGCATTTTGCAATTCAGTAGTTGATTCTTGACTATATACCAGAAATTACATAGATGATAAGAGTGGTAGGATGCTAAAAGGGATGGCTAATTATCTATGCTATTTCTAAAATGCAGTTTTCTAAATGGCTAATTTATTAGCAGCACATCAAAGCATTATTCTAGAAAAAATAAATCTGCTCATGGAGGCTGTCTGCAGCCAAAAATGTCTATCAGCTTTAAACTAGATATGTCAGTGAATCAAAAGAATGTACTACTAATCTGAACACCCAGCATTTTATGAAATTTATGAGAGTTAAGGGTACATAAAATATTTGAGAACAGGCCTTTAATTAGAAATTTATATATCCAAAGTTTTGTTATTGGATAGACTTCATTTCTGTGAAAGTTAGCTGATTTGGTTGGTTTTTAACATATGGCAATTTATTAATATAAAACTTACATGTTAGTGTAAGATATCAAAAATAAATTTAAAAACAAGGATTGCAGAGTTTCTTGTAAATCTGTTGATGTTGGTTTAGATGGAAAAATAATGAGGCAGATGAAATTAATTTATTTCTACTTAAGCACCCTCTGTGGTTTCTATTCAGTCAGTAAGTCTTACAATGTGCAATCTGTGTTTAAGCAATCACAGATGCATAGTTCAGGCCTGTATGGAGTAAGAAGTTCTGATAATGTTCTGCTTTGCAGTAGGTATCTCACCCGTGGTTCACTGGCACATGTTGTCTAGTTTTGGGCATCACATAGGAAATTTGGTAGAGTTAAGACCTTGTTCTCCAGCATCTTCCCTGTAGTGATCTTTCCTGCTCCCATCAAATTGAAGAGGGGTCACTCACTTAACTTCAAGCAGGATGTGGATGGCTGTTTGTAGCCAAAAAAAGAAGCAAAAGTAAGAAATTGGGCTTTTCAGTTTCTTCTTCATCTTGTGAAATGAGAACCTCATACTCACTAAGAGGAAAACAAGCCAGTGTGCAAAGAAAAATGCCCATCCCTTCCTAGGATTCACATGCCAGAGGGTCCTGAGAGTTCTCAGTTTCTCAGAGCTGTATAAGGCTTGGCAGCTTTTAGCCTCATACAGTGAAACTCACTGCAGTATGGCGTCAGCCAAAAAGGCATCATGTTTGTACTTCATTTATAATCTGTAAAATATGAAGAAAATTTTTAGCAATTCAAGGGAATGAAAGAGCCAGGGAGTTACTGTGTAAGCTGACCACGAGCATAGTGTCTGGTGAGAATTCCCACTGCTCTCTCTGCACCTGCATTGCAGTAGTACCTAGATACACAGTTTTTAATTGCTTCCCTCTAAAAATCCCCTTTGGTTCCTACTGGAAACAGGATTCCAGGTGGTACAGGCAATTGATATAATTTGGTATGTGTTTTACTATTAGGTAAATATAAGTAGTGAAGAAATATGACAAAATGAGTGATACAAATAACCAAACAAAAAAAATTCAAAAAACCACACTAACTTAGCATGGCATGTGACCAGTGAAATCTAGACAAGAAAGAGTACAGCTGTACAAAACAGACATGTCCCTTGTGATGAGAGATGAGCAACACGTATCGGGTGTGCTACTGATTTTGAGAACAATCATTCTATTTTTGGACTGTTGTGGCCAACTGTGGCACAATACTTCTTAGGGAAGGCTATTACAGAACTACCCATTATTTCAGCTATACTTAAAATTCTACCAGCATTTGCATGATAAATGTATTTCTAAAGGCTACAGCGAGGCGGTAAATGTTCATTCGGCAACAATGACAGCTGCGATTAGCCATTTAAAAAATATAGAAATAGAAGCAGAAGTTAACAAAAACAGGCTCAGATTCTGGCACTTGTATACAGGAATTCAGAAGGTGGACAAGCACGGCAGGGATGGGACATGTCACTAGTGTGAGATTGTACAGAACACAGAGCAACAGCTCTGTCTAGCCTGTTTTGCAAGAAAGGTACCATGTGGTCTTTAAGACCCAAAACCTTTGATTATCTGATTTCTCGACTTAGAAGTCCCAGATGGAATGCCATGAGTGATCATTGAGGACCAAGTAGGAGGTTTGAATGACTAAAAATGCCAGGAAGAGCCTGATTTCTGTGAGGCTGAAAGACCCCCTGTGTCTTTACACTCTCCTGTTGGTCTTTTTCAAGACTTTGTTTGGCACAGATGACCCGGTATGAACTGGTGTCAGAGGACATCTGTATCTGTTCTTTACATGGGAAGAGCGCAGTTGGCACCACAACTTTGCCAAAGCCTCACTTGTGTAATGAACTCATTACCTGGGAATTTTTCAGCCAATGGGTCACCAGTGCTACATCAGGGCAGAAAAACTGGAGGAGGTTACATGGTTGAGTAAAGCTGCCCTTGTTCATGGGTGATACCTGCTTCCACATTTATAAGGGCTTATGCAACTCGCTGGTTTTGACATTTAGTTCATGTTCTTAGGTCAGACTGTGTGATGGAGAAGGACTATTCTCATCTCTCTGGAGAGGACAGAGTAGGTTCAGGTTTCACCTTTGGTAGGATGTCCATGTAGGTTCAGGCTTCACCTGTGGTAGGCTTGCAGTGTGATGGTCAAGATTGTGCCAACAGTGTGAGAGATCAGCCCCTCTCCAGAAACATTGTCAGATCTTTCTTGCCATGGTCCTCATAATGCAGCAGGCACCACTTCTGCCTGAAACACTCCAGTCTGTAGTCTTTGCAGTGGGACAGCCAGTCCTCCCCTTCCTCCTTTTGTCAGCAGGCTTCAGCTCACAGACACAACTCAACTATTTATCTTCAGGCCATCACCACCTCATAGTTTCATGAGAGCCCTCTGACTAGACTGTACACATCTGCCAGTAGACGTGGAGGAGGGCGTGTTCCAGCCCAGATCACGCAGGAGAAAATTCTTCCTCACTCCTGCTGGACAACAGGCAGGATTAGGACATTGGTGGGTCTGGGTTTTGGTCTCGTGTTTGGGAGAGGGAGGATAAGTTGAGGTACCTTTAAAATTTTAAAGGTAATTTAAAGAGGGCAGCTCTGGGGCTGTAGTCACATGAAGGCGAGGACAAGCAGCCCTCTGAGAAATGGGTCTTTTGCATGAACTGGACTTATCCCCTTACAAGTTTTTTGATTCCAAGGAAGAGCAGGTTGTTTAGACTGCCCAGAAAGAAATGCACCTGCTCAGCTACTGCCTGTGTGAGTCTGACCCACCTCTGGTCAGGATGCTCAGTTAGGAGTGACAGCCTTGTCCCTTGCTTTCTTCACAGAGTCATCAGGCAGAGTGTCTCGGTGTGATGGGTTTTCCTGTGTCCCACTACCTCTCCAGCAGAAGTCCAGGCTGCAGAGGGCACACCATCCATGTGACATCCCAGATCTTCTGGCTCCAGTAGACCTGTACGATGCCACCAGGCCATAACAAAGCTTACCAAGAGGGTAGATGAGCAAGAACAGCTGCAGCAGGATCGTGTAGGGTGGAGGTCTGGTGCAGCTGTGAGCCCCTAAGGTGGAAGAACTCGGTGGGGCTTGAGGAGTTCCTGGCACTTCTCACACGAGATATGAGAGTTTGACTGCCAATTTCCTGGAAAATACCCTAATCACCTGTCAAGTGGAGACACCCAGGCATCCTACTCCACTTCCAAGCAGAGAAAGTGTCTACAGTGACTGGTCCGCTGGCTCACTTTTGAGCCCCTGTATTCTCAAGTCTAGGAAGTCCACTCACATAGCTGGGTTGATGAGTGATGCAGCTTTGGAGGGGGCACCTGCAAAATCATCGATACCTTTAGTGTAATGTCCATAGCCTTTGATGGGATTTATGCTCACAGTATTGTTTTTTAAAATGTTATTGCTGTTGGCTTTGACTTTTGACATCTGGAGATGCCCTGTCACAGACTAGTAACTCTAATTAAAATTGGATAAACTGATCAAATGAGGAAGTGGACAGACTGATGGACCATAATAACAGGGCAGAAAATACTAGAAATCTTCATATTTTTAGTAAATTTCAACAGACATACATGCTGGTACCATAGATACTTTTTTATCAGGTTGCCCTTAAGACCACAGAATATTTTAGTTCTGTTTTTCTCTGTCATCTGCCAGAGGGATAAAACTGTAAGAGTGCTCCTTGGTGCATGTAATTTTTCTGAATTTAATATCTCACTCTCTAAGGGTGGCCAGTTTCTCAGTCTTGTGTGGCAAGACTGTGCCTGATCTCATCTGGTCCTAATAAATAAGGGTGGCCTGTATGAAAATATGTATGGGACAGTTCAACTGCTGGGCTCTGAGTGTGCTGGCTGCAACAAGAACAGCTGCCTCATTTTGAAATGTCTTCTCTATTTGCTTACTGGTGTCCCATTGTGGTAGGTAATCCACAGAGTTAAATATTGGTTGGCTTTCAGGTCTGCTCCTTGCCAGCGGCTCTTCTATATAAGGTTGATACAGTTGTCTTGCACTTGTCAAACCGGAAAACAAATGTGTTAACAATTAAAGCTTATTTTGCAGTGTGCAGTATGTGACTGTTCTCTGTTCTCAGTGTCCTTTGGGAAGATTCTGAGCTTTATGACTGCCTCAGCCTCTTGTGGAGTTTAATTGCCACTTGTCCCAGGGTCGGGGGGCAGTTTTGGGATCAACTCTTAGTTTCTTACAGAGGGAAATGGGGAATTTGGCATGGTCTGAGGGGACCTGACACTGCAGCAAAGCTGCCGTACTGAGGAAAGAATGAATGTTGGCAAATGCATGTCTGGTATTTTCTGGGCAAACCTGTGGACTTGGCAGGCACCTGGGACATTTGCTGCTGCTCTTATGTTGAGTGCTGAGTAACCCTGTAGTTCCCCATAACCCTTGTGATAGATCAAGCTTCCCTAAATTGTGGCTACAGAGATCAAACAAGACTTTTCCTACATTAAAAATGTGTTTTGGATGAGTTCAGGGAAGTTTGACACTAACTCTTAACAAAGCTACTGTCCATTTTCATGGCAGAGGAAGAAGAATCTGTTGTCTCCAAGCCTTGACCAGTCAGTGATAGTCTGTATCTGTTGTATAAAAATCCAAACGGGAAAGAGTAAGACCAGAACAGCAGTCTGAAAGGATTGGAAAAACAGGTGAGCCTGAAGTTGCAAAATCAAGCTGATGCAACATGCTGGCCTAGGAGGGTATTGGTGATGCACGGGAGTCTTTGCATATCTTTTGCTGTGTCACTAGGGCTGTATCCAGGATTGCTGCTGGGCAAGGACTGGAGTATCTCATTCTCAGACAGCTCCAGCAGGATTTTTAAGGGCTCCCTGCTGTCTTTGCACATATTTACATCAATAGCATCTCACTGGCCAGGCCATTCAGCAGAAGCTAGTGACTGTTTGAAACTCCTGGGCACTATGGTCATTGGAAGGGATCATACATGATGCTTGTGGCACTAGAGAATGGATGGATAGCTTTGCCAGTGGGAGTTTCTGTTCTTTGGCAGGGACAGGACACCAGTATGTCCCAGGAAGTACATGCTGGAGTTCTGATTGTGTGTGAGGAGTACCTGGTTTTACCTGTGGAGTTTGTACATCACCATGGAGATTTCTGAAGCATGAGCATGTGGTGGTTTTACATTCCTTGTCATCATAATGATCATGTATTTCCTCCTGTAGTGTTGAAGGGGAAAATATATCACGTTTGAACCTTACATCTCTTGGCTTTGCACATCTTCAGTGGGGAATTACAATCAGTATAGCAATGGCCTTGCCAGCCTGACAGATCTGCTGACAGTGTAAGAGTTAAGAAGCCCTTAAAATAAACCCAGTGCCTGCTACTGCAGCGCTGATGATTGCACTTTTCCATTTGCCTGGCCCTCCATGGAGCCTTTAGCTCCCTCCTGCTTTCACTGAACCTTGGAAGTGTTCACCTGTCATAGCAGGGTAGTGCAGCAAGATCCGAGCAAAGGCAGGAGGCCGCTGACAAACTGAGCCCTTCTGAGTGGATAATTGATTACCTGTGAAACAGGCAGAAGCTAAGAGAGCTGGGAGGAGCATGCTGGAGTATCTGGGGATTTGGGAAGCCTCCCCTCTTTGATGGAGTACTGAGGCACCAAACACAAGGTCAGTAACTTGGACATTGATAAGCAGTGGTAACTCACAGCTCTCCCCTGAGGTCCTTGGGAGGTTGCACCTACCAGTGTAGTGCAGGTTCAGGTAGTTCTCTCCTGGTGCTTTATTGGACTCTTCAATATTTCAGGTTTAGTAAGGGTGGTAGAAATTTTAGAGAATTAGGTAGATAGTAGGTTTCGTTACCTTTTCTGTGTCAGATATCTTAAGGCAATGTGAGAGTTTACAGTCACAAGTCTTTAAGTTTTGAGAATAATGGGGTGCATAGGGCCTAAAGCTTCAGCTGGGATGGGGGGAGGTGTCAGCTTAATGTTCTCAAGGTGTTCACTTAGACCCAATTCTTCCAGTTTCCAGTTGAATGGCTCAAACATTACTTTATGTTAAATATTTAATACTTGCTTATAAGTTAAAGATGGGTAATGGCCAAGTCTTTTCTTCCTTTGAAAGAACGTGGCTCTCTCTTTTCAACTGGACTGAAGATGGTACTTTTGTGGCACAGTAGGTGACATTAGAGCAATCTAACAAATTAGACACCTATGGGGATGTCAGCAGTTATTACCAGAGTACATACTAGCACAGAGACCTCTAGATGCTGTTTTTGTTACCTGGTGGTAAGATGCCTGTGAGATGTCAGGAAGCTGTGCAGTCAAATAGGGTTTCCATGGCTTGTTCATATGGGTTTATTAAACTGCCTGGTTGTAGCGAGTGGGTAGTAAGACATCTGTAGTGGGCAAAGGGAGTTTGAGGACAGACTGTTAATAACTGTTCAGTGTTTATATAGAATCTTCCTTATGAATGTCTTCCTAAATGTAAGAGTGTTCCAATACTTGGGGTGTATCAATTATTAGTAAAATCTACTTACAGAAAACATTGGTAGTGGGGCAACTCTTCTTAGAGTTATCTTCTTTTAGTGTGGCTGTAGTATTAGATCAATAGGTTTTTTTAGAAATAAAGGAAAAAGAAATTGGCCAAATTTGTACAAGATAATTACTATGAGAACAGAATAAAAATCTTGGGCCTAAATACAGGGATGGCAATATTTTACTGAGCTAATGACTGTTCTTTATGGCTAATTCTTCTAATCAAAATCTGGACTCAGTCCTGGACACTGGTACATGCAAACCAAAACCTAACTTGTAGATTAAAATTCCTGCAGTCCCATTATGCTAAGTAATACAGTAATGTGGGTTTACTGTATTTCCCTTGTAAGTGCTCTTTCAAAAGTACCTAAATAAAGTTCAGATAATTTACTGCAACAGTTCTGATAATTTTCTGGGTAAATATTCTGTGTCTGGGAATTTCCATACAAAGTAGTTTAGCTGCAACCACTAGGAATTAGGTAGCAAGAAGTACATATGTGTAGTTTGTACAAGTTTGTGAACTGTAATAGTGTCTTAATCAGAATCTATAAATAAGAACGCTTCAAAGTGAGAAATATTTCGCCTTCTTTAAGATGCCCCAACTAAACCCACCTTAGGCAGCCTCACGGCACAGCATGAAATGGGATCTGCCTCGGGTACTGAGTTATATTTGCTTTTAAAACACATCCATAAAGAGCACTATAGATCGTTTGTGCTAAAAAGGAAAAGCTGTCCGAAGTTAAGGCTCTGTGGGAGATCTTTCCTGGGGCGCACTCAGACACAAAACTTCCATCTCACTGCTCAGTGACCCTGATGCTATCAGGTGCTGAGTGCCTTCAGGTTCCTTTGCTGTCAGTGGGAAAAGACCTACACACCTCAAGATCAGGCCCTTGGCCTTCGGTATTTGCACACTCATGCTGGCACTGTGTGCAATGGGATGGATGTTTAATGCTGGCACCAAAAGACTGACACTGCAGGTGTCCTGCAAATACTCGTGATAGAAGCTGAAGGAGCATTTGCTTTGCTTACAGGGTAAGAAAAGCTTTAAAGCTTCTCTGGTATTTTCTTTTGAGATTTCATGCTAATATTTATGGCTTTCTACTTCTTTCTGTGCTTAACGTTTTCTAGCTTTCAGCTGGGTTGCTGGTGCTAGTTATCTCTGGGAGACTGGAGACACCTCCCCCCAACTCTTTTTCTCTCAGAAAGACTTCACAGCCTCCAGTCACCCTGAGCACTGTGACCCCCAGGCTCCCTTCAGTGCCCCACTCCCCCAGACCCTGCAGGTCCCTGACACTTCTGGCCCGTTGTGGTTGGAGGCCGCCGCGTCCTCCCGGAAAGCGTCCTAGATGAGGCTGCTTCGGCTGGCACCACACCAGCACTCAGCCTCCGCCCAACAGAGCTGGGCTATGCCCACAGAAGCCACGCACACGTTCACCACCGGACAGCTGTTCAGTGCCTCACCAAGAGTAAAGAGGTGGGAGGAATCCTTCGCATGGAGTTCCACAGGCATCCACTGCTGAGCACATGAAGGGTTCCGGGAGCACAGAGCTAAGAATACAGGGGGGTCCAGGGTATAAGTATGAGGGTGACAAGGGGCGGAGAGAGGGCCAGGGACCAATGGAGAAAGAGCTGAGGGGAGGAGCACAGGTGGGGCCAGGGTACACAACCCAATGGGGAAACACGGAGGGAGGAGCCCAGGACCAAGGGCTAATGGGAAAGCAGGGAAGGGAGAACATTCTAGAGCATGAACTTATAAGGGGTACAGGGGTGGAGAATTAGCAAACCAATCAGGGTAACAGAACTGGGGTACATCAACATAAAGTGACAGAGCACCTTGGGAGAGGCCCTTCTGGTCACCCTGCCTTAAGGCTTATGCAAGGGGGTTGATTCAAACTTTGGAGCTGTCTCACCACCCCCGGGCCCCCCTGCCCACGGGGGCAGCCACTGCAACAGGTCTCGGGCTCGCTCCCCTGGCCATCAGACCCTGCTGGCCTCTCCCTCCCTGGCCACAGTCTCCACAGCTTGCGCAGGGTACCAGTGCCCAAAAACAGGGCGGGAGGTGTTACCACTCTGTGTTTTCAATGTTCTCTGCACTGATCTGCTGGAGATTTCCTATGTATTTTCTTCTTCTGGATGATCAGTAAGTGTGGCAATTCATATTACTAATTCAGTGACTTTAAACAAATCCTAGGCAACTACTGAGGCTTTTCTCAAGGGAGAATGTACTGAAAAAGATAAATGGCATAGTTTTTTTCCCCTTTGCTATTTTCTTTGCTGAGTATACTTGTGCATGTATATAATAATAGAGCTAGCATTAAATGTATTTTTGTTAAATTTTGAGGTTGTTGTTTTTGGTTTGTTTTTTTTTTTTAATTCATCACAAATTGCGTTACTGGAAACAAGATGTACATCTGGACTGTAACTAACATGATTGTAGGTTTATTGGCTAAGTGTGGACCTCTTTGTGAAATGTTTTAATGTGTCTTGAACTCAAACAAGAATGTTACTTGCATTGGTGCATGCATTTCATGGTCTTTCAGAATTAAATGGAAAAGACAGCCTTCAGGAAGCCTTAATGCCTTTCCATATGGAGGCAGTGCCTTGTTGTGCACATGGTCTTTGATTATTTTTCAGTTCTGAAATTTCTTACCTTATGGTCTATGTTCCTTTATTCATTTTCTTTTTTTTATAAAAAAGTGAAATTTAGCTTTATGGAACTTGATGTATTTATAATGCCGGAACTTTTCCTGTTTAGTGGGAGAAGTTGCAAATATAATTATTATGTAACAGGATAACAGGTTGCTATATGAAATTAGCCTGTTTTTGTCCATAGAGTAATAATATAGAATTATATATTTGTATTGTAGAAGAACTGCAGAACATGAAGCAAAGTAATACTATCAGAAATACTTTTCTGGTGTGCTGGGTGTGATTAGCTTTTCTGGTCTAGAAATTAAATTAGAATTAATAAACTTAAGAGTTTTCTGAACTGTAAGGTTAAACTGAAAAATTAATCTCAGGTTTACTGAATGTTAATTTGACTGAGATTATCTTTTCTCTCTGTCAGGGAATTTGATTTCCTCAACGTTAAAGAACTGTCTGGTATTCAGATGCTAGGACCCAAAGTAAAATCCAGCGCACTAAAATCCTTGGAGGCTGAAGAGCCACCAACCCAGACAGCAATCCAGCAAATTTACTTTGCAGGACTGCATAACCTAGTAAACATCTTCTTTCCTAACCTGAAAGCTTCCAGGATTCCTGTTATGAGGAGATAAGCACTCACCTCCTGCCTAGACTGTATTTGCAATTGGATTTAAGGAGGGAATAATTTATACTTGAACTGGGTCCCTCAAGAAGCCCCAGAAAGTCCAGAATTTAAGTTACTGTTTCAGGCTGAATTCCTGTCCATCTTTCCATGCTCTCTAAGCAGCACCCACAATGCTCAGCTCCCGTGAAGTGTAAGGGTGAGGACTAGATGAAGGCTGATGCCACGATAAATTAGCTCTTGATGGAATGATATTAGCCATGAAGGGAATCCCTCACTCTTCATGCTGCTGTTCATGGCGGAGCTTTCACCAGATGTGAAATGAGGACAGACAGTGTTGCCAGGGTCTGGATGAACATTTCAGATGTGGGTGCTGATCCTTTGAGTCTGAATTGTCGTGTTACGAGAGGGGTTAGTGTGGAACAGAGACGTTTTTGCTTTTTTCCTGTTATTCAGCAGTATCCCTTAGAACCTCCGAAAAATCTGAGCGTGAACAGTTAGTGGACTCAAATTCTGTATTCCCTGTAGCTCCCAACCAATGTACCTCACCATTTGCACATAGGAGTGATCATGTGATAAAGCTTCAAGAAGACTGCTATGCCAAGTTTGTAATCCTTTTTCTTGTTGCTAGTATTGTCATTGATTAATCCCTGTGTACAACATACCACAATCCCCTCATAATTCATCTGAATTTTGTATTTTCCTAGTATTTTATCTCCTTTGCTGTGAATGTTCAAGTGCTGGCCTGATTGTGAGCATTGAACCAGTTCCTGAAGTGATGGAAATAATCTACAGTGCCTCTGTGATTTGACACTAGGAGTTGTGCTTCGTCTGTAGTGCCCATATTAATTCGAGATACCCCATCTATAAATTGGCAACATAAAGCCTTTTAATTTTTATTTAACATAAAAAGCGTTGTCAGATACATCTCTCATACAAAACATGGAGAAGAGGATTTTTTTCATCACTATGCTTCCAAATGTTCTTAATAACACTAAGTGACTTCAGTTTTAAGTGTGGTGGCACATGTGTGTAATGTTAAGAGAACCAGCTGGGAACCAGACCCTTATTGTTACTTTAGTAGAAAATTAGAAAGGTTTGATCCAGCTGAGCAATGTTGTCAAAGTGCTGAGTATCCTTATCTTCCAGGAACTTTAATGAAGTTGAAAGTACTGAGTTAACTAGATTGACCTGGCATGAATTAATGAAGACAGCCCATCAGCCATTTAGCAGAGTAAAGCTGAGCAATGTTTGAGTGCTCAGATATCATTGTATAAGTTAGTGCTCCAATTCTCAACAGAAAGATTGTATATCTGGGATATTATATGATGATTTCGTGCTTGATGAGTGAGTAACTTGCAGGATGATGAAATAACTGGTGAAAAATACTTTAATTCAACTTGCTTTTAGAAAACTTACGGGGTGTTTTTTGATGTGCAACATGCCTTATTTAGCTAATTGCTATTTTAGTCCTTTTTATGGATACTAACTATGGTAGTTTGAAAAGTGCATTGGAAAAAAATATATATCCTGCTCATCATTGCCATGTGCATTCTAGCATAAGAAAATGGAGACAAATACACCATTTTGGGTCAGAAACTACTCTGAGAATCCTGCAGCTGCTGAAGTTCTGAGAAAATTATGATCTGTACTCACCGAGTCAATGAGAGCTGACTCATGCTTATGTAGCAAATAACTGCTGCACTTAAAGGTACAATCAACCCTATAATAGAAATGTGAATCACATGGGCCCACACCTTCAGTCACATCAGTAAAAATCTGCTGTTGTATCTCAAATACACTTTTACCAACATTCTGCAGGTACTTGGAAAGAAACTGTTATAGTGGGGTTGAATTGGTCCAGGTGGGGTAGGAGGAGGGCTGGGACATCTTCTGCAATAGATCTTGGGCCTTGGAACTCCATCCCAGAAGAGGTTCCAAAGCTCATCTGAATTCAGGAACAGGATACACATTTTGAATAGAATTATACTACTGTATGTGTTTTACAGTACATGTGCATCCTAATGTACAGCACAGAGGAAAAGGAAGATATTCTTTCTTTCTCCTGTGGAAGTCATATTGCTTTATAATTTTGTTTGTCGTTTATGTACCTGCTTCATCACTGAAAATACAGGTTAGAATTTGGATGGCACAAGCTTTTCATTGAGGTGTAAACACAGGCATATGCGAAAGCCTGTGCACACTCTGTGTCAGAACGTCTCAGATTCACACCTGCTCCCTCCATATTCCTGCAGCTCTGGTGTTGCTTGGTTTAGGCAGCAGTTCTTGAAGCATTATTAGTGTCTCTGGGTCTAGCCAGGACCTCCCTCCAGCTGATCCAACCTGCCAGGTACATACAGAGCATGTGGCCAGATGTGCTTGGAGCATAAAAATTGCTAATGGTCCTAAGACATCCATGAGTTAACAGACTGGAGCTGGTTTTTGTGACTGCTTCTTTGCAGCTGCATAGGCATAGCCAGGGACTTAGGGAGGAAATGCTTGGGTTTTGGATTGGATCACTGAATTTTCTACCAGTTCCTAAGGAGTTAGAACTGTACCTACAAAAGGTAAAGCTATTTGTCTCTTCAGAATATTTGCTGAACCACATAACAGAATAATTTCTGACATATTTCTGTTGAACTGTGGTTTTTATGGGCAAAAGGATTATAAATTCTTATTAAAAGAAGAATAATGTAAAAATGGAGATTACATTGGAGATAGTATGTCCATAATTCTGCATGCTTGATAGTGATAAATTAGACCATTTAACATATTGTAAGTTCAGTGAAGCAATATTTCAAGAGAATGTCTACAACTAACAAGTTCTATAAGTTAATGAAGGCACATAGAAACTGGAGTGCAAAACTCAAAAAAAAAAAACAAAACCATATTTTTAAAGAAAAGCAAGAGGATGTAGGGTGGTTTATGTATTTGGTCCATGTATTCTCCCATGAGTAAAGTATATTCCTGAGTGAGCAGGAAAATTTTCAGGTTATGGTCACTTCCATAATTTGTTTGAATTTATTCATCATAAAATATGTCATGAAGAGAAGCATTTCTTCTACTGTTGGCAAGACTAGAAAGGAGTCTGCATGCTATATACTGAGGAATGCCACTTCTGAGACTAATACTGAGTGTAATGCCTTTTCACACACTGGAAAAGAGAACAGAAACTACTCTGCTCTTGTGAGGTAGTGTTTCCTCACATGCTTTCTGGTTTTGTTGTTAGAGAGCCTCTGGCAGAAGTCATGCTAGCTATAAAAAATTGGTGACAGGGACTTAGCTCTTTGCATCACAAGCAGCAGAAGTTCTTGACATTTCTTGTCATCTGCACCAGACATGCCTTCACCAGGTATTAAAAATTAACCTAATCCTGCAGCTGAGTCTTCTGGGAGTTTGTCTGCCTTTGGGAGTTCTGCAGTGGCAGAGGAAAAAGAAAAAATCAGGGAAGAACAACAAGAATAAAAAAGCAATCAGCCTTGACTCAGAAATAAGCTTCTCTTCCTCTAAGACTATTGGAAACTTCTCAGTTTGCTTTATAGAATCATAGAATTATTTGGGTTGGAAAGGAGCTTTGAGTCCAGCCATTAACTGCACTGCCGAGTCCACCACTAAAACACGTCCCTTAGTGCCACATCTACATAACTTTTAAATACCAGGATTGGAAGTAAAGTCTTGGCAATAGCAGCTCACAATTCAGACTGTTACTCTGAATACTGTGCTTTAGCGACATCAAAGTTTACTCAGGGAACGTGTAACTTCAGAATTCTGTTGCACCCTCAATATTCAGTGGGTTGTGGCTCCTTACTTTTTATATCCTTCCCCAGAACTCTTTGGACTGGCAGGCACTCTTTTCTAGTGTCTGGTCTGTATGATGACCATGACTGGCTTCTCTGGAGCTTTGTTTACAAGACAGCATTTTGCTATAAGCAGTATGCAATTGTCAGTTCACAATGTACTTTACAATGCAAACCTATTATTATAAGCTCACTAGGTAGAAAAATTCCAGAAATAGTTTAATGACATTTTTTCTGACCAGGGATTCTGCCACCCACTGTTGCCACAGCAGTGTCTGCAGTAGTCACGGTGTCAGTGCAGCAGCAGTGCTGAACAAAGGTACCACACAGACACAAAGATGCTGTGGATCTTCCCAGTGCAGTCATCTGTCATTGATGGCTTATCTCCAAAGCAGCACGTGCGGTGCCTGAACAGCGTCTTATCCCATTCCCACCATCATTTGCAGAACTCAGCTGTGGTGTTACGTGTCCTGCCTCAGCTCTGATTCTTTATTCATCAGCCCTTCTTCCTAGGCTCAATAGAGAGAGACACAGAGATGGCAGAAAATAATACCCAAAAAGGCAGGGTAGAGTTGCATTTTTCTTTCCTCTTGGGGAATTCGTCTGGAAGATTCAAAAGGAGACAGCAGGGCCTGCAGTGAACACACATACAGAAAGTACTCTCTGCATCCTCACTGTCCTTATGAACTTCAGCTGTTGCCAGTAAACATCTAACCTGCTTGTGAGATCTGAAAACAGATCACAGATCTGAGAGGTGGTAAGATAGATGAGCTAAAACTCTCTACTGGTTTTTAGATACAAATAAAGGAAGCTGTCTCAGAACTCTGGTCTTTTCCCCATTTTCACTTTTTTTCTTTTTTTTTGAGGCATAGTACATACCCAAGGGAATAACAGGTAAAGACAACCAGCCTGGATCAGGATGAGAAGGCACATAGAGTTAAATTCTCCTTTGAACCTGGACCTCAGCAGAGCCTTTCTGTAAATGCTAGAAGAAACTGAAGACATAAAGAAAATAGTTAAGATAAAAAATATGGTCAAATTCCTCAGAAAATGAGATTAGAAGAGCGTAACAGCGAAAATTATAGGAATCGAAACAAAAAGAAAGGAGTTAACTTTTTCTCCTTTTTCCTACATTTACAAATCATTAAGCTCTGACAAAAGCCCTCCAGATACCAGGGCACACTCTTCTTCATACACAGCCTGCAGGAATTGTTCCCTGTGTTGTACCCTGGAACAGTTCAACAATAACAGCACTTGAGTTACTTCGCCAGTGCCTACAAAGCTCCTCCTGTTTTGGGATTAGGAACTGACGGTCTAGAGTTGGCTTTACATCCTTCACACATCAGGTTCTGTTTCCAGTCTTGGCTTGTCTTTTTAATTTTATTTCTTAAGGCTGAAAGGCTCTTTGGGTTTTTAGCTTTTTTCCGAAATTTTCGAAATTGCTACTTGCAATATCTAATCATGTTTCAGCCTTGAGTTTTCAGGGTATGAAATGAATATAGGCAAGTATTAATTGTCACACATCCTTATGGAAGTTTTCTGCTTCTATGTAAATAAAGCGCCTCAATTTTATGTGATTAGTCTAAAACCTGGTAATTTCAAGTTAAAAGCATTATTTTCATATAAGCTGTTATATATATTTCTGTCTTCCTTCCATGGTTTAACCCCTGCCAGCAACCAAGCCCCACTCAGGTGCTCACTCACTCCCCCACCAGTGGGATCGGGGAGAGAACTGGAAGGGTAAAAGCTGGAAAACTCATGGGTTAAGATAAGGACAGTTTAATAGGAAAAGCAAAAGCTGTGCACACAAGCAAAGCAAAGCAAGGAATTAATTCACTGTTTCTCATGGGCAGGCAGGAGTTCAGCCATCTCCAGGAGAGCACAGCTGCATCGCACATAATGGTGACTTGGGAAGACAAACACAAGACAAGCACCATCTCTCCAAACATCCCCCCTCCCTTCTTCTTCCCCCTACTTTATATACTGAGCATGATGTCAGATAGTCTGGAATATCCCTTTGGTCACTTGGGGGTCACCTGTTCTGGCTGTGTCTCCTCCCAGCCTCCCAGGCACCCCCAGCCCGCTTGCCAGCATGGCAGTACAAAAAGCAGAAAAGGTCTTGGCTCTGTGTAAGCCCTGACCAGCACTAACGAAAACATCTCTGTATCATCAATCCTGTGTTCAGCACAAATCCAAAGTACAGACCCATACCAGCCACTGGGAAAAAAATAAACTATATCCCAGCCAAAACCAGCATACTTCCACACCTGTAGCATGGTTTCTCTCCTATCTTAATTTTCCTGTTAATTATTGATTGAATCTCATCCACAGTTCATAAGAACAGAATCGTTCAGAAGGTGTTTTGTAAGCCAGATCTGGACTCCAATTGGTGTCATAAATACCATCATCTTTTCTTCTCTAGCTTCAGTACACTCACAGATCCTAAGATCTTTGTCCTTCTTGCCTACCTTTTTCTAACAGTTGCAGTGAGGGAGAGGCTGGTGACCAATTGCTCTGTCCCTTAGTCAGTGGCCACAGGTCAACATTCAGAGGTTGAAGTCACTCAACATGTGGAAATTTTTCTTCTCTTATTATCATCTTCCTTGTTCTTCCAAATACTCATTTGATAGGACAGTTCAGGTTTATCTGAATGAAGGCAGAAAACAACACAAGAACAGTCTTTTAAAAATGGGCGACCTCCACCTGGTGAACCATGCAGTTTTCTCTTGTATTTCCATTATTGTATCGTCAATAAAGTGGCAGTTTTAATTAAGACTTTTTTTGAGTAGTTCACGTGTTCATAATGGCTTTCTCACAAGTATTTTGATTGTTGTCAGAGAAGGTGGATGAGCAGCCTTTCAAACTCAGCATTAATATGCATTGTTTTCTATCACAGTTATGTTTTCTATCCCATGTGGCCAGTCCTTTCAGAACTAGATCTCAAAGAATGTCCCCCTCCTTTAAATTTTATTAAAATTAACTGGTAGACTTAAGGGTGTTTAAAGAGGCTTGTTGGACAATGAACATGTTACTTAGGCTTCATTCTTTAGTCAGGTGTTTGAGAATCAAGAGTTCATTCCTGCAGCGCTCAGTAGAATCTACTCTAAATTTGGAAAACATGTATTTTCAATTTTTAATGGAAGTTTTGAGTAGTATGGAGTTTCTTGGTCATCCTCTTTCCTTGGACAGAAGCATGTCAGGAAATGGAAGCTGATGGAGCCAGTTTTACAATGGGTGGGGATGAACCAGTTCCACGACATCACCCCACCACTCCATGGAATTTGATAAAAGTGAAAGACTTAGGTCCATGGACTTGTGGTTCTCCTGCTTTTGAGACTTGGTGGGAAGGAAAGGGAACTTCCATTCACCTTTACTCTTTTGCCAAGAACAAACCAGGAAAGAGCAGGAAGAAGTTTTCTTACTACCACTGTCAGTATGCTGAAAGCCTGCAACCTTCCATGCTCTGCATCTCCCAAATCCAGAGGCTTGCACAGCCTCCCCAAAGGAGGTGTTGAAGGAGTCCTCCCAGGTGCATGGGGACTAAAGCAAAAGGAAGACCAGAAGTTTTGTCAATGTCCATTGTAGTTCAATATTGCACACAGGCATCAGCTGATGCCTACCGAATGCAAAAAAATTGTATTTCTATCATTACTGAAGTCAATTTGGCTGTCATACTGTTTTCATCTAGATTAAAGGAAGTCCTCTGAGAATGTCCATCATTGCAAGAATGATGATTGCATTAGTATAATGCATTTCAGCTGAAAGCATCTCACAAAGCACAGAGCTTTACAAGCATAGATATATAAGCTTTTATAGACAGAGAAAAAATAATGGTCATATTAAAGCACAGTGCACAGAAGTGGGAAGAATACACAGTGCATAGGTATTTCTTGCAATACATAAAGATATATAGATAGAATGGATGCTTTGTGGTCTTCATGCCATTTAATATCCTGCATTCAATTTGCTACCATGTAAATAATAATAAAAAAAATAAAATTCAAAAAATGCCTCTTCCAGATTTACCTTCATTTGCAGCAAAATTTATCACCTCGTTGGCTTCTTGTTTAATTTAGCTTTAACAGTTGTTTTCTTCAGCAGTCTAGAATTGACTATTCTTGGTTTCAACTTCTATGAGATTTTCAGTAGCTGAACTGGTCAGGGAGGTCTGGTCCTGTGTACTTAAGGTATATAAAATCCATGTCATAATTATTTTTGATGGTTGATCTGTCAGACTGAAAGGCCCATAAAATGCCATTGCAGTTTTGGCACTTTCCTACTGTAACAACAAAAAACCACAAGAGGTTTCTGAACTTGAGTTTTCACTGTTCATACTTTGCTAATCGTGCTCGATGTATGGCATGGTAAACTCATGTATTGATTTTTAGGGATTTGTGCAGAGAAATATAAATTTACTCTTAATTTTTGCTGGGAAAGACTATTTGGAACACTTGGAAATTAGAGGACCTCATACTGAATTTAACTGCAAACAGCCGTAGGTGACATTATTATTTTTTATTTTTGATGCTTACCTTACATTATTTGATTTAGCTTGACCTGATGTAGTATCTTGTCACATACATGGTGTGACAGATACCATTAAAACCAGTTTCATTTTGCATCTTGAACAACTAATAGAAGAAGCATAGCTTGTTTGTGAAACACAGAAATAGTTTATCATCAAAAAACTTCAAATTATGCTTGCTTTCATCATTTACTTTATGAAACTCAAGAATTAAAACAATCTGCAGCACTAACGATTATTTTTAAAGGCCACCTCAATAAGTACAATGTTTTCTAATTTCATAATAGATATTTTGATTTGTAATCTAAATGACCTTCACTGCCTTGAAGGAATTTTGATTGAACACCGTATGAAATTGTTGCCATTATAAATTTTACACATCATTTAAGTCTATGTGAAGAAATACAGCATCCTTGGAATGTTGCAATGGAATCTGGCCAACTAGATTTTGTCTGTCTCATCTCTCACTCTGTGTCTCAACCTTTCCAGCTTGGTGACCTCTATTCAAAGTAAAGAATTTTTGCACTCTTCTAAGTTTAGTATTAAAGTAAGAACAAAAAGAGAAGAAATATTAACAATGATAAACCTATGTAAATTATTATCGTGTCTGTGTTTTGAAAAGCTAGTGGGTAATATTCAACCTTGAAGGATAGAAGCTTTATGGAATAAGCTTTTCAATTTTTTATATTGGATTTCAATATCTAGCACCTTGCAGCTTCCCCTAATTGTCTTTTTGTAATCTGTGGGGACTCCAGAAAATCTCCAGGGTTCACAAATTGCAACTATGTTTGTAAAAATAATATACCTCATAGATGGAAAGAATTAAATGTTCAGATGGCTGAGTTACATCTTTGTAACAAGGTCTGCATAAAGGGATGCAGAAACTGCCAGACACCTAGGCCAGTATCCAAAAAGAAGTCAATAAATTGTTCCCAAGAACTCCATTTTAGTAAGAATAACTCAATGGAAGGTAGAACTTTCTGTTTTATGAGTACATTGTGAAGACATTGTCTTTTTTTATCGAAACACAAACATCTTTAACCCAAGAGTTTACCCAATGACTGGGAGAAATTGTGAAACACTAGAGTTTACAGAAATGCAGTCCAAAACCTGTTAAGATTGACTGGGTTCTGAAAGCAGAAAGTGGACCTCAGCTTTGGTTTGATCCTCCCAAAGAGATTACCACCTTGTGTGACTGGGGCACATAATGTACAGGTGATAAACTGACAAAGAATAATGATGTATAAAAGATGAATAATTAGGGGCAAAGCACCAGAAGGCATACTGCTGAGAATTTAAATAAAATAATAAAATCCTAGTACAGTGTAGCTACATTTGTGTGATTAAATAGCAGTGGTGAGACAAGCAAGATGCGAAAGAATGGAAGTAGTAATGGAAAAAGGGAAGGACAGGCTCTTGTCAGTAAGTTTTCTTCCAGTTGTTCCTAAGAGGCTGGATTGCTCTTGCCTCTGCAGATCGGAAAATTATTCAAGATCCAGAGGTGTTTCACCACATATCATGCACCCCAGCTACTTGTGTCACTGGTCAACATTAGGCTTCAGTTTATTTCCATACTTACGCCACTTAAAATACAGGAGCTCTGATTCCAAGACTGCAAAAAGATTTACACATATAACTGCAGAATTTTTGGTGGGGGTTTTAGGAAGTCTTAGACAAAAAAGTATCTTCAAGGCCGTATTTCCATCTTCTTTCCCTTTTCTGTGAAGTTGGTATGGTCTCTAGGTGGTGTGGAAAAGGAGCACAAAACCACAGAGACAAATGCCTTTTCTCTGTGCAGTGGCACTGTACATGGAGAATCCTTTAAATATAGATGGAAATTTTTCCTTCTCCCTTCTAAGCACGCTTACATCAGCTGTTTAGGTTGTAAAATATGCAGATCATTCGTGAGCACTCTAGTAAATTTCCAGCACCAGATTTGAACTTTTATTCAACAGTAGATAATGAGAACAGATAAATACTTCCTTACCTCACTGCAGCGCAGGACAAAGATAGCCATCATTACACAAAATGAGGACAAAGAGAAGGAACTTTGCCTTTTTATATGGCTGCTCAAATTACTTAGAGGCAAAAAAATCCTTAAGAGAAAGTTATTTTTTCTAGATTAGGGTCAATAAATATAACCAAAAGAGCCAGTTTTCAAGTGATAAATCTCTAAAGCTTAGCATAAAACCTCAAAAAAGGCAATTTGTAATGTGGGCTTCAACCATAATTTTCTTTCTTTATGTGCAAATCAGTCTAGGAAGTTTAATACATAATTCATGTGTGTGAGTAAATTTATTTATTTTCATGGCATGGAATGATATTGTCTAAATAGAAAGGATGTGAAAGCACAGCTATTCGGTAGGATCATAAGATAGGGTTCATTACCTTCAAATGTATTCTGTGTGTGTTGTCAATGGATGATTTAATATAATGCAGCTCCATTGCCAATATTCTTTATGCCACACAAGCTTTAAAAGGCATTGTCTGGCTAAAAGGCAGAGATGGCCTTATTTAGAGCTCTGCTTATTATCTGATCTCTGAACGTGAAGGGAGAAACAGTCCACAGACTTTAAAGGTTTTTTATGTTAAAGGGAGATATTTAAACCCATTAATTTAAAGCTGAGAAATCTTCCAATGGTCATGGGTTGTTGAGATGATATATAAAGGAACAACTTTGTAATTTAAATTCCTACCTACTGTTATTATTTTGCCAGCAATATTTTCAGCCTACTTCATATAAATTCCTGTTTTCCTTATTTCACAGTAGGCTGTGCTTCAGGAATACCAGCAAGTCAAAGATAGGTATCTAGATAAAGGTAATGTTATATATCCTGAGCAAAACCACTTCTTTAAAAAAAGCCGTCCAAGTAACTGTTCAGTGGATGTTACAGTAACACTAAAGGATCAGGAATTCCGTCTTATCCATTCCTAGGGCTGCAAAACCAGAAGTCATCCTGCAGACCTTGAGAGTTCAAACCTCCCAGCACACAGTGGTGGAGAGGGTCTGAATGGGCATCATGCAAGATGTCTCGTGTTTGATAGACAGGGCATCCTGTTTCTCAAAGTGTTCACAGCTTCTCATTACCCACATGGCACACTGATAGTCTTATCTACATTAGATAGAACTCAGCTGCTTCAGTTGTTTCAGAAAAATGTAGACTGATGGTTCAAGGGCAAGAAACTCTTTGGATTCCACGTAGGGAAAAGCAGAGTTGCAGGATGATGTTGTTTATTGAAGGCTAGGAGAGATGCAGTTTTTTTTAAAAATTCTTGTGGAAGGCAAATAGTCAGGCCAGCCATATCTTACAATGACACTTGGCAGGATTACATGAATTTTCATGCTTCCCTAAAATTGTTGCTAACTTCTCAGATTTGTTTGGTTGTCATGTATGAAGCATCTCGTATGAGTTACGTTCATGGCTATTTCACACATGGTAAGAACGGAGGACTGTTCATTTAAAAGGTTTGGATTTTTGTTATAGTCTCGTAGTTTTGATGCATTTCATGCAGAATTTGGCTGGAGTGGAGTTACTTACGGTGTTTTATTGGAGAAGTTGTTTGCCCACAAAACAATGTGGAATCCTGTAACAGGTTTATTTCTTGCTCAGTGCCAATTCATTGTATCCAGAAGCTGATGTCTGAGCTGAAAATACAGAAGTCAACATTATTTAAGGCTGTTTTGATCTCCATGACGTTGTTGGCTGTAACTTCTTATCCCAGAAGTATTGTCGTTGAGGGTACAGGAATGACCTGCTGGAGAATTTCCAAATAGGCTTGTGCTTGTGATTCATTATTCATTAAAGGAGACAATCTATACAAGGTTTTTAGGGTAGTCTAGTATGATGTGCTGCTTTCTTCTTCATCCCTTGTTCTCTTTTCTGCTGATCAGAAACAGAGTCTGAGTTTTCTGGGATAGAAGGACAGCTTGATTAAAACGAAAGGCAAGAATATGGCTTTAAAAAATGAAAGGCCTTTCATTTCACAAGCAGAAGTTAGTGATGTGTAGAATGAGCTTAAGTGACAGAACTCAAACCAAGAGCCATGTCCTCAGCCTGCAGATTCTTACTCGCTGGTACTCACTCCATCAGCACCAAGGCAGAGGTGGTCCTGAATGGCTTTTCTCATTGCCCTTGGATGAAGGGCAGAGCCTTAGAAGGTGATATTTTATTCCTCAGGTGAAAAAAAACCAACAAGTGACTCTGAATTGGCAAGGACAAAGGACACCTCTGTTGGGCAAATTTCCTGATAAAATAACTGGATTATTTATGATAATGATGAATATTGTGAAAAGAATGAATAGTGGAAAAAAATAATAAACAAATTATTGAAGGAAAATGAGATGATAAAGTGAAAGAGATGAATTTTCTACAATTACTAAAGTTATTCTGATGTCTCTGTTTTGTACTTGAATGTCCCTATAACACCCATTTTGCAAGGAGCTAAAGGACATTCCTTCTCTCATACTGAGCATCTCTCAGACAAACAAATGTAGTAAGTGATGTGATTCAGCACTTCATTCATTGTCCAAAATTTAAGAATGCGAGCTACTCAGTTTATTTTTCATTAGTCATATACCTCAATTGAGAGTGGCAAATGCATAATTGTAATGTAAATATTTAAGGTTTGTGCTAAGTAGTGAATGGTGATATTGAATGTCAAATTTTGAATAATACAGATCTCATTTTCTGAAGTGTAGCGCATCTGTGACTTTTTACAAATGCCTTAATTTTTCCCACACAAAAACTGTAGCTCAACAAATTACTTAGATGTGTGCATAGTTTTATGTGTGGATACTCACTGATTTTAGCCTAAAATTTTAATCTTCAAACCTTTAATTTGTTTAATTGCATTACTGAATTAAGGCCAGAGTTGTTTAAAAATGTCTTGAATGGAGTTCTTTGGGAGGCTGTAACATTCAGTTAAAATTTGTAAATCACTTCCTATAGCATCAGCCATTACCCAATTCTTTGTACTTTATTTACTGACAAGCACAGGATAAAAGTCTCTGTACCAGAAGTGGAACACACTGCTTTGCAATGATTCCACTATGTACCACCCAAGGAAGAAATGAAGTTTTGAGGCATTTTCCTGTGGCATCGTGACTAGAACACAGGCCTGTCCCACAACCAGAATGTTGAAGGAGTGAGGTACAGGCTAATAAAGAGGGAGAAAGCATTCAGAGACTGATAGGGGAGAAAAGACAGTTGTAGAAGTGGGATGTGACATGATTTTCCTAGGTTGGTTTGTTTGGTGTTTTAGTTGGTTGGGGTTTTTTAGGTAAACAGCTCCCTTGACATCGTTTCATCTGTAACTGTAAATAAGCTGTGTATGGGAATGAAGTAACTCTCTAGGGTCAAGTCTATAAATAGTCAGAGCTTATTTAAATCAGGTGAGTTACACCAGAGCTTTGGCACATGGAGGTTTAGTTAGTCAGAAATGTCTCTTCTGATGGAAAGCAAAAGAAAAACAGCTTGAAGGATACTGTGCTCTTTGAGGGTCAGTATAATCCTGTCAGTATTTAAAATGGATTTCAGTGTTGGTAATGTGACTGAAGTTGGTTCTGCACCAGATTCCTGGTTCAGTGAACAAAACTTAAGAGTCTGTGTCACTTTGAAGATAAAATAATCTCTCTCAGGACATGCTGTCAAAAGTCTGATGAGATGAAGTGCTGCAGCTTTGACTGGTTCTTTAGTTGTGCTTTGACTTCAGACTCCTTTGGGTTATTCTTTATTAATCTAAAGAAATCACACCTTCTGGCTATTTCACACTGTTTGAATTGCTAAACAAGTCTGGCTCCTCGATTTCTAATTCTAAAGGAGTCCTTTAGATCATATGAATGACCTCGGGCAATATTGCTACCTGAAAATAATTCTCTGGATTTATTTACTAGCAGTGTAGTCAATATTACACAGGCTTGTTTTGGGAATTTCTTTGGATGCAGGAAAGTCACAATAGCAGTACTTTGGGACTCAAATTGCAGTTCTGGGCTTCTTCTGTTCTGGACTTAATATTCCATTCTCCATGCTCTTGATCCTGTACTAGCAACACACTGAAATTAATGACTTTTCCAAATTAGCTATAGTTGCTAGGTTTATTCGATGCTGAAGTATCATTTCAGAGTCTCCATCTTCCCACATGGAATCTCTAACAACATGTTTACTGTTGAAAAATACTTCTTAGAGAGAACAAGGGAGCAGATGACTTTTTTTTTTTTATTAGTTTCTTACTCTGTATAGCACAGAGGCCTTCACTCACTTGCTATTCCAAAACACTAAACAAATAATAATATTGGTAATTGCTAATGATTTAAGGGGTCTGGAGAATCGTCATGGGATTATTAAGGGAGTTTTGAATTTACTTTGTATCAGTGTGTTGACTGTAAGCGGCCAGAGCCAAGTATGAAGACTTAGTCCTCGCCCTAGTGAATTGTAGGTTGGGCTTTTTCATTTGTATTACTTCACTTGTGCTTATTGAATGTTGAAGTTACTTAATGGCTTAGAAGACAATGTATTTTGTCTAGATCTATTCGTCCCAGAAGGCAGAGGTTTCGATTTCCTTCTTTTTATGCCACTCAGTATACAGTAAAAGCAGACTGAGGAAGAATTCAAGAGGCTGGCAGTACATATTCTCTTGAGAGTAATTGTTTCTCAGGTTGGAGACATTTGGCTCAAGTTCCTTTATTTTAAAGTTCTTTTCTTTTCTTTTCTTTTCTTTTCTTTTCTTTTCTTTTCTTTTCTTTTCTTTTCTTTTCTTTTCTTTTCTTTTCTTTTCTTTTCTTTTCTTTTCTTTTCTTTTCTTTTCTTTTTTCTTTTTCTTTTCTTTTCTGTTTTGGATTTTTTTTTTTTTCCTTTAACATTTAAATTCTACTGAGTAACTGTACTCTGATAATAACTTCTCTGAAAAGAGATGTTATTTCTTCTGACTTTATTAACAGTGATTCCTGATGTAAAACATTGTGGAGAATGAGAGATTTGCAACACAATAGATGATTCATTAGCTGTTCCAGGAGATAAGTTTGGCGCAAAACCATTCCAATCTACTGATTATATGTTTTGAGTAAAATGAATTTAACATTTTTGATAAAATCCTAGTTGATCTGAATATTTTTTATCCTTCAATAAAGGATTTCTGTGGAACATACTTTTTAAAGGTAATATTTTTAAGATTTGGAAAGAGGAGATTTTCCCTCAATCCCTGCTCTGTAGCTTCGTTTTCCTAAAGCCGCTGTCCCAGCCTTGGATCCTCCAGGTCCTTGGTGTCGCTTTGATGGACACTCAATCCACTGAGCTGTCTTCTTGATTTTTTTAATACCTGCAAAACCTCATAGCTCAAACTTCTCCTGCTTCACTAGTGCCTGTTACCCTGTTGTCCTGCTGGTCCTGATATCTCAAGTCCTCCTGATGAAGCCTGTTAAGTTTAGGGCAGCCAGCAGGACGCAGAGAAATGGGGCAGCATTTCAAGCTCTTAGAAATCTGGAGCAAATCACTCAAATCAAACTGCAAACACAAATTTTAGTCGCAGTGTAGAGGCAGACCTGACCTGCACAAGTAAATCCTTAGTTACTATGGATATTTCGGGCAATGCAGACCTTGATGTGTGGAGCCATCGTGGCGCACAGTGCTTCACCTGGATCTGATAGTCTGCACTGGGTCACGCAGTCCCACAGCTGTTGCTGGTACCAAAGCTGACTGAAAGTTCATGTGTACATCTTTGTGGGCAAGGTAAGTAGAATGGATGTATCCTGAGGCTGGCAAGTTTTCTGTAAGGCTCATCAGAAAATGGTGGGGAAATGCTGTCTAAGGGAAATTTCTGTTTTCTTTGACAAAGAGTCAATATTTTTCACTGAAAAATCTAATGAGAATGAAACCTTGTATTCTGAGAAAATATCTGCAGGGCAAAAAAAAAAAAAAAACTAAATAAACTAAAAAAATTTTTGAGTTTTTTTCAAAAAT
>VZRS01009377.1:261-19142 GCA_013398055.1 Ifrita kowaldi
CAAATCAGCCCTTCCCAAACCCCCCCTAGGCAAGCATTCCATTCCAAAATCATTCCCAACCAAACCATCCCTTCCCAAATCCTCCCTTCCCAAATATTCCTTTCCCAAATCTTCCCCACCCAAATCATTCCCACCCAAAAATCCCCTTCCTGAAACATTTCCACTCAAACCATCCCTTTCCCAGATCATCCCTAGCCAAACCTTCCTTTCCCAAACCACCTCTTCCCAGACCATTCCTACTCAAATCATGTCTCCCAGATCATCCCATCCAAATCATCCCTTCCCAAACTCCTCCTACCCAAACATTGCCTTCTCTAACTTCTCTTCCTAAACCACACCCACCCAAATCAGCCCTTCCCAAATTATCCCAACACTATCTTCCCTTCCCAAAACTTACCCTCCAAAGTCTTCCCTGCCCAAACTATCCCATCCCAGATCATCTCCACCCAAACCCTCCCTACCCAAACAGTCCTTACTCTAACCATACCCTCTCAAACCATCCGTTTCCCAGTTCATTCCTTTCCCAAATAATTTCTTCCCAAACCACACCCACCCAAATCCTCCCTTCCCAAATTATTTCCACCCAAACATTTCCTTCCCAAATCATTCCCTTCCAAACCTTCCCCACCCAAATCAGCCCCTCCCCATATTATCCCCACTAAAACCATCCCTTCCCAGATCATCCCCACCCAAATCCTTCCAACCCAAAACTTGCACTCCCAAATTATCCCCACCCAAATCTTCACTTCCCAAATTATCCCCTCCCAGGTCATCCCTTCCCAAATCAATCATTCCCAGAGCATCCCTCACGTGCCCGTCCCTGGAGAGGCAGCAGAGCCTGTGCTGGTCCCTTCTCACAGCCCACAGCTGGGAAGTTTCCATGGGCATCATTTGCTCCTTTTTCCTGAGCTGCCATTGAAGATGGGAGAAATTGGGTTGTTTCAATCCTGGAATCATGGAATGGGTTGGGTGGGAAGGGACCTTGAAGCCCATCCTGTTGCACACCTGCCATGGGCAGGGACACCTTCCACTGTCCCAGGCTGCTCCAACCTGGCCTTGGACACTTCTTTGAACATCTCCATGTCTGTCCAAGCTGCCTTGAGTCTCCGTGGACCACAAAGGGAGCTGGATAAGTGGATAAATTCTGTTGTTTCCCCCTGGAATGTCATCCCTGGCTGCAGTCCCTTTGCTTCTGTGCCTGTGGGAACCCGGCTGGAAGCCCAGTGCTCCTCATCCTCCTTCCCCGTTTGGAGCCTTCTCAAAGAATTGACTGGGAGGAAGGGTTCAAAATCTCCCCAAAAATTTCCCAAACCCTGCATTTTTAAAAATCAATACATGAGTTTCAGGAGAAATAATGAAAATAATTTAAAACTTCATCCTTCTCATTGTTAGAAAAGTTTCTTATTGTGATATTATTAATTATTAGTAATTGCTAATAAGTTTATTACTACTTTTACTTATTAGTGATTACTATTACTTATTTTGATGGCATTATTTGAGTGGGTGTCCTAGGTTACAATATAGATGTATTTAAGTATTCTGTCACCACCAGCTGTGGGCCATCAGCTGTTATCGCCTGCTAATGACCCACCCCTGATAACAGACAATGGGCCATCGAGAAACCCCCACGTGGCTCATGGACTTATCCTATTGTGAGATGCGCCATCCAGGAGGGAGGAGCCGAGCATTCCCACCTGGATATAACCTGCCCTTAGAACTGCCTAAGGGAGCCCTGTCTACTGGGTTACCAGAGGACCAGAGCTACCACTGGACCTTCACCTTCCATAGGATCATCCCTTCAACTGAACTACTTCATTTGGACTGCTACCACCACCCCAACAGGGTGTCAGGTTGTATCTGACTTTGTCAGGGCTTTTCCTTGTATTATTTTCACTTATTTCTAATTTTTCCTGTTAATTTCAATCCTGACTTGTAATCTCCCACTGGTTTGTTTTCAAACCAATACAGTGGGAATGGAAAATATCGAGTTGGGACTTGATGATTCCTGTGTGACTTGGGCTATTCCATGATTTTATGATTCCATGATGAGTTTTCTTGCTGGAACAGGAGCAGAAACTTTAGTGCCAAGTGATTCACAGAATTCCTGTCCATCAGCAAAGGATTACAAATGTCACTGATGTCCCTCCATGCCAAACACTTGTGTTTGCACCACTTGCTAAGGCTCGTAAAGCCCTTCCCAGGTGGAAAACTGCTTTTGCAGGGAAGTTCAAGAGCAGGAACAGTAATAACAGTCAAGGAAAAATGAACATTTTTAAAGCAGGAACTCTGCTTGTGGAGAGGCTCTCAATGAGCTGACCCAATCCCAGGTTTGTGAAGGCTCAGCTGTCAAAATCCTGCGTTTGGAAGTCCGCTCAGGAGTGCTGGAAGTGGGTGGTTCCCTCTGCTCTAAATGGCAATTTTTAACTGGGGATGAGCAGTGGGAAATGCAGGACACTCCCTGGACTGACATTGTCTTCCAGGTCTCACCCTCCTACATCCTCTTCCAGAGGGAAGTTTCCACTACCTCCACCTCACCTCCTTCCGTGGAAATGAGGTTCGTATTCCTTACAAATGCTGAGCTTTTTTATTCCCTGTGCAGAACAAGCCTTCCCAGGATGTTTGGCACCATTTCCTCCCCTTATCTCCGGAAGATTCCCTGCCCTGGAATCCAGTAATCACCAAAATCCCTTGTTCTACATAAAAGTCACTCAGACATTCATCCAGCTCTGCAAACAACTCGAACAACTCCGTGGCACTAGGAAGAGATGCTGGCTCCAGTGGGTTTGGAATCAGGGCCCAGTGCTGGTTTAAGCACTCGGCATCGGATTGTGGAGAGAGGAATGAGCCAGAGAAAAACCTAAGGAAAACATTGGGAGCTAAAGACCTCTACAGACTGATGGGCAGAGAAGAACTGTCTGGAAGTAGAGAACAGGGAAATGCAGGTCCTGCACCTGGGGAGGAACAGCCAGCGCAGGCTGGGGGGAGCTGCTGGAGCAGCTCTGTGGGGAAGGACCTGGGGGACAACGAGGTGTCCCTGAGCCAGGAGAGTGACCTGGGGCCCAGTGGGATCCCGGGGACATCAGGAAGGGAATTCCCAGCAGGTCAGGGAGGGATCCCACCCCTGTGCCCAGCCTGGGGCACCTCTGGAGTGCCGTGCCCAGCTCTGGCTCCTCAGCACAGCAGGGCCAGGGAGCTCCTGGAGCGGGGCCGGCGGAGGCTGCGCAGCTGAGGAAGGGCCTGGAGCATCTCGGTGCCCAGGAAAGGCTGAGGGAGCTGGGGCTGCTCAGCCTGGAGAGGAGCCCCAGCTGAGAGGGGCCCTCAGCCCTGGCTGGCCCTGGCTGCAGGGAGGGCTCAGGGCAGGGCCCAGGCTCTGCTGCGGGGCCCAGCAATGGCACCAGAGCCACGGGCAGGGCCTGAGCCCAGCGATTCCCTGCACAGGAGGCAGAACTGCTGCCCTGGGCAGGGCCCAGCCCTGAGCAGAGCCCGGAGAGGCTGTGGGGTCTCCTCCCTGGGGATATTGCAGAGCTGTGGGCACTCACTGCTGTGCCCTGTGCTCTGGGATGGCCCTGCTGGAGCAGGGAGTGGCACCAGTGACCCTCTGGGCTCCCTCCAGCCTGACCCATCCTAGAGGATCCCTCTTCCCATTCCAGGAGTGCAGCAGAGCCCGTGCTGACCCTGGAGCCATCGGAGCTGTGCTGCATTCCCGTCCCTCCTCACCTCCTGCAAGGAGAGAACAGCTGTGTTTTCCTGCCATCTCTTGGGGCTCTTCCATACCTCACCAAATATCGTTGCAGAGAGACACATTACTGTGTTTACAGCGCTGTTTACAGAAGATGCTCTCGATTTAGGGTTTTTATTATGATATTTTATTTTTATGGCTCTCTGCATGATCTGTTTGTTTGTATTAACTTGAGTTGAAGGTTTCATAATCTGATTATGGGGAGCAGGGCTTGGGAAGAAGTTATAAAACACTCCGAGTGCAGCAATGCACCTGCAGTCCTGAGCACCGCCTGGGTTTGCTCCTTGGTCCTCAACTTTTTCCTTTCCCAGGGCATTTCCTGGAGAGGAAAGATTCTGACGGACCTGTGGCCAGGAAAAGGGACAGTAAAGTAACACAAGAAGGACTTTGAGGACTTGTTCCTTAATTTTCCAGGTGCTTCCTGGCCATGCCCAGTGACCCAGGACCTGCCTCTCCATGAGTTTAACAGATCCATGGGTTCATCCAGCCGAGACCTGGACAGTCATGGATAACAGGTCCATGGGTTTGATGGGAGTGGGAAATGGCTCTGCCTGTCTGTGAGGGACGGAGGCGTCCCTGTGTGTTTCTGACCCCCTGTCCCATGGGCCTGCCTTTGTGTTGGACATGGCCTTAAGGTAAGAAATTTTTTCTTTTCAGTAGATCCATGGAATGGTTTTGCATCTCCTCTTTTCTTGCAGGAGGGGAATTTGATGTCTAAAGCAGCTTCTTGTTCAGAAAGCGCAGCTCCTGGTTCAGTTTAGGGTGCCACAATATGAGACAGATCTAAAGCTGTTAAAGAGCGCCCAAAGGGGGCTGTGAAGATGGTGGAGGGTCTTGAGGGGAATCTGAGGCTGAGGGCACTTGGAATGTTCAGCTGGAGGAGAGGACACTGAGCTCAGACCTCACCAGGGACAGCAGCTCTGATCTCTGCTCCCTGGACCAGGGACAGCACCCAGGGAAGGACTGGAGCTGGGCCAGGGCAGGCTCAGGCTGGAGAGCAGGGAAAGGTTCTTCCCCCAGAGGGTGCTGGGCACTGCCCAGGCTCCCCAGGGAATGGGCACGGCCCCGAGGCTGCCAGAGCTCCAGGAGCGTTTGGACAGCGCTGCCAGGGATGCCCAGGGTGGGATTGTTGGGGTGTCTGGGCAGGACAAAGCTGGACTTTGTTGATCCTTGTGCATCCCAGCTTAGGGTATTCCATGATTCTGTAACTCACTGCCATCCCCAGATGCTGATGGAGGAATCCCAGGTGAGTATGATCCCTACTTATCCTTCTTTTGTCCCTCCGAGTGTTTGTGTAGGGAAAGAAGGTTCTGGAGCGGGTGACCTTGGCCAGGTTTTGTCCCCAGCACCTCAGTGCCACCCCTGCCCTGAGCTGTGGCAGGGAGGAGCTGGCAGAGAGCAGCATTTGCGTCTTTCCTGAGTGTCTCACGTTTACCTCCAGCAGCTTTTCTTTGCCTAATTGGATCCAAGCAGGGAAAGAGCTCAATAATTCTCTTTCTCCCTCATGCCAGCAACTGGCAAATTGCAGGGAAGATGAGCCTGGAGCCAGATGTTGGCCAGGAAATAAATTTGCCCTTGAGCAAGGGGACTTCCAGCCATTCTGTTCCACTCTGAACATGCATGAGATTGATGCAAGAGTTAAAGTCAGGAGGGCTTTTTCTGGAAATTTCCTCCAAAAAAATCAAGGGGGGGTTGATGGAGATCTCAGATATCGCAGGGCTTCTTAGTACCAATCACAAGACTTGTGAATTTCCACGTGAACCTTGGGAATGAGCTGTCCCGGGGCCAACTGATTCAGGGCTTCAGCCTCCGTCTGCTGGGGAATTTCAAAGGGATGGAGATGCCTAAAAAAGCAGATCTACGATGGGGTTTCCATAAGCTCAGAAGCCTCTGTAACCCAGAAAAGTGCCTGGCAGAGTTTGATGGGAACAGAACTTCCTGAGGGATGGAAGAGGAGGTTTTTTACCATTTTCAGAGCTGCAGGAGGTTGTGGGAGAGCAGCCGTTCTGCACCTCAGAAAATATTTGTCTCCCAGCCATGACACTTTTCTCTCCAAGAAGACCCAGAGTGGAAGCTGTGCTTCTTTTGGATAAATAGAGCTCTCCAAAGGCATCGGGTTCTGCTGGTCAAGGGAGGGCATTGTCCCGCTCTGCTCAGGGCTGAGGGGGCCTCACCTCCAGTCCTGGGGGCAGTTTTGAGTGCCCCAATATCAGGAAGATCTAAAGCTGGGGGAAAGCATCCAAAGGAGGGACATGGGGATGGGGAAGAGTTTGGAGAAACCATAGGAGGACCAGCTGAGGGCACTTGGAATGTTCAGCTGGAGGAGTCTGAGGGCAGAGCTCACCTGGGGCTGCAGCTCCTCCTGAGGGGCAGCTCCGGTCTCTGCTCCCTGGGCCAGGGACAGCACCCAGGGAGCGGCTGGAGCTGGGCCAGGGCAGGCTCAGGCTGGAGATGAGGGAAAGGTTCTTCCCCCAGAGGGTGCTGGGCACTGCCCAGGCTCCCCAGGGAATGGTCCCGGCCCCGAGGCTGCCAGAGCTCCAGGAGCGTTTGGACAGCGCTGCCAGGGATGCCCAGGGTGGGATTGTTGGGGTGTCTGGGCTGGGCCAGGAGCTGGGCTGAGTGATCCCTGTGGGTCCCTTCAGCTCAGGATATTCCACAATTCCAAGGGAAAGGGCTACAGGTCTGTGCACTGCCCAGGACAGATGGACATTCCCTCCCTGCTTTCCTGCAGCTGACACCCAGCTTGGATTTGGAACGGTGCAGGGAATCTGCTGAGCACAGGAACAACATGGATTGTCCCTCTTCAGTCTGCCCCTTGTCCCCAGACTTGCTGACGTGGCTGTGCCATGAGGGAATCTGCATCCCCTGCAAAATGGAGGGAAGTGGGGGATGGAGGGGCTTAAACACCATAAAACAGAGGAACTGTGGGAATCTCCATCCTTGGAATGTGAAAATATTGACTGGGAAAGACCCTGAGCAACCCAAAGTCACTTTGAAAATGAGGGACGGACCAGGAAAGCTCCAGGGGTCCCTCCCCATAGGAATTATTCTCTTTTATGGAAAGCACCAAGCATAACTCAGCCAGGTTATGCTCTTCTCCAGCAGCAGAGACAGAAATCTTGCTGCAATTTTCAGAGGAATATCCACCTGCTCCCGTGGAACTGGGGGAAAAGACCCTCAAAAGCACCAGGAAAAGGGAGCAGCCAGCACAGAAGTTGTGCCAGAGAAGGCAGGAGCTGATCAAGGCAGCCAGCTCAGAGAATCAGCCCTTCCGTGTTCTCCACGGGGCAGAAGGAGCATCCCTGGACTTAATCCTGCACATCCCTCGGAACCTCTGTGCTGGAAGTGCTTCCTCCATCCCCATTTTCCTCTGGATTGTTTCAATCCCTGCTAACTGCAGGGACAGCTGCTTCCAGCAGAGGATGAACAAACAGGTTCCAATGGCAGCGGGGTTGGTGCCAGCAGCAGCTGCTGGACACACAACAGCTCCCAGCTTCATCCCCTGGGCTTTTCCCTTGGAGAAATGTCATTCCCTGCTCACCAAGCACTGGAGGCTGCTGCCAAATCAGTTGTTTGATCCTGATCCTATGAACTTCTCCAACACCTCAAAAAGCCTTTCCCAGCTGGTGTTTCCCATTCCTTTCTCCTGTGGAACAGGAGAACTCAGTCAAGGCTTGAGCATCCAGTCCAAATCTCTGAACAGAGGCAGGGCCAACCCCCAAATTTTTCCTTCTTCACTACTAAAGCATGGGGAAAAATAAGTTTTTGCTCAAAATAGTTTTCTGAAAAAATATTTTTGAGGGAAAACACACTTCAGATTGTGTGTTTTTAAAATTAGTCTTTTTGTATCCCACCTTGCTGTCTCATAACAAAACAGCACTTTTTGCCTACACACGTTTTAAGCAGAAAAGAGGATTTTCCCCCATTTTGTGCAGAACTCATGGGGAGATTGATGTAGAATTCCAGTGGCAGATGTGATGAGCACAGCAATGAGCTCTGGTTTGAGTGCTGCAGAATGGAAACAGAGTCAGCACTCCCCATTCCTCAGCTGGAATGTTTTGTCGCATTTATCAGGAAGTGAGAGCAGCTGGATCCACAGCAGCCTGTGCAGCCCACGGAATGCTGGGGACAGAATAATTCTGCTGATTTTGGGGTTCCCCTCCTTGGGCTGTGCACCATGATGAGCTGTGGCTGCTTCTGGGGGGCTTGGGGTGGGTTCAGAGCCCAGCCCTGGGGATTTTGGGTTTCTCCAGGGCAGAACCAGCAGCTGGGAAGTGTCAATAAGAACATTCCCAGGAAAATCAGTTGATTTTTAATGAATGTTTGCAGGAAGTGACCTGAAACTCCAGAGGGTCTGATGGAAAGGCTTCACGTGACCCTCAGGCTGGTGCCAGTCCCATTTCAGTCACTTTTACACATCCAGGGATGGGGACTCCAACCCTGCACTGTGCCAGGGCCTCCTCACCCTTTCCATAAAGAAATGTTCCCAATATCCACCCTGCCCCTCCCCTGGCCCAGCCTGAGGCCGTTCCCTCTCCTCCTGTCCCTGTTCCCTGGGAGCAGAGCCCGACCCCCCCCGGCTGCCCCCTCCTGTCAGGGAGTTGTGCAGAGCCACAAGGTCCCCCCTGAGCCTCCTTTTGTCCAGGCTGAGCCCCTTTCCCAGCTCCCTCAGCCGCTCCTGGGGCTCCAGCCCCTTCCCAGCTCCGTTCCCTGCCCTGGACACGCTGCAGCCCCTCCAGGTTGCACTTGGGGACTTGGGTTAGTGGTGGACCTGGCAGTGCTGGACTGGATGATCTTAAAGGTGTTCCCCAACCTTAACGACTCAGTGATTCCCTGATCCAGAGCTCCAGGCGTGGCTCTGGACAGGCTGCAGGAGGAGCTGTCACCATGTCACCAATGGTCCCAGGTGGTTACTGGGCCTCAAAAACGACCACGATTTCCATAATCCCTTTTCACTCCCTCTGAGGATCCTGATTTTCCTGGGTTTCCTTGTCTGACATGTTCCCCCTGCTCCTCCCTGCCCCCTGCTCTGGGTGGGAGGCTGTACAAGGAGCTCTCTCCTGGTTTTCCCATGCCAAGAGCAGGATTTGGCCCGGAAGTGGCACCCCCTGGGCTCTGGGTGTGCTTTGGGATGATGGGATTGCATCCCATGGATTTGCAGCTGGAAACGGCCTCCTGCTGCTCACTGGAGCCCTTCCCACAGACAGGACTGGGGGCTTTGTAGCCCTCCTGCTCCTGCCTGCTCTGGAATTGCTGCTGAGTCTCTCTGAAACCTGGGAAATGAGGGAGAGATCAAAGATGCCCGAGTGCTTAGGATGGAAAATAACAAACCCGCGGAGTCGGAATGTGGCTCCTGTGCAGTTGCGTTATTTGGAACCACTTTTCCTTAATTTTTGTGGCCTTTTTGAAGGGAGGAGGAGGAGGAGGAAGGGGCTGAGCACTACTGGAAAGCTTTTTAATCCACAAGCACAGCTGGTACCTGTGTCCTAGGCCCTGATGAGACGGTTCTGGCCAGTTCCTCAAGCCAGGAGTGCCTTTGTCCAGCTCTGCTTCTTGTCACACCCAAATCACACATTTTTAGTGTTAAATAGGAAGATCTCTGGCCTTATCTCCAGCAGTTCTCTTGAATATTGCTGAAAACCCTCCCCTAACTTAAAAAACCCAACCCAAACTAAAAAAGCCCTGAGCAAACCCAACTAAAATTAACGGGGTTTTTGACTTCCCTTCTTAAACAACAGGGGAGATCCTTTGGGATGGTCTCAGTCTGGTTATGGTGCATCATTTACTTAAACCTGGTCTAAGGTGGAGCAACTGTCATCATTTACTTAAACCTGGCCTAAGACACAGCTTTGCAAGCCCTTAAGATATAAAACACTCCTGGCTCTGCTGATTTCAATTTAAGAATCAAAATATTCCAGCCAATAAAAAGAAGAGTCCTCATTCCTCTGCTGGAGCTTCTCCCAGTTCTGAGTATCCAGAAATGAACCACACCCAGCAGGGATCACAATTGGAGAGGAGCTTTACGAGAAGAGGAGGGGAAATTGCTCTGTCAGCCTCAGGCCTGTTCTGGCTGTTTTCTCCAGAATGTGCTTTGTCAGGAATGCACACTGGGATGCTGATGGCTGTGGAGCCGAATTCTGGAATGCCTTCCCCAGGATCCTGCTGAAATGAGGGATTTCAGTGTTGTCTGAAAGAGGAAAATGCGCTTCCGTTGCCTGGGAATTGCCCTGCAGAGGGGAAACCTGGAGACCCTCAACTGGGTTTTCTGGATGAGACAGGAGCGTTCCTCCTCTGCAGGCTCATCAAACAGGAACTTTCCCAAAGCTCAAACTGCACACAGAAAAATCCCCGTTCTCCCTGTCCTCCTCTGACAGGAGGATGAAAAACCTTCCTCGTTTTCTGCCTAGCCTGGAGCATTTCCTGAGGAAACTCTGGATGCCTGAGCCACAGGGATGTGTTCTAATGAGGTGTTGGATGGGATAGAGATGGATATTCCATGCTGCAAGTGGCATTCCCATGGATGTCATTCCCAGCACGGACCCCAGAATCCCGGATGGACACCAGGCACTACAGACATTCTCTAGCCAGGAGATTTTTTTTCCCACTTTGCAGATGTTTTATGGCCGGAAATTTCCTTTTAAATGTCTCAGACATCCGGAAAAATTCCCTGGAAGCTGCGGTGGCCACTGAACCCTGGCAGCAACGCTTCGAGCGTTTGTCTGGACACTTCACTGAGTTATCCCTGGATTTTTCAACAAAAATATCCCTCTTTGCTGCTGCTGCTGCCGCTGCCGTGGCTCTCTGTGTTTACCATGTTTTATTCCCTCCATTCATTAATATTTCACTTAATGAAGACAATCCCTGTCTTTACACCTGGTTGTAACTCCAGGGTTGTGTTGGGAGGCTGTGATTGCTTTTCCAACCCGCTGGGAGTGCCTGTGTTGGTTTATGGATTAAATATCCGGCTCTGTTTCTCCGTATCTTCATTCCTGTGCCTATTCCATTCTTGGAGCTCGGCTCCTTCCTCCAGCTCTCCAAGAACATCTTTAATTCCCAAGGGTGGTGCTTAATGAAAGACTTTGCAGCTTAATTTAGTGACAACAGTATTTGTCTTAAGGTTTGGGAGGGAGCGGGATCAAATCCAGGAGGAGTTCCCTTTTTATTAAAAAATAACTCTGGGTTCTTATTCTCTGTGTGTCAAAGGGATCCCAACAGGAGCACTTCATTATCTTTATCTACTCCTCCACTATTCTTAGCATTATTTAAACAGCTCCTGTTCAAGAGGCAAAGCTTTGACTGCAGCAGGTGCTTGAGCTCCCAGCCCGGATTTTTAGGAGGTGCTGGAGTCAGCATCCCTGGAATCAGCATCCCTGGAATTTTTCTGCCAGTGGGTTTCTCTGTGTCTTGTTAACTCCCTCATGGGTGCAGTGGGAGCCGTGGGGTTTTTCACCCCCCTGCTCTTCACTGAGGACACACAGAGGAGTATCCCAGGAGGGAAATATTCAGCTCCCAGAAGCTTTGGGTTTCTCTGGAAGGGAATACAGGAGTGCTGGGAGAGGATCCTTTCTGCCCCATCCGTCCTGAACTGGACATTCCCAAATCCAAGCGGGGAAGTTTTCACCTCATGCTGCTCTGGGAGAGGGATATTCCAGCCAATCCTATGTTTTTCCTCCTTCCCAGGTTTCCCTTGTTCAGTTCCAGACCTGTAAACCCTGGAAAGGAGAATAACACAAACCACAGGAGCTCATTGACCAGGGCACTATTGAGTTACAAACACAGTTGGCTGTGCTGCGAATGAATTATGGATGAGCAATGTCACTGTCATTGTCATTGTCACTGAAACTACGGAAAAACAGAAACTCTCCAACATCTTTAAGTGCTCAGAGAATCAGGCATCACTTTATTCCAGCCAGAAGGTGCAATAGAAATTATTCCATCCATACACGCCTGCGTTGTGCAGTGAAAATCATCCCATCTCACCCGGTTCTTTACTGGATTTTTCATGTATTTACACAGGAAAACAAACCCAAAGAAATTCTCTCTCATTGGTCCTAAATTGCACAGTTCTTTCTAGTCAATCTCCAAATGGTTATTGATCCCTTTTCCTTCGATGCTAATTAGGTCCTCTTTCTTTGGCTCTCTTATTGGTCTTTTCCCAGCCCAGGTGTCTCCAGCCATGCCAGGGGTGATGGTTGTTAAGGTTCTTTTATCTCCTCTGCATCTTCTGGCTCTGGGAATTTTCTTTTCGTTGGTTGAAGCCCATCAGGCCTCACCCAGCGAAACCCAACCCTTGGTGAAAGAGTCTTTTAAAGAGAAAACTTCAATTCCCTTCCCCCGGGCAAGGGCGAACCAAAGTTAGTTAAAAACTGACTAAAGTTAGTTAAAAAGATTTTAAAAGTTGTATCATTTCCAGCTTGATGAGGGAGGGGGGAGATGTCTCTGTGGCTCACACACCGGCATTCCCACATTCCTGCCACAGCTCCGGCACATCCAAGGGATGCTCCAGGAGCTGCTCTCACTCCCCAGTGCCAGCGGTGGTGACAGAGCTGCAGAGCAAGAATGAGAATTAATTACCAAACTCAAAATCCCTGAGACAATTAAGGGGGATGAGTTCAACCTTCGGGGTGCTCTGAGCTGAGCCTGCCAGGGTCTCGCCCAGATCTCTGCATTTTTCCAGTGAAAGCAGGAATTTTTGTGACGTTTCCATCACCAGTGCTGGTGACGGGAAAGGAGCTTTGCCTCCAAGTGCTCCCCACACAGCAAGGAGGGTTTGAAGGGATTATCGAGTCAGAGGAAGGAGGGGTGAGTTGGGAGGGATCAGGGAAATCAATGAGCCACAGAGGATGTCAGAGCCAGCAGATGAGTCTGGACTGGCTCCAACACCCCAGAGTGAGGAGAATTCTCTTCTGGATGTGTTCCTGAAGATTTCCAGGGCAAACCTGGCCTGAAACACAGTGGAGAGAGAGGTGAACACATTGATTTACTGGAATTACTTATCCAAGTCCACAAGACTGGGACGGAGCGAGGGTTGAAGAATTATTTCTTTATGAAATAATTCTTTTTTTTGCAGAGTGTTGGTCATGAATTTCAGCCCCAACTCTGCTGTTTGTCCTGTTTTGACTTTAAGGTGCATAAATTCCCCAGTTGTTTCTGGGGGTTCAGACTTTATGTGGCTTCGCAGGAATATTTTGTGATCACCCCTCCCTCAGTCCCTTCCCAGCAGAGCTCCTGCAGCTTTTTGCAAGGTACAGCAGAACCAACTGTTTTGCACCAACTGTTTCCAGCTCATGGCTCTGTCCAAACGTCAAGAAACAGGAAGATTTTTCTCCTGACATCTACAGAAAGACTTAAAAATTGAGGTGTTTTCACTGCAGCCAGAAGCCGCTTTTGGATCCTTGAAATGCTGTCACTTCATCTGCCAAACCCAAGAAAGAGCAGGAGAAAATTTGCCTCCTAATTAAAATCCAGTCACAATTTTTCTAGCTTGTTTCTATAAGAAAGATTCAGTTAAAAATTGTCCCCTTCAGTTATTTTTTCCTGTCACCTCCCTACCACTGATGACAACTTTCTTTGCTCAGATAGCCTTGATGCCTCGGGAAGCTTTTGCAGCGGAGCTGGAGGGTTAATTCCCCCTAAATTTAAATCTGTTCTGATATAAAATGTAATCTCCTGCCATCAGCAGCTCCCAGAAATGCTGCTTTGCTAAACTGCCCCGTTTCCAAGCTGTGCTTTGATTTACAGTTTATCCATTCTCCGCTCCTTTTGCATTGCTAGTAAAGGCTTTTATTAAGGGTGACAGGAATGTTTTATCCACCACCATAAACAGGGTTTTATTAAAAAGAAAAAAAAACCCAGAAAGGGCTGGAATGAGAAAAATGCAGGTTCCCAGTCCTCTTTTCATAACTTATTGGGGGAGACTTTCCAGCTGAATCAGCTGCTGAGTTACCGTGTTTTTCTCCGGGAGGATGCAAATTTAAGGGATTGGGGGTTGTAGCTGTGATACTTTCAGGCTCTGGGGTACCCACAATTACTGCCTGAGGGCTTGGGATTTTGGGATGGAAATAGGCAGTTCATGGCATCCATCCTGCAGGGAACGCAGGAGTCCTGCCTGGCACCCCAGCCTTCTTTGGGATGTGCTTCATTTATCCTTTCCAGTTGCTCTTTCTCCCCCCAAAAAAAGGGATATTTTATATTTTTAAGCTCTCCTGTGAATTTGCTCTTTCAGGACCAACATTAATTAAGTGAGCAGCAAAGAGGTCCTGGGATTTTCCAGAAGCCCTTCAAGAAGCCAAAGGACAGAGAATTATGACACATCTCCAGATCAATCCCTACCAGTGACACTCCCACATCCTGCTGGGCTTTTTCCAGTATTCCCTACATCAATCAGAGAATCCCAGGATGGTTTGGGTGGGAAGGGACCTTAAAGCCCATCCAGTGCCACCCCTGCCATGGCAGGGACACCTTCCACTGTCCCAGGCTGCTCCAAGCCCCATCCAACCTGGCCTTGGACACTTCCAGGGATGGAGACTCCACGTTCCTCTGCTCCACCACCTTTATAGCAAAGGATTTCTTCCTAAAACCTAAATCTGCCCTCTTTCAGGGTAAGGCCATGGAGTCCCAATGCAGACATTTTTCAGGATTCTTCTAGATGTGCCACAGGGAACATTTGGATGTGCCTCCAAAGAACTGTGCTCAGACTGGCTCTTCACCCGATGAGACTGGGGCTCCTGCTATTCTTTAAACTTTAAATTTTAACGCTTTTATATTTAATGCCTTTAAACTTCCCTGCTGCCCAGTGCCCCTCAGTGTCCTTGGCCGGCTCATTGAAGTCTGCTGCAATTCCTAAACATGCGCAGGAGATCCTGGAGAAGCTGAGGGAGCTGCTCACCGTGGAGTCTTGGAATCAGCAAGGTTGGGAAAGACCTTGAAGAATGTCAAGTCCAACTGTCCCAATATTCACCACTGACCATGTCCCTAAGTGCCACATCCATGGGTTTTTGGAACACCTCCAGGGATGGGGACTCCAGCACTGCCTTGGGACGCTGTGCCAGTGCCTGACCACCCTTTCCATGAAGGAATTTTCCCAATATCCAACCTGAACCTCCCCTGGCCCAGCCTGAGGCCGTTCCCTCTCCTCCTGTCCCTGTTCCCTGGGAGCAGAGCCCGACCCCCCCTGGCTGCCCCCTCCTGTCAGGGAGTTGTGCAGAGCCACAAGGTCCCCCCTGAGCCTCCTTTTGTCCAGGCTGAGCCCCTTTCCCAGCTTCCTCAGCCGCTCCTGGGGCTCCAGCCCCTTCCCAGCTCCGTTCCCTTCCCTGGACACGCTGCAGCCCCTCCAGGTCTCTCTTGTCAGGAGGGTCCCAGAGCTGCCCCAGCACTGGAGGTGCCCCAGCAGTGCCAGCACAGGGGTTGTTCCCTCCTGGTGATGTTCACACAACATCTCAACACCCCAACAGCCTCCTCAAATCCATCCTCTGCGATGCCACCGCCAACCCACCCTCAGGAGACAGCAATTCCCAAAACAGCCCTTCCCTGGGGCCTCTTCCCATTGGAAGGGAGGGATTGAGGAATTTATGCCTCCAGGTGCTTGGACTGGATCCCACCAAAGGCTTTGGCACAGGCCCTGCCCATCTGTCAGAGCACCACTTTGGGAATGTTCACACTGTGCTGTCCTTTGCACACGGATCCAGCTCCAGCAAATCCCTGGATCCACCAAGGACATAAATGCGTGGTGGTTCCTGTCCTCGCAAGGCCATTCCCAGGCTCCTGGAGACCCTGCAAGACTCCAGTGAAGAGAAACAAAACAATGTTTGAGAGATGGATTCATCAGCACGAGAGGATGGTGATGTTTATTGACATCAATGGAATAAATAAACAAGGCAATAAATTTGGAATTGCTGCTGGAATTACTCTCTAGTGCTGGGTATTGAATTCTACCTGTTTTTATTGTTTGTGGAATGGGCTGCTGGTTTATGCATCATCATCTTTTTGATATAGCGATTCTGGGTGATTTGATCGTGTATCCTGTGAAAGAAAGGGGGGAAAAAATATCCCTGCCAAGCCTGAAATGCGCCGATGAACCAAACCAAGGTCCCAGAGATAAAAATGGAATTATTCCATCCCAGCGTGATGAAGTGACCTGGCTCCTCCTGGGAAACCATGTAAGAGGAAATGCTCCAGGAGTTTCCAAGGCACAACTTTCCTCACAAATTTCCGAGCACAGAAAGTTAAGAATTAGGAAATAAAATTGTTCTAAATCTTGTGGGCTCTTTGCTCTCTGACCAAGCCGTCGTGTGACGGGAAGAGTGGTCCGGCACGGTCCAATCAGGAGCTTCCTCTGAATAGATTTGATTTTGCAGAACCAAGACTGGCTCAAATCCTGCCCAGAAATCTTGGCTTTTCCTGGGAATGTTGAAAGATTCTTTAGTTTTACCCCATTTTGATTTTTCCCACCTTAAAATCCCTGGGATTTTGCAGCTGTTTTGCCTGAACTCTTAAGGAATTAACTTGGAAACGGCTTAGTGTCCATATTCCCTTGTATCCAAGGAGTTTGTGGGAAGAATTGTGACACTTTGGTCCTGGTTACCTCTTACTCTTCCCAAATGTTTTGACTGAAGGTACCAACCAGGGGCACAGGTCCCTGTGGGACCCAGGCAGCCAATCCTGATTCCCTTAAAATCCATATAAAAGGGCTTAAAATCCATGGAAAAGCAGCATGGGAAGGCTTTCTGTGCTTCCCTTTTCCTCAGGAACAGCCTCTGCTCCATGGCCAGGACTGGCACTGATTTCCTGGGACTTCCCACCAAAGCTGACCCTGCCCAGGGCCCTCCCAAGATTCAGCCCCCAGGACATGGCAGGGAGGGACATCAGGCCCTGGAGTGCAGGAATGGGGAATTTTGAGATGGGCACTTCTGAGCTTCCCCAGACTTTCAATATTCTCATCTAAAAGGAGGACAAGGAGACATTTGGTCCCAAATCAGTCCGTGCTGGGCTGGCTGTGACCCCCAGCTGGGCTCCTTGTCCCAAGGAGAAGGAATTAACTCTGGGATGATCCCATCCCTGGAAAGTACAGGACACTCCTGCTTTCAGGCAGGCCTGAAAAGAGTGAAAAAAAAAATCCAGTGTTCAATGGTCAGCCACCATCTGGACCCCGAGGTTTGCCTTAAACCAGCTCCTGGTTCTTCCTGCTTTTCCCAAATGCAGGATTCCCAGCACAAGAGCTGATCCCACGAGGCTGTGATAGCCCTGGATTCTCCTTGGAGATCTCTGTGGCTCCCGTGCCTCTCTTCCACCCCTCGTGGGGAAATATCTCCAGGAATTTAATATTATTTGGAAAGCTCAGGGATGCATTTCTTACCCACTGGCATCACTGCAGCGACATCGGCATTCCTGAGCACAGGAATTCCCTGCCCAGTGCTGTCCCACTGCTCCGGCAGATTTGAAACTCTTCAGCTTTATGGTTTCCTTTTTTATTTATTTCTCCCTGAACCTCCCTTCCTCCTTCTCTGCCATCTGCAAAGAAGCTGGAGAGCTCCAGCTCCCAGAGGAGCCTCCAGAGCTGGAGCAGCTTCTTCTGTGTCACAAGTGTCAGCCAGGAGCTGGATGGGGTCTCAACTTCCCAGTCAGGGGTGGGATGGGATTGCCCAGGTTCTCAGCATAATTTGTTTTCAAGCCCCTTGATTAAAATCCTGCCTTGCCCAATGGATTGTTCCCTATTTCCAAAGTTACCTCAGTTTGTGTTTGAATAAAAGCAGCATTAAAGGGAGCCTTTTTTGGCGTTTTTGGTCTCCTGGCTTGAAGGAGAATTTAAGGAATTTCCTTTTCAAGGCTTTGGAAGAGTAAAAGTCCCAGCAAGGCCGGATATTATTGACAAAAGCTGAGAAATAACATCCTCTGAAGGCCACAGATCTCCCCGTGAGGAGAGAGAATGATCACAACCATTAATCCTACCTGGATATGCTTGTGCTGATCGTGCTGTAAGAACTCGCTTGGAAGAGAAATTAATTAATGAAGGTAAATTTGGGTGTCCAGGACTATTTAGCAGTGAATATTTATGGTGACCAGGTGAGTGTCGCTGTCACCACGGGCTCCCCGTAGGGCACACACTGGGGTCATTAACCCTCTTTGGGTAATTGGCTGCTGCTGTGTGGTTGAATCCAAGCAGTTGCACTTCATCTTTTCAAGAAAGGAGATGTTAATGAGCTTAATTGTCTCCCTGCACCCACAGAGTGATTATCCGCTCCGAGATAAGGGAGGGGAGGAGTCAGCACTTCTGAGAGCTCCCCAACCTCATCAAAAGCCTGAGCTGGGTTTCATAATGAGCTTCCGAGGCTGGCACTGATCCCCCTCCCGTGCAGGGCTTGCAGGGCTGACAGCAGGACAGGGCAGCGCCAGCCTGACATTCTGCGTGTGTCAGGTTGTTCAATAACAATCACAGTGCTCACCCACTTAAAACCAAATCCCTCCAAATGAAAATGTCCTGCCTGACACGCTGGATGCGGCCCCGTGTGCACGGGAAGAAAACGCATTCCCAGTGTGAAAAATCTGCTTTATATTAGCCTGATGTTGAAGCCATTTGTCTTAGGCTGTAAAGAGACACAGTTGGAAAAAGCATAATGTGATGAGGGAAATATTGAAGCCTGTAAAGATCAATTTTAGGAGCAATTATTCTCCTTTCAAAATCAAAATTCAGTGCTGCTGGTCTTCTGTACAGAGCCAACAAGAAAGCTCCTCATCTCCCCTGCAGTAAAACTCCAAACACTCTCTCCTGCAGCTGCTCTCCCACACCCCGGTGCTGATCCAGCAGATGTTTGGGCAGGAAAAGGTGGTAATGAACGGGAATTGGTGCTAATATTAAAATTAGCTGTTCTCATTTCAGCTTCCTACAAGCCCCAGGAACAAAATCAATCCCTGTTTGCCAGCTGAAGGGCAAATTTCCAAAGAGAAAGAAGCGCTCGTTTTCAGGTCCTGCAAATTTTCTGGGAGAGCAGAGAAGGGAAGAAATGTAATCCCAGTGCTTGATATGGTTTTCTTAAGACAGCACCTATTGGGAAGGCCCTGGAATGGTTTTCCATGACATGGAAATGCTCTGCAAGGAGAAGTTGGGCTCAGACACAATGATTTTATGGTCTCACATTTGCCATAC